>CAMRHE010000201.1:3162500-3688410 GCA_947044405.1 Leptodactylus fallax | reverse complement strand
AGCCCCAGACCGCAGTTGGAGTTACTTTGTCACAGGGGGCTAGTTCTGGCTCAGAGACAGTAGAAAAGGGGACGGTTAAAGAAATTCTCACAGTAATGCAGAAACTGCAAGAGCAAATGGAACACTTGCACACCCGTTGTGATGAACATTCTATGAAAATTGCAGACTTCCAGAAAACTGGAGGTGAAAGGGTGAGCCGTCCATACCCAGAAAATCAGAATCACCCACCACCCCGCTGGAGGGATGAGGATAGGACCTACCGAAGGGGTCCAAATCAGTTAATGCAGTGCTCAGGGAGAAATCGAAGGGGCTTACCGAAGGGGCCCAAACAGATGGCCAGAACGACGGGAGATACGCTGCTGGGAGTGTGGACGGATGGGCCACGTTGCTGCTAGATGTCCAGAGCAGCGACAAACTTATGAGAGACCGCCGTTAAACTGAAGTCCCCTGCTGCTGTAGGGCGTGTAGTAGGGGAGACTGACAAGGAGACTATGTGGGGAGAATGCCCTAATGATGACCTGATCGCTGCAAGTCCTGTTATACAGGTGGAAATGGAGGGTATTCCGGTTACCGGGATGATTGACACGGGTTCCCAAGTAACGACCTTGAGTAGAGACTGTTATGAACGGTACTTCCAGCAACATGTGAAATATGATCCCCATACATTCGTACGAGTGGTCGCAGCTAACCAGTTACCAGTTCCAGTCGTGGGAGTGGCCTGGATGAATGTCCGGGTATGTGGCCAAGATCTAGGTAGGAAAGGCATTGTGGTGGTACAGGAGTCACATGAAGTAAAGGTCCCTGTCATTTTGGGGATGAATGTGTTAAAAGAATTAGATCAGATCCTCTTTGAAAAGAAAGGTCACGGTTATTGGAAAGAAACCACCACCCATCGGCCTACTCAAACAGCTTTCCAGCGGCTGATCCGGACATGTGGCTTACAGAAAAGTTCAGATGCACAGCGTCCTCTGGCTCGAATTTCAGTTCCTTTGCATACAAAAGTTACACTGCCACCCAATCGGGAGACAATAGTGTCCATGCCCATAGGCACCTGTCGGAAACTAGAGGGCATAGCTGTGTTGGTAGAACCACTGCAGGCAGCCGAAGGAGGTGTTGATCCGCTAGTGGCCCGTTCCTTGGCAATAGTTCGCAATGGAAGAGTACCACTTCGATGTGTAAACACTCAGGACCAGAGTGTGGACCTGACCCCAGGGAGGCAGCTGGCTAACATCTATGTGACTCCGGAGGAAGTAAGGAAAGTAACTCCAATGCAGCTGAAGCCGACTGAAAGGGATGAGTGGACCGTAACTGTGTCCATGGGAGAAGATGAGGAACCCACCTCTGAATGGAATGGCCGTGCAATTCGAGAACAGATGAAGATGGATGCAAGTTCATGTTCTCTGGAATGGGTGCAGAAGGTAGATGAACTGTTGTGGGAGAACCGAGCCGCCTTTTCACGGTATGCTGAAGATTTTGGATGTACCACAGGGATCTACCATGAGATTCCCACAGGAGACACCCCTCCAATTAGAGAGCGCTACCGACAAATTCCTCCACAGTTGTATCAGGAAGTAAAAGAACTGTTAGCTAAGATGCTACAGGGTGGGATCATCCAAGAAAGCCAGAGTCCCTGGGCAGCTCCTGTGGTGTTAGTAAGAAAAAAAGATGGGTCCATCCGATTTTGCGTAGACTATCGGAAGTTAAACGCTTGCACCGTACGAGATTCCTACCCCTTGCCACGGATTGAGGAGTCCCTCTCAGCGCTGGGGAGAGCCCGGTACTTCTCCTCACTAGATCTGGCTAGTGGGTATTGGCAGGTGCCGATGGCCACAAAAGACAAGGAGAAGACGGCATTCATCTTGCCCATGGGACTATACGAATTTAACCGGATGCCCTTCGGGTTGACAAATGCACCCGGAACGTTTCAGCGGTTGATGGAGAAATGTCTCGGTGACTTCAACTTTGAGTTCACTCTCATCTACTTGGATGACATTATAGTGTATTCTGCGACCTTTGAAGACCATCTCCACCAGTTGGGGCAAGTATTTCGAAGATTGCGGGAACATGGGCTCAAATTGAAACCCAGTAAATGTCGGTTGTTCCAATCTGAAATTGATTACTTGGGTCACCGCGTATCAGGAGAAGGGGTGAGACCATCAAGAGACAAGATAGCGGCTGTTCAAGATTGGCCAATACCGACTACCCTGCGAGAAGTGAGGGCGTTCCTTGGAGTAGCCGGTTACTATCGACGGTTTATTAAGGATTTCGCCAAGGTAGCAGCACCACTTAATGCTCTCCTACGAGGCACATCCGGTGGTCCAAAGAACCGGTCCGTGAAGTGGGGACTTGAACAGGAACAAGCCTTCCAGGCATTAAAGGATGCACTGACAACAGCCCCAATCTTGGCATATGCTGATTACCACTTGCCGTTCCAGCTGTATACGGATGCAAGCCTGTATGGTCTTGGAGCAGTGCTTTCCCAGCTTCAGGATGGCCAGGAGAGGGTCATAGCGTACGGCAGCCGGTCTTTGAGAGATTCTGAAAGAAACCCCGAGAATTATAGTTCATTTAAGTTGGAGCTGTTGGCACTGGTATGGGCCATGACCGAGAAATTCTCTGAATATTTGACCGGTGCTGAAGTTTTAGTACTGACTGACAACAACCCACTAGCTCACCTGGAAAATGCCAAGCTCGGGGCGTTAGAGCAGAGGTGGATAGCCCGAATGACTAAGTTCAATTACCGCATTAAGTATCGGTCCAAGACAGAGAACCAGAATGCTGACGGGCTTTCTAGGGTAACCGCCCAGACCCCCACAGTAGACGTGGATCATGAGTTGGAGCATGTGGAGGTGCCCGACTTTAGCAGATTTTCACAGGCCTTGGCCGCCGCTAATCAGTTTGAGATGGAGGGGACTGAAACGGCTCCTTTCTTTGGTCCCTCACGACAGGAATGGGCACAGATACAACAGACCCATGAGGGGCTGGCACAGATGATCAAGTGTGTTGAGAAAGGCCAGAAGCCCTGTAGAGAGGAAAGAGAACGACTGACACGTGAGATATTATCTGTTCTGAGTCAGTGGGAAAAGTTGGAGATGAAAAATGGAGTGCTATGCCGAAAGGTCTATTTACCTTCTGAGATCGACATTCGATACCAAATTGTGGTGCCTAGTGAACTGGCTCGCTCGTTGGCAGTTGAGGCTCATAATAAGAATGGACATTTTGGTCATGAGAAGACCTTTCGTTGGTTACAGCGACTGATTTACTGCCCTGGTCTTCGTCAAATGGTCGAAGAAGTATGCCGCAGCTGTCGAACTTGTGAGATCCATAAGGCAATAGAACAGAGAGCTCCCCTGCAAACCATCGTGACCCAGGAACCTTTAGAAATCGTCATGATAGACTATCTAATGGTGGGCCCATCCAATAGCGGACACCAGTATTGCCTCGTAATGGTGGATCACTTCACCAAATTTGCGGTGGTAACCGCCACCAAGGACCAGACAGCTGAGTCAGCAGCTCGTGCTCTGTGCCAAGATTTCATTCGAGTATATGGGTGCCTTAAACGCATCCACTCCGACCAGGGTGCCTGCTTTGAGGGACACGTAATGAAAGAAGTTCAACGTATCTACGGGATAAAGAAGTCGCACACGACTCCATACCACCCTCAGGGAAATGGGGCCTGTGAAAGATTCAACAGAACTCTGCTACAGATGCTGCGGACTCTGGAGGAAGACAAGAAGTTACAGTGGCCTCAGTTCTTGTCTGAAATGGTGTGGGCCTATAACAATCAGGTCCATTCTACAACGGGGTACTCTCCTTATACACTTCTCTTTGGGCGGTCTGGGCGAAGTATAGGAGAATTACAGTTGGATGATGTGGATGGGTTCCCTCCGAGGGATCCAACCTCTTGGGTGCGGGCGCACCGGCAGAGACTTGAGACGATCCATCGATTGGTGCGGCAGCGCCTGCAAGAACATCCCCATCCTGATAAGACCCCAGTGCAAGAAGCACCATTGCAACCAGGCGACCTGGTGCTAGTTCGTGTCAAGAAACCCCAAGGGAAATTGGAAAGCCGATGGGAGGCTTTGCCGTATCGTGTTGTTGGCCGCAAGTATGCGAATGGGCCAGTGTACCAGGTCCAGAAAGAAGGAACTGATTGTGTTCGAGTACTTCACCGAAATATGTTGCGCCTGTGTCATTCTGAAGGGACAAATCATGATGGGCCTGCCAATGTGAATGAGCTCCCACAGTCAGAGAATGGAGGTGCGGAATGGGCCTCCGACGAGGAGGATGATTGTTGGCCGATCCCTGCTCCTGGGGATGTTCCACCTGTGACTACTGTATCTCCGGCCTGTGCCCCCTCAGGTGCGGAATCCGCTGGTCCTTCTCAGCCCATAGCTGCAGCACCCCATAATATACCACCGGTCCTCAGACGGACCACTAGGCCAAATGCTGGTATTCCCCCTGTTCGGTATGCGCAGGATGAGTTTGTTTGGCCTGCCATACATCGGTATACTACCACCCTGTGCATAAAAGTACAACCCTCTGGATATACAGTCATAGGCAGGGACTGCCAATCTTAAAGTGGGGGGGGAATATGTAAGAGACAGCCAATGTTGTCCTAAGCTTCATTTGTCTGTATAAACTGTTAATGTTGAATGTATTTCTGTGATTCTGTTCCTTTAAGACAGCAGCCATTGTAATTGTGACATGATGCTGGAGTGAGACCCCCCCCCCCTTTTATGTCAGCCTGCCTGTTCTGCAGACAGAGTGTGAGCAGAGCAGCAGGAAGTGACGAGACAGAGAGCAGCAGCCATCTTGGCAAGTGTTGTATTGAACTGGTGTGGAGATTTTTCTGTACAGCTAAGCTGTATCTTGGTCCAGAGACAAACAGAGTGTAAAGAGACAACAGGACTAGTGAGTCCATGTGAAAGGAACTGTGCTCAGTGGCTGATCAGTGAGACTGACATTGTGACTGTGTATATGGATACCACAGATAGAGACTCGCAGTGCTGTTGATGTACTGGACAGCACCTGCTAAACCCCGGCTTACAACCCAGCTCAGTGTATGGATTCGGCAGGACTGTCAGTGTGCTGAGTGGAATCTGCTGTTGGATTACATTGCATTCATTGGGTTTCCCTGTTAAAGAGAACTTCATTTCTCCTGAGATCCTGATAACAGTGAGGAGAGGACGCTTCACTATAAAAGAAAGGAACGACTTTGGGCCCCACCGCGCGCTTCTACGGACTGTAAGCGGTCCACCTGGACCACTGGGGAAAAGGGGGTGCACCCAAATGTGATGTCAGGGTCAGTTAGGGATAGTTTTGAGTATATTGTTCATTCAGTGTCCATACTGCAGAAGTGGACAGAGTAAAAGTAGAAACCATTGCAGAATTTGCCTTGAAATTGTTCATGCTATATTGTATATTTTGCTTGTCTTTATCCCTGTCATTTTACCTTCAAATAGCCTTTATTAACTTATAGTAAATATATATTCTTTTCTTGAACTACCGCGTGTGCGTTCATTTCTGGTTGCGGAGTCCAAACCACCTGCCTTGCTCTCGGTTCACAGCCCCGCCCCTAGTGCACCAACTGCCTCATCAAGTTGTTTTTATACAAAAGTGACATAAATGGCAGAGATCTATTATTTATCACTGTAATGTGCTCTGTAACATGGTGGTAGCAGTTAAATATATTTTGCGAAGCTGTTAGATTTATAATAAATTAAATTATGTTAAAAATTCACTCCCAAACATTAAACAGAATTAGAATATCTGCTCCATTGTATGTAAGAAGCAATATTTTCCAGTAGACAATTGCATCTTGTCCCTTCCCTCAAAAATTAAAAATGAGCAAATCTTCCGAAATTCGTTTTGGTGAGATTCATTCAATATGGGTAGAAGTTTCAAAGTGATCTGAAGACAATCCAAAGACATTGTGACTTAATTGATATTACCCCAATTGTTTTGAAAAGCAGGCAAAAACTTTCCATTGCTTTTAAAAGTGAAGGAGCGATGTTGGAGATGGCATATTTTATTATTATTGATATTTTTATTGATATGTATATTAATATGTCATTATCATTATTATTGCTGTTATTGTTATTACTATTATTACTCTGCAGCATACAGTAATGTCCATCATAATATTACCCCATAATGGAGTGACTGCATTTTCCCTAGTGCACTCTCCAATGCATTATTCTACACATGTAACAAGTGGCAGATAAGACATCCAGTCCAAGCAGAATATGCAATGTAATATTCTACATGTATCAAAGCCTCCCAATATTATGACAGGCCTCTCTGGAGCAATTGCCTATGCATTATTCTGTATCTTCTGTGGATTATAAGAATCAATCACAGCGTTGCGATAAGCCACTGACAGTAGTAGGATTTCTTCAAGCAGAGCAGGGACTGGCTTATGTAGACACTATGAGAAAATACAATGCAATCATTTTAATATCGACACTTTTTTACTGCAAAGTTTTGTGAGCAGAGGGTTTGTGTCAAAATCATTTGGACAATGTAGAAAATGACAATGTACAATATAGTCTGTGGCTTGTTGTACAAAATGTTAAAAAAAAGCTGGAGGATGTAACTGCCAGAGATATGGAAATCTTCTGATCGCCTAAAGGGATTATGGAGGTTTCCTTTAAAAAAAAAAAAAAAAAATTAAAATATGGTATTGGGATTTTTCTTCAGTCCCATGCCACTGGTATCCCTCCATCCGGTATGATGACCTTACTGTAGTGACTTTCCATCCATAGTGATGTAATGTCTGTGACAGTAATAGTAGTCTTTATTTGCAGTATATAGCACCAACATATTCCGAAGCACTTGACAATTCATGGTCTTCATGTATAGCACAGATAAAATCAGACATTGCACGATAAGAAAACTAAACAATAGGAGTGAAGGTCCTGCTCGAGTTCAACAAAAAGTGAAAGTGCTTATGTTGTCCAATGATCCAGACACTTTTTATATAAAAAGGTCAGTACTAAAAATGGGCGAATTGGTTCGTACCAAGCCGGGTTTGACCAAATATTCCAAATTGAGAGATTGACAAACTAAAAGCTAGAATTAGATAGATAGGATTCCATTAGCCCAGAGAGTGTTCTACACTATGTTTGAGGCCAATGTAAGTTGTGGTTCGTACCAAGCTTGATTGACCCAAAACAAATCAGGGATCCGAGCCTGCCGAACCCAAAACAAATCGAATCCTGAGTAGTTCACCCATCTCTAGTCTTTACATACTGGATCTGCTGAATGAGCCTGTCAGCAGCCAGTATCTATGAATTCTAGAAATGAAGTGCCTTTATTGAATACTGTAGGGACTAGTTTTTGATAAAGTGATCAGACCATGAGGTGTAGGTTAGAAGGAGGATAAAAAGGAAGAGGAAAATGATAGGTCTGCCCCAAAATATATGTTTTTAGGGACCAATTGAAATTATGCATATTGGGAAATCATCTGTATGGGATAGTAAATGCCAGATAACTGGAGAAGCTCGAAAAAAAGCCTTGGAGATAGGAGTGGGAGGTTCAGATTATGGAGGGTGTAAGTGTTAGATCACTGGACAAACAGGAGACACAGGTAGGGTGGTAGAAAGAGATGAGGGGGAGATGCAGGTGCAGCACTATGGAGAGTTTTCTGGATGAGAATGTTAAATTGAAATTGCATTCTACAGTGAATGGAAAACCAGTGCAAGAGTTGGTACAGACTGGAGGCATCAGTATAGCGGTTTCCCACAAAGGTAAGCCCATATGCTGCATTCAGGAGAAGAAAGGGTCATTCTACAAGTGAAATAGGTTGTCTTATCACAATACTGTAGATGAAGCCTCAAATGTCTCTTCCACCTGTTCACTTTGTATATGTTGCTTGCCTGTTGCATACTGTGCATTCATGTAGTTTTTACAGGATACACACAGCTAGGAAGGATCAATTATAAAAATATTATTATTATAACAATATAATATATGTTACAGGAATTTTACATCAACATATCTGTTGATAATATTTGTATGAACCTCATATTTTGATATCACAATACTACAGATGTTACAGGCAGTACTCCATAGGCTTCAATGAGACAACTCTTTTGCTGGAAGTTTAAGTGAATGGGCCAATAAATAAAACTTTTGTACTTGAGTCACTAGTTTTGTTCACTTTTTTTGTTTCCCATTTATTTATTGTTTACTCATTTTTTAAAATCAGGATTATTGTTGCTTAATATAAAGTATCTAGTTGTCAGATTCAAGTGTGTTACATCCATTGGATTTTGAGACCACAGCTCTCAGTAATGTCTCCGGGCCTATCTCTGTAATACACAGATGTCTTACATACTACAGAGCAAGAAATAAATATTATAACTATTTTCTCCTCTACCTACTTTTGAGGACCCCACCTCTATCAAACCAAATAGGACATTTTAAAATGAGTAACAGAGTGTTGGAAATTGGATTTTTCGAAATCAGAAAACCCCTTTAGGCTGAAGCTTTTTGCCGCTGCAGAAACGCTGCAGCAAAAAACGCTGAATTTTACAGTACCTGCAAAGTGAATGGGATTCTTGTAATCCCATCCACACATTGCAGAAAAAAGTCTGCAGCAGAAAATGTCATCTATACCTGCGGAAACACTGGCATTTTCCCTATAGGTATAATATGGGCAGAAAGACTGCAGAGAAAAACAGAGGTTTTTTTGCTGTGTTTCGCTATGTGGGGCCTTAGGCTTAAAGGGATTTTTGGGCTTATCAGTTGATTACCTATCCTTGAAAGGGAGTGAACTGTGAACGGGCCATGCGACTAATGAACATGACGTCATGTGGCCTGTGAAGCAGAAGCAGCACTCAGGGACCCCTACTGCTTCTTTAAACAGTGGGTCTGCAGGGGTCCAGGGTGTCAGACCCCCACTGATCTTCAATGGACCACATATCCTAGGAAGCAGCAGAACAGCAGTGCTAGAATTGCAGGGAATTTAACAGGTGTATACCAGTTTTTTTGGTTCTTTTTTTGGTGGGGGTATTTGTTTTTGTTCTTCATTGTACTATTGAATCCTTATCCCATTGTAGGGAGCAGCAGAACAGCAGTGGTGAAACTGGAAAGAATTTAACAGGTGTATACTTATTTGGGGGGGAATTTTTTGTTTGTTTTTATCCCATTGTAGCCCTATTTGGGGGGGGTATGAGTATTATCCCTCCCGCAACAGACTCTGGCGCTGACCTGTGTGTATAATGGGACCTGAAGCCTTCGCTGAAGGGAAGAGTGGGAACATATATGAAATATATCAGTGCCTCCACCCAGGATAGAGCCTCTGTATTACAGGGAGGATCTCTTCCTGGGACTTACCCATGA
The DNA here is from genome assembly GCA_947044405.1 of Leptodactylus fallax. Classification (NCBI taxonomy): domain Eukaryota; kingdom Metazoa; phylum Chordata; class Amphibia; order Anura; family Leptodactylidae; genus Leptodactylus; species Leptodactylus fallax. The sequence goes on along the minus strand of CAMRHE010000201.1, from coordinate 3,679,062 downwards.
AGTACAGTTAGTAGCCTTAACAAGGATCACTGTACTAATCTCACAGTCTGCAGAATACATACAGATACCACATAAGGTTATAACAGTAGCTTTATAAGAATCAACAGGGTAATAATACATACATACAATATACTCAGAACACAGCAATACTACAACAACCAGCAAGTCCTCAACCGTCTTAGGTTATATACCCGGGTATATATATAGATATATAGCAAGAGTCCAGTGCACAATACCTCCAGGCAACAGAAGAGATGCAGGGGCCCCTGTGGATGACTGTGGATCCTCGGATTCTTCCAGGAGATGACAGACAGCCGATCAGGAGATGACGATGATGATGGTGAGATTCTTCACAGGCAGCAAACAGGGCGACGGTGACGGCAGTAGATGCAGGCCTGACTACCCTAACACTGAGTCCTTAACCTGCCAGCTAAACTACTAGTGCCACCGGGCCTCTAACTAGCTAGTTGGCCTTCGGAAGCCTAACCTATCACTGCCCTGAACTATATATATATTGATCCCTAACTACGGTTACTAGCTAGGTCCTGTGAGTATATAGGGGGTAACACATACCTAACTATATACTGTGAAGTAAAGAGGAACAAGTGGCTCTTAGACTCCCCCAGACATAACATGTCTGTCTCAGCAGCTCTGCTCACATCTCTCCCCCCAGCAGCTCTGCCTCACATGTGTCTGACTCACTGTATTTACAAAACAAAACTTGCACTAAATGCCTGGGGTCTCTGAAGCCAAACTGCAGGGGCAAAGAAGCCAGATACATTATATACTAGTAGAAATGGCAGTTCCCTACACTCTCCCTCTGGTGAAATCTTTACGTCACGTCAAAGACATACAAAGTCATAGTATACAGTCAACATTACCAATGACAATATCAATATGGTTGCTTTTGCATTTACAGAGTCACAACAGGTTAATAGGTATACATGCCAGCAGGAGCGAAAATTGGTAACATATTGACTAAAGTGGACACTGCACCCACCCAAGCATGGTATAAATGAGGCTGAGTAGTAAATCTGGGGTCCCCCAAACTATCATATGTCAGCATAGGTGGAGGGTGTCTAATTCTCTCTCCTCTCCGTACCTCTCTCTGAGGTAAACTAGCATGTCCAGGCCCTAAACTAGGGTTGTCTGCCATGGGAGGGGATGGTGCTGGTGGCGCAGGAGAGCTAGATCCCTGCTCATCTGTAGACACAGATCTAGGTACGAATTCTGGAGTTTGAGGGTTCATAGGTCTCCCTGAAGGAGAAGATACTGGTGATCTAGGAACTTCAGGAGCCACAGTCCAATCACTCTCAGGAGTTTCAGGAAGGTCAGGTGGAATATCGGCTAAGGACTGTGGAGAATCGCAGGCCGAGCCATCATTGGAGATATCCATACCATCAATCTGAGGTACAGGCAACAAATGATTTCTATGCCAAGTCCTGATCCTCCCATCCCGTCCTTTTATCTTGTAGACTGGTATTCCAGGCAACCGATCTACCACTGTAAAGAGTTCACTCCGCCATCGATCAGCCAGCTTATGTTTTGCAGATGCTCCCAAATTCCGTAGCAGAACATGGTCCCCAGGGTTCAATTCTCGGTATCTTACTCGAAGATCAAATCTCCTTTTATTTCCTTCATTCACTTTGGCTGCATTTTCCTCAGCCAGCTGATAAGCACTCTTAAGCGTTTCTTTCAAACGTGCCACGTATCGGTAATGATCTCGATGACTGATACCATCGGTAGAGACTCCCAACAAGATGTCAATAGGTAGCCTAGGCTCTCTTCCAAACATCAGAAAGTATGGTGAATATCCTGTGCTCTCGTGCCTTGTACTATTATAGGCATGCACCATAGCCTCCACTTTTCGACTCCAGGATCGCTTATCCTCAATTCGTAAGGTACCAAGCATATCAAGTAAAGTCCTGTTAAATCTTTCAGGAAGGGCATCTCCCTCTGGATGGTAAGGCGTCGTCCGACTTTTGCGGATGTTCAACAACTGAAGTAACTCTTTGATCAGGTTACTCTCAAAATCCCGGCCTTGATCAGAATGCAACCGGTGTGGTAAGCCATAATGGATAAAATACTTTTCCCAAAGCACTCTTGCAACAGTGACTGCTTTTTGATCCTTAGTCGGAAAGGCTTGAGCATATCGTGTGAAGTGATCAGTCACCACCAATACATTTCCAAATCCTCTGGAGTCGTTGTCAATACAAAGGAAATCTATGCAGACAAGATCCATGGGGCCCGAACTCTTCAAGTGTCCCATGAAGGCCGCTCGAACCGGGACAGTCTTCCTCTGCAAACATCTGCGACAGCACCTACACAGACGAGTCACGGTATCTCTCATTTTGGGCCAGTAGAATCGGTCTTGTATTAGGCCATAAGTCTTCTCAGGTCCCAAATGACCATGATAATCATGCAGACTTCGGAAAATCATCTTCTGAAAGCAGCTTGGAATAACTAGTTGGCGCCTTCCAGGGTGATCATGATACAGCACCACACGATAAAGTAGGCCATTGTCTATTTCAAACTTCTCCCAATCTCGTAGAAGTTGACTGCATTCAGAGGGTAGGGATGTCTTTAACATTTCTCTGTCTTGAGAACTCACTGCTTGATAAAGAGGTCCAATTAAAGGATCAGTCTTTTGACTCCAGATCATTCGCTTTGAAGATATAGAACAACTCTCAAAGGATCCTAAAGCGGCAGGGTAGGCAAACATGTCTGGTACAGCTTCGGGACCTCCCCCAATAGAGTCAATAAGCCGAGTTTCAGAAAAGGCTACTCGGTCTTCAACTACAGCAGGCATGGCACACAAAGCTCCTACTCCAGGACTTGGCACTTCTTCCCATTCATCCACTACTTCCGGACTAGGTAATCCAGGCCGTCTTGATAGAGCATCTGCCCCAATGTTCTTAGGCCCCGATTTATACTTGAGTGTGAATTGGTAGTTGGATAAAGCTGCCAACCAGCGATGTCCTGTAGCATCGAGTTTAGCGGTTGACAAAACGTATGTCAGTGGATTGTTGTCTGTTCTTACTTCAAACGTGGCTCCGTATAAATAGTCATGTAATTTATCAACAATGGCCCACTTGAGCGCCAAAAACTCCAATTTATGTACTGGATAATTTTTCTCGCTGGGAGAAAGACTTCGACTTATGAAAGCTATGGGCCGTAACCCGGCCGGGTATTCTTGGTGCAGCACGCCACCTAATCCTTCAAAGCTGGCATCTACATGTAGCACATATGGCTTCTGTGCATCAGCATAAGCCAGAACGGGAGCTTCTGTCAATTTCTTCTTCAACAACTTAAATGCTTCTTCACAATCCGCAGTCCACCTATCGCCAAAAAGGCTTTTGGAAGACCCTTTCTTCTTTCCCGGATCTCCTGCATCACTCTTCAACAGGTCGAGGAGGGCTCGAGCAATTTTTGAATATCCTTCCACAAATCGTCGATAGAATCCACAAAACCCCAAGAAAGATTGCAACTCCGTAATATTTTGCGGTCGGGGCCAATTCACCACAGCTTCAATCTTACCAGGATCGGTAGCAACTCCTTCAGCAGAAACAATATGACCTACATAAGTGACCGAAGATCTACAAAATTTGCATTTGTCAGCCGACAACTTCAGCCCCTCTTCTTTTAAGCGATGGAGTACTCTCATGAGTCGTTCTTCATGTTCTTCCAGCGTCTTTCCAAACACAATAATGTCATCAAGATATACAAGGCATTCCCGGGGCACTAAATCACCTAACACTCTTTCCATCAACCTTTGGAACGTTGCTGGCGCACCTTTTGTACCTTGCGGCATACGAGTGAACTGAAAGAAACCCAAGGGGCATATGAAGGCTGTCTTTTCCTGATCCTCAGGTGCCATTGGGACTTGATAGTATCCCGATCTTAGGTCCAGCACTGTGAACCAACAGTTTCCATTCAGAGCTTCCAGAGCTTCTTCAATTCTCGGCAGTGTATACTGATCAGGTAAGGTTCTCCGGTTCAGAGTTCTGTAATCCACACATAGGCGAATTGCTCCAGATTTTTTTCTTACCACCACAATAGGTGAGGCATAGGGGCTCTTACTGTCCACAATGATCCCCTGACCTTTCATTTGCTGTAGAGTCTGTCTTAACTCATCAACATCCTTTGGAGCAACTCTCCGTGGTCGCTCCCGGAAGGGAGTAGAATCGGTCAATCGGAAAGTGTGTTGAGCACTTTTAGCACAACCTACATCCATATCATCCATGGAGAACACTTCCGATAATTCAGACAACTTCTGTGTCAGTCGCTGATTCCAGGCCTCTGGTAAATGTGGATCACTCAAGTCAAGATTGAGATTAGGGATTGCATCTCGGATTTGAATCCTGCACACTTCAGCGTATGGATTTACTCCAAGCACAGGGTAGCAGTGGGCCACATTCTGGTATGGTCCAATTACAATCGGATGCGGTGAACAGTTCCTCACTGTCACACAGGTAGATAACTCCACTTTATTTCTCCAGTCCTTTCTCTCTGGGATCACCATCCAGCCATTCTGGTTAATCATTTCTTCAGGGGTTTCCATAAGGACATAACTCCCCCCTTCAAGCAAATCGGGAGCAATGCTGGAGGCTACTCTCAGAATTCTCTCCCCGCCGGCAGGAACTTCCACGGTTCTCTCACCGATATGATATACCATTCCATGTCGATAGCCAGTAGACAGGGCATCACAGAGTTCTCTAAGATCAGAAGATATATTCACCGGCTGAGCTGCAGGGTTCCAATCTCTTCCAAGAAACTTCTGAAAAGCATAATGCACTGCGGGACAATTAGTACCAAGTATCACAGGAGCTGCACAAGAATCCCCTGTATCAGGGCAGACAAGAGCCGTAATCTTCATGGGAGCGACACTCTGATCTTCTAATTCAGGGACAGCTATAACTACTTGCAGGCTGCCATCTACAGGATATGATCCTGAATTAAGCCCCCACAATTTCATTTGTCCCGTAGACTGAAGAGGTATATCCCTCAGATACTTTTGGTAGAACGAGCGATAAATCAGGGTCACTTGAGATCCTGTATCAAACAGGGCAGGAGCGGCATGACCATTGACAGTGACTTTGACAACGGACCTGGAGCCCGCGATAGCGCCTCTGGTCTTTACTCGGCCCGCCTTCCTTCGGTGTCTTTGATTCTGAATAGAGAAGACAGCACTGTGTCCCAATCCCTCACTGTCCTCCGTACACTGTCTGGCAGTATGGCCCGTCTGACCACATTTATAACAGGTTCTAGCATCCTTCCTCCATTGAGTGGCAGTGGGTGGAGTGGCGGACTGTCTAAGTTCTGACCGCTCCGCTGGTTTGTCCTTGTTTGAATTAGGAACAACATCTTCTTTAGAGATGCTTTTCGCTTTCTTAGGGGTACTAAAACTAATGTCAGCTTCTTGTTTCTTCACTAACTTCATTAAGTCAGGAAATGGAAGGACTCTATCAGATAGTAAGACCTTGAGTACTTGAGCAAGAGGATGATGAGGTTGTAACCCTCTCACCAACTGACTGGTTCTCATAGCGTCTACCTCTGAAGTAGATATAGCTGCGTGGTACACCAGACGTGAAAGAAGTAGCTGTAAACGGTTAATAAAAGTAGAGACATTTTCCCCTTCTTTTTGACGAACCATTCGGTAATCAGCAACCATCTGGGCAAGGTCATAGTATGGCTCAAAGTGATCAGACAGTACTTGTATATAGTCCAATGCACTCACTCCTTCATGAGAGTCTCTGTACAAGCGGATCAATTCTGCAGCAGGAGACCGCAAACTTTCACTGATACGCTGCCGCTTGCCTTCTTCAGAGCAAGACCATTCCTTCAGGCACTGGAGAGTATGTTCTTTCCATATCTCAAAGTTTTCCTCCCCTTGTGGTACTGGGACATTACCAGAGAATACTTTTAGTTTCTTGTAGTGAGTGGCCTGCAGGCCCTGAGCTAACATTTCAGTCAGCCTGGCTAAAGTGCTAATAGCACTGTCACTAGAGGAACTGCTAGCGACGGCCATACTGGGGGGGTAACTGGCTGAGCGGGGTTCTTCCTTTACCTGAACCAGGGGAGGAACAGGCAGTCGGTAATCCCATGTAGTAGCTAGTGGGAGGTTTCCCTCTGAGCTATATCGCTTCTCCATATCAATGACTATTCCCACTTCTAAATCTCAGCAGTGCCTCCAAATGTAGCCCTATTTGGGGGGGGGTATGAGTATTATCCCTCCCGCAACAGACTCTGGCGCTGACCTGTGTGTATAATGGGACCTGAAGCCTTCGCTGAAGGGAAGAGTGGGAACATATATGAAATATATCAGTGCCTCCACCCAGGATAGAGCCTCTGTATTACAGGGAGGATCTCTTCCTGGGACTTACCCATGAAGTACAGTTAGTAGCCTTAACAAGGATCACTGTACTAATCTCACAGTCTGCAGAATACATACAGATACCACATAAGGTTATAACAGTAGCTTTATAAGAATCAACAGGGTAATAATACATACATACAATATACTCAGAACACAGCAATACTACAACAACCAGCAAGTCCTCAACCGTCTTAGGTTATATACCCGGGTATATATATAGATATATAGCAAGAGTCCAGTGCACAATACCTCCAGGCAACAGAAGAGATGCAGGGGCCCCTGTGGATGACTGTGGATCCTCGGATTCTTCCAGGAGATGACAGACAGCCGATCAGGAGATGACGATGATGATGGTGAGATTCTTCACAGGCAGCAAACAGGGCGACGGTGACGGCAGTAGATGCAGGCCTGACTACCCTAACACTGAGTCCTTAACCTGCCAGCTAAACTACTAGTGCCACCGGGCCTCTAACTAGCTAGTTGGCCTTCGGAAGCCTAACCTATCACTGCCCTGAACTATATATATATTGATCCCTAACTACGGTTACTAGCTAGGTCCTGTGAGTATATAGGGGGTAACACATACCTAACTATATACTGTGAAGTAAAGAGGAACAAGTGGCTCTTAGACTCCCCCAGACATAACATGTCTGTCTCAGCAGCTCTGCTCACATCTCTCCCCCCAGCAGCTCTGCCTCACATGTGTCTGACTCACTGTATTTACAAAACAAAACTTGCACTAAATGCCTGGGGTCTCTGAAGCCAAACTGCAGGGGCAAAGAAGCCAGATACATTATATACTAGTAGAAATGGCAGTTCCCTACACCATTTTTATAGTACTCTCCATTTCTTCTTTTTCCCATTGCTTATTGTTAGGGTTAAATTTTTGCACTATGTGACTATCCAACGCTCTGCAAATAACATTTCTGCATTTCCTCTAGGACATTTATTTTCTGCTAGAAATGAACAAAGCTCCTGTGTGTTGCATAGTTGTGTCACAGAAGAATCTTGAGAGTAGATTATATGGGATAATCAGCATTTACTTCTTAGAACATGAGGTAAACAGCATCAAAACGTTAACACAGCAAAACTTTAAAGTAAAAAGACCTTTTACAATAGAGAGATAAAAAGCAAGGTACAGCAAGTCTCACATAGCATACCATTACACTCTATTCAGCATATAACACTAATAACATCGCCATCTATTGTCAGATAGATGTAAACTTCTCCTGCAAACAAATAAGTCTATCTGTTGCATATATATGTATATAGTATATACCAACACTGTGCTGGTTGAAGAAAAACATCTATTCAAGGTATTTTCATAAACCTTAAATCAAAAACCTTCCAAGCTTTTCCTAACATGACCTTTTCGATAAACCTTGAAGTCATCGGTGAACTTTTATTTCATGCTGTAGTTTGTAGTGAGCAGTCACCGTGCTACAAAACAGAGAGGGGCATCATCCCCAGGGCGTACATACATGGCTACACAAAGAGCAGAAGCTGTCATTTTATAGGGACTATTGCGTTTATCACATATTTCCAAAAACAGCTTTCTGTAATACTGATACATAACACTGATTTTATTAATACATGGCTTGTGTATTCCAAATGTCGTCTGCTATACATGCGGCATAATATAGGGTTAATGCTTTACACAAGTTAGCATACTAAGGCAGTAGGCGAGACACGCATCCCATGATCCTCGGCTCCCCGGGGTAAAGCATTTATTGGTTCATTTCTGTTTTTATTGTTTTGACGTTGTTTACAATGCACATGATTAGCTGTCTTTATGCAAATCTCCCTCAATCTAAACAAACACAACCATTTGCGGGCGAGACGTGTTCTGCTGGGTTTATTACGGTTCGAGAGAGCGTTATACGATCTCTGCTTATTGCTTTGTGAAGAGAATGGCATAATTTAATAAATGATACGGGTGACATCACAAAGTTCAAACAACTTTAGGAAAGTAATTATGAGCGAATGTAAGCCTTAGCTGTCCTCATACAATGAAATTATGCCTGCAAGGGTACAGTAGTATGCCAAATAAATGTACATGCCGGGTGAGATTAGTCAGAAATGATTTTATGGAAGTCAAAAATATTAGGCTAACACCTATTTAAAGGGAAACTGACACATTATAAATGCAGGTCTACTTGTATTTTATTCATTTAAAACTTTAGTCTTTCTAAGCTTAGGAGTCCAGTGGACGGTTGTATTCAATGGCTGATAAATGTCATACAGGAAAGGATGTCGATTACTGAAATAAAACACTCACTGAACTCTTAAAGGGGTGGTGTCTTTACAGAAACTTAACATCTATTCACTGGATTGGGGATAAGTATCAGATTGCAAGGGGTCTGGCCACTGGGACCCCCAACAATCAGGACAAAGGAGACCCGGAAGTCCCCCTGAAGCCTCCATGTGAATGAAGCACCAGTGTGCTTGCGGGACCAGTGCTCAATTCACTTCTATGGGGCTGCTGGGACATGCAAACCTACTGCTGCTTCATTCACACAGAGACTTCAGAGGGACTTTTGGGTCTCTGTTCTTCTGACTTCTGGAGCTCTATATCAATCTAACACTCATTATCTATCCTATAAATAGAGGATAAGTATCTGTAAGGGCACAATCCCATTAAAGGAGATATGCCACGAAAAGCATTTATCCTCTATCCATTAGATAGAGGATAAATAGTTGATCAGTGGTGGTCTGACCAATGAGACACCCACCAATTTTGAGAACGGGGGTGTTTTCCCCCCATTGTCAATGCATCCTGACCGCTCCCAAGCTGAATGCAGGTGTGCTAGTGCAGGACAGGATGCTATCTGTTGTACCCATTGAAGTTAATGGTAGCACAGATGTGTCCAGACCCTCATGGGCATGTCTACATTCAGTCTGGCTGTGGTCAGACTGTAATCACAATGGGGAAAACACCCGCTGTTCTCAGGATCAGTGAAGGTTTCACCAGTCAGACAACCGCCATTCAACTATTTATCATCCTATTTATTTTGTGTTTTGGACAATCTTTCCACCTCATCTGACAAAGGAATAATGTGTAACAGAAAGCTTGCATGGTTCATCAGAAAGAGGGTATGGCTTAAGAGTTATCATTTTGCAACACATTTTTGTAACATTTTTTGTCGATAACATACAGTACGTGGTGTAAACTTAGGTTTGCACGGTCTACTCTCTAGTCTATCAACTCAGTCTTTGTGCAATCCTACTGTGACTTTTAATGCAAACTTTTTTACAAATACAATATATCCACATATACAATGTGTGTAAAACAAATTAATGGGCAGTTAGAGATCTGGATGTGGATAAAACCACTTATTCAGAGTGCGCTCATTTTCATAGGCACTAATTATATGCCCGCTGTGATAAATCGAAGGCACGCACCAATGAATGAATCACATTATCATTTAATTATGCAGTAAAAAAGGAACCCTCAGGAGAATTTTACTTTAAAAAACACACTCTTTTCTGTGCTGTTGTTATACAACTTATCACAGGTTAATAATTCTATTAGCAATGTCTCTTCTAAGCTCAGGACCAAAACGTGGAAGGGGTTAAAATTTTATTCCGATTTTGGAAAGTTACATGGTACTGTTGAAAGTAGACTTGCGTCTATCAAGTTCGACCAAAGGGATTGGAAAGGATGTGACTGAAGGGAAAGGGTGTAGGAAACAGCAATTCTACACATTTCCACAAGGATCAATGGTTTGTGTTGTAAGGAGGCATCTAAATCTTTCTTTAAGTCATCACTCTTATTTACTTGCAGCACAGATTCACTGCAAGTAAATAAGAGTGATACAACAAGTAAAATAAAGCCAAGCAAAGAGTGCACAAGGGGACAGTGAGTATTTACCACTGCTGTGGTTCTCCATTCCCCTTATCAGTTTCATGGATCTCCATTGCACCTTTTTCAATTCTAGGACTTCTTCTCTATGACCTGGTGTCCAGATTCTAGATAAGACTGCACCAACAGTCAATCTTTTCCCTCTTTTACTCACCTTAGAACATATGGTGCATGCAGATTAATAGTACCCAGTACACTTAAGTATATTGATTCTTATTTGCCAAGTGAATGCCCAGTCACTTAGTGTGTCCAAGTAGGCTTGCAGGTTATGAACGTGTTTCATAGACTGCAATGTACTGTTGTAGCTTGGTACCATCTGTAGAAATAGAACAGTGCTATTTACTGCATCTTCTACAGCTTTGTAGGTATCTACCCTGGTTGCAGAAATATTGGTGCCATTAGTTTCAGCACCGATATCACTGCATTTTGGAATTGCTGGGTGTTGAGCAACAAACCCCTCGATGTTACACTTCTATGGTCTCTACAGTCAACCTGATGGTATGCTTTTATAATCTCTGCAACTGGGGCAGATAACAGCAAAGGTGTTTGCTTTACAGCATTATATAACACGGCCAATGTTAGAAGACATGAAAGGTCCTCTTTAAGATTACTCTTCAATAGTTACCTGGTTAAAAATGGTCACCACATTTACCAGGGGCAGAGCAATAAATAATTTTTTTATGATCTCTTGTGCATTATCCAGCTGGTCCTGGAACCCATTTAGCTTAGTTTGGACCATATCTACATTCAGCCAATTTGGTATATTAATGGATGTATTAACACCATTGGTACCACCTGCATTCCATGGGCCGCTCTTTCTTCTTTTGTAAATACAGATAAAAAAATACTTATTGTAGCTGTGCCTTCTTTTTGTTTTGTTTAGTTTAGATTTTTTGGGATTTATTTTGCTTTTTTTGGCCACCTGTCTTTCATTATGTATCAGTGTGATGGCATATCACTAGAATATGTAATCACTTTACAATTGGTTGAGGTCTAAAGTAGGACTCCCAATAATTTGAGCATAAAGGTGTCACAGCTGTAATTTAGCTTCTTGGTTTACCCACACAACAGTGCTCCAATGCCACCCAACTGTACAGGGAGCAGCACCCAACCCCATTCATAATTTAGTACTGCTGTCCCTTTATTTTCAAGATCAGTGGGTGCCTCCGAATGCAATGCAAAACAGCAATGATTTCCTACTATACAATATTACACCATTTTAATTATCTTGTGTGACCTTGGATCCATGTGAGCAACACATCAATTTTAAGATAATGAGAAAAGTTAGACTTGATAGAAAAATATTATTATTATTATCACTATCTCCGAGTGCTATTAGAAGATTTACAATCTACTGTATATTTTGTGGGTGTTATGGTAGAGTCTCTGGAGCAAATATCAGAAAATCGCAGGATTTGGCCGATAACAATGAGAAGTAGAACTAGCTGCTTAAGTCCTATACAACACTGAGAGATAGGTCCCAGACACCCAAACCCAAACCAGCACCAGCTGCAAAGCCAGATGGCCTTGTGCTGAATTTGGTGTCCAAGTTACCACCACAGAAATTGTACAAGAAATAAATGCTACAGAAACAGAAATCAAATCAGTAGACACGATAAACTTACATGTCAGATCAGAATAAGGAGGATAAATCAGGAGAGTACACATCAAGGACAATAGTGATTTCAGGAGGAAACATCAAAGCCAAAATCAGGAGACAAGTGGTTTTCCAGTATCAAGCCAAAGGTCAGTATAAAGCTGTGCAGCACAAAGAATCATGTTATGAAAGTCAGACTAGGTACAACCAATCTTCTGTGTTGTGAAGGAAAACGGTCTCTCTATAGTGCAAATTTCTGCTTTAAGGAGCTCTCCTCTTCTTCCACCCTTCCTTTTCATACATACTGTATGTATTGTACAGATTTGCTCAGTAGCAGAAGGAGGCAAACAAGTGAAGAAACAGGCACTTTTCATTAAGAAATTATATTAGAAAGTTTATCTTCACCTGCACTTTGTAAGTTTAGTTACCCTTTAACATATATAAAGCTATTCTGGATAATACTTTACATCTCCTCCTTGACTTATTGGTTAAATGGTGGAGCACATTTAGTAATATAGTAGATTTATCCATTCTGATGTAGTTAAAAACAACCCAGGATAATGTCTGTGCCAATGATAGATCATCACTGTGCCGAGATAGTAGTTTATGAGTCAACAGGACTGGCCATTACATTTTTCCTCAGTTACACTAGAATCAGTAGCTACATTGGTTGTTTCAATGATAAGGTACACTGCTGTTTAACCAGCTATAGACTGGACTACTTTCACCAGTTCATGGCCAGACATGTGGTACAGTTCATGGATGGCATTCTTTTGTTTGCTTTATTATTATTATATTTTTTTTTTGTAAACTTCTTTATTCTTTTTTTTTGTTTTACTGTTTGTGAGGAGAAGAGAAGTTTTATATTTTGAAATGTAGCGAGAGATTAGGAAGGATAGGTTAGGCGGCACATGGTGTGGACTGTCTTGTAGGTCATTGGCATCTTTTAGAAATTAATTTTCTGGACAATGGGTAGTCAGTTAAGGGGTTAATAAAGTGGAAATGGTAGAGACAGATTAACTAGGCAGTGGGGCTAAGGTAGAATTGGAAGGGTGAAAGAGTGTTAGAGAGCAGACCAGTAGTCTAGGCAGCATATGATGAGAGCAGTACAAACTTTTTTGTTGACTTAAGGTAGAGAGAGTGAATTTGAGAAATTTCATTGAGGTAACATCCAGGTCATAGAGGTAAATCTGAGTGCCGATAGAGTAAAACATGACATATTACCCAGAAATGGTTATTTTAAAACATGTATTACTGTCTTATTATTGTAAAGGGTAAAATGAGGCTGGGGTTTGGAATGTCACATTAAATAAATGGAAGCGCACACGCTAAACATTCCAAGCGTCTTAGTACAAAGCACCTGCACTCCTCAATCTTCTGCTGTATAATTATATGGCTTTCCCTAGCTCGGAGTACTTCCACTTTTAATGGTACACAGACCGACATGTGTACATCAGCCTATACTTGTCATTGCTGCAGAAAGTTCAGTGCTTCATAAAAACACAGCAATGTCCTGGTGTTTAAAGAAGATCTATCACCCTATCAGCCACTCTTTATGGTTTGCGTAGAGAGTGCTGCTGTGTAAGGATGGCTTTTACAGCATAAGGTGACAGAGACAGATGCATTACTGTCTGTTAATGAACATCACTGAAGCTGCAAGATCTCCTTCAGATATAATACACTGTTCTCACGGCCGTGCTCTTACATAAGTTAACTCGGCAGCCACTAAATATATAGATTAAACAGAAATAGATAGTCTCAGACCAAGACTGCCTGTATTCTACTTAATGGTAATGGAACGATTAATTAATGTAATGGGAAAATATCTGTAGGCATGAAGATATGTACCCCTATAAGTGTGCAGAATGTCTGCGAGCAGTAAGGGCATCAATCCATCAATTGTGTCTTCTCTCAGTGCTTCAAGACATATCATAACTATTATCATCTGAACATAACATGGCTCCAGGGATTCCAGTTATGACCTGGATGGATATGGTGTTGAAAAACAATTAATATTGTAATGTTAAAAAATAAAAAATAAGTTCATCTAGTTTCACTTACTAAAAAAAAAAAAAAAATACAAAAGTTACACAAATACACAAATAATCACTGTTAAAAAAAAAAAAAAAGAGAAATATATATAGAAGGCTAGATGGAAAAGCCAGATTCCAGGAAGTAATACCATAACATACCTGGACAACAGGATAAATGGTAGATATATATAGCCTAAAATATGCTGTAACCTCTATATTATTACATTACTGGATTACTTTGTGTGCACCATCCTGAATAGGAATATATATATATGAGCAATATATATGAGCAATTTATTAAAGCTCAGACCATATACCATTCATCAGTCCATGCAGGGGCCTTTTTGAAATGCCACTTAAAAAAGACCCCTACATAGACAAACATTAAATATATGCATTATATATATATATATATATATATATATATATATATATACAGTACAGACCAAAAGTTTGGACACACCTTCTCATTCCAAGAGTTTTCTGTATTTTCATGACTATAAAAATTGTAGATTCACACTGAATGCATCAAAACTATGAATTAACACATGTGGAATTATATACTTAACAAAAAAGTGTGAAACAACTGAAAATATGTCTTATAGTCTAGGTTCTTCAAAGTAGCCACCTTTTGCTTTGATTCCTGCTTTGCACACACTTGGCATTCTCTTGATGAGCTTCAAGAGGTAGTCACCTGAAATGGTCTTCCAACAGTCTTGAAGGAGTTCCCAGAGATGCTTAGCACTTGTTGGCCCTTTTGCCTTCACTCTGCGGTCCAGCTCACCCCAAACCATCTCGATTGGGTTCAGGTCTGGTGACTGTGGAGGCCAGGTCATCTGGCGTAGCACCCCATCACTCTCCTTCTTGGTCAAATAGCCCTTACACAGTCTGGAGGTGTGTTTGGGGTCATTGTCCTGTTGCAAAATAAATGATGGTCCAACTAAACGCAAACCGGATGGAATAGCATGCCGCTGCAAGATGCTGTGGTAACCATGCTGGTTCAGTATTCCTTCAATTTTGAATAAATCCCCAACAGTGTCACCAGCAAAGCACCCCCACACCATCACACCTCCTCCTCCATGCTTCACGGTGGAAACCAGGCATGTAGAGTCCATTCGTTCACCTTTTCTGCCACTCGTTTTTCTTTACTTAGCTGCTTTTTTCTTGCCATTATACAAATTCTAACACTCCATTCAGTAGGACTATCAGCTGTGTATCCACCTGACTTCTGAACAACACAACTGATGGTCCCAACCCCATTTATAAGGCAAGAAATCCCACTTATTAAACCTGACAGGGCACACCTGAGAAGTGAAAACCATTTCAGGTGACTACCTCTTGAAGCTCATCAAGAGAATGCCAAGAGTGTGCAAAGCAGGAATCAAAGCAAAAGGTGGCTACTTTGAAGAACCTAGAATATAAGACATATTTTCAGTTGTTTCACACTTTTTTGTTAAGTATATAATTCCACATGTGTTAATTCATAGTTTTGATGCCTTCAGTGTCAATCTACAATTTTTATAGTCATGAAAATACAGAAAACTCTTGGAATGAGAAGGTGTGTCCAAACTTTTGGTCTGTACTGTATATATATATATATATATATAATATATATTACACACACGTGGACAAAATGAAACAAAAATTTAAATTTTTGGCACGTTACATCAGCTCTATGTTAACAGCCAGAAAAATGAAGCATATCTTGAAAAGAACACTGTCCCTACTGTGAAACATGGAGGAGGCTCTGTTATGTTCTGGGGCTGCTTTGCTGCATCTGGCACAGGGCGTCTTGA
Source organism: Leptodactylus fallax (assembly GCA_947044405.1). NCBI lineage: Eukaryota > Metazoa > Chordata > Amphibia > Anura > Leptodactylidae > Leptodactylus > Leptodactylus fallax. The sequence continues at coordinate 3,663,398 of CAMRHE010000201.1, read as the reverse complement.
ATCTGTGCAGGGTGCAATGAAATCTTAAGATTATCAAGGGATTCTAGAGAGAAATGTGCTGCCCAGTGTCAGAAAGCTTGGTCTCAGTCGCAGATCATGGGTCTTGCAACAGGATAGTGACCCAAAACACACAGCTAAAAACACCCAAGAATGGCTAAGAGGAAAACATTGGACTATTCTGAAGTGGCCTTCTATGAGCCCTGACCTAAATCCTATTGAGCGTCTTTGGAAGGAGCTGAAACATACCGTCTGGAAAAGGCACCCTTCAAACCCGAGACAACTGGAGCAGTTTGCTCATGAGCAGTGAACCAAAATACCTGTTGAGAGGTGCAGAAGTCTCATTGACAGTTACAGGAATTGTTTGATTTGCAGAGATTGCCTCAAAAGGTTGTGCAACTAAATATTAAGTTAAGGGAACTATCATTTCTGTCCAGGCCTGTTTCATGAGTTTTCTTTTTTTTAAAAATTCTGTTGAAGAATGGTTGAAAAGCAATGTCTGACTTTCATTTGTTCATTTTCATAGAATTTTTCTATATTATTACTTTTGTCACATTCAAGTTATTTCTGTGACGATTGTGGGTTTTTCTTTCATTAAACGAGGGGTACCAACAATTTTGTCCATGTGTGTATATATGTGTGTATGTGTGTATATATGTGTGTATACACATATATATATATATATATGCAGTGGGGGAAAAAAAGTATTTAGTCAGCCACCAATTGTGCAAGTTCTCCCACTTAAAAAGATGAGAGAGGCCTGTAATTGTCATCATAGGTAGACCTCAACTATGAGAGACAATATGAGAAAACATATCTAGAAAATCACATTGTCTGATTTTTTAAGAATTTATTTGCAAATTATGGTGGGAAATAAGTATTTGGTCACCTACAAACAAGCAAGATTTCTGGCTCTCACAGACCTGTAAGTTCTTCTTTAAGAGGCTCCTCTGTCCTCCACTCATTACTATGATTATTATTATTGTTTATTTATATAGCACCATTATTTCTATGGCGCTTTACATTTGAGGATTTACATACAATACACAAGATGTACAAAACAGATAATACTAACAGTGATCACTGGCACAGTGGGATAGAGGGCCCTGCCCGCAAGGGCTTACAATCTATGAGCGAAGAGGGATAGAGACAGAAGGTGAGGGTAGAGGCTGCTCAGGGGGTGGTGTGGTGACAGTAGCGTTATTGGAGGTTGTAGGCCTTCCTGAATAGGTGGGTCTTCAGGGCCTTCTTGAAGCTTGTGATTGTGGAGGTCAGTCTTATGTGTCTTGATAATGAGTTCCAGAGTAAGGGGGATGCACGGGAGAAGTCTTGGAGACGATTGTATGAAGAGCGGATAAGAGCAGAGTGGAGTAGGAGGTCTTTGGAGGATCGGAGGTTACGTGTGGGCAGGTAGCGGGAGATTAGGTCGGAGATATATGAAGGGGACAGGCTGTGGATGGCTTTGTATGTCAGCTACATTACCTGTAGTAATGGCACCTGTTTGAAATTGTTATCAGTATAAAAGACACATGTCCACAACCTCAAAAGTCACACTCCAGACTCCACTATGGTGAAGACCAAAGAGCTGTGGAAGGACACCAGAAACAAAATTGTAGACCTGCACCAGGCTGGGAAGACTGAATATGCAATAGGCAAGCAGCTTGGTGTGAAGAAATCAACTGTGGGAGTAATAATTAGAAAATGGAAGACATACAAGACCACTGATAATCTCCCTCGATCAGGGGCTCCACGCAAGATCTCACCCCGTGGGGTCAAAATGATCACAAGAACGGTGAGCAAAAATCCCAGAACCACACAGGGGGACCTAGTGACTGACCTGCAGAAAGCTGGGACTAACGTAACAAAGGCCACCGTCAGTATACTATGCCGCCAGGGACTCAGATCCTGCAGTGCCAGATGTGTCCCCCTGCTTAAGCCAATACATATCCGGCCCTTCTGAAGTTTGCTAGAGAGCATTTGGATGTTCCAGAAGAGTATTGGGAGAATGTTATATGGTCAGATGAAACCAAATTAGAACTGTTTGGTAGAAACACAACTCATTGTGTTTGGAGGAGAGTGAATGCTGAGTTGCATCCAAAGAACACCATACCTACTGTGAAGCATGGGGGTGGCAGCATCATGCTTTGGGGCTGTTTCTCTGCAAAGGGACCAGGACGACTGAGCCGTATACATGAAAGAATGAATGGGGCCATGTACTGTGAGATTTTGAGTGCAAACCTCCTTCCATCAGCAAGAGCATTGAAGATGAAACATGGCTGGGTTTTTCAGCATGACAATGATCCCAATCACACCGTCAGGGCAACGAAGGAGTGGCTTTGTAAAAAGCATTTCAAGGTCCTGGAGTGGCCTAGCCAGTCTCCAGATCTTAACCCCATAGAAAACCTTTGGAAGGAGTTGAAAGTCCGTGTTGCCCAGCGACAGCACCAAAACATCACTGCTGTAGAGGAGTTCTGCATGGAGGAATGGGCCAACATACCAGCAACAGTGTGTGCCAACCTTGTGAAGACTTACAGAAAACCTTTGACCTCTGTCATTGCCAACAAAGGATATATAACCAAGTATTGAGATGAACTTTTGTTATTGACCAAATACTTATTTTCCACCATAATTTGCAAATAAATTCTTTAAAAATCAGACAATGTGATTTTCCGGATTTGTTTTCTCATTTTGTCTCTCATAGTTGAGGTCTACCTATGATGAAAATTACAGGCCGGCCTCATCTTTTTAAATGGGAGAACTTGCACAATTGGTGGCTGACTAAATACTTTTTTTCCCCACTGTGTGTATATAGGACAAATATATATACAGAGATACACTTAATCATCACTCAAGAAGCATTGTATACACCACAGAGGACCCAAACATTAATCCTTTATGGTTCACACTATAATAATATCCCCTGAATATTGCCAGATCACCAGCAGTGCACACAATCTCAGTAAAAGGCACTAGTTGTATGTTACAGAAGCCCTATAACATACATCAGTCAATATGAAGATCGTATGGCTTCATATAATATTATTCATATTATAGGTGGCCAACCTAAGTGAATCCAGCAGCACACATACAGTATAGGATAAGCCAGATGAGCAGGTGCTAAAACATCATGACAACACAAGCATTGCCCCCTTTTGTGCATCTTAAGGAAGCCAGACAGGCTATTTACTTAACGATTGTTGAAGAATAATTTGAAGAAAATCATAGAGTTTCAAGTATTGACTTGGCTTTGGATTTCCCCAGATCTCAACCTGATCAAGTATCTGTTGGATATGCTGGAAAAACAAGTCAGTTCCGTGGAAACCCCATCTAAGAGGTCATAGGACTTACCAGCATAGCTACTATTATCATAGTGAAAGATACCACAGGACACCTTTAAAGGTCTTCAGGAGTCCATGCAATGATGGATCAAGCTGCTTTGGTGCCTAAAGGGGACCTATCAGTCAACTTAAAAATTAGCTATACCGGGGGGCGGAGTCTAGCCGCGATACGACATGGTCGCATGATTTGAGAGCTCCTAGCCTGAGTCTCATTGAGCGACGCTTACCAGCGACGAGCCCGCGGAGTGAGTAATTAAAACTTACCCTAACGACGAGTCCTCACCCTCGGAGATGCCCAGGAAGCGGAAATCTGCGGTGAAGCCGCAAAAACTCCTGGATTTCTTCTTTTCCCTGGTGTGGGAGAAGACCAAGATGGCGCCGGACCGCGCACAGAAACAACCTCCAGGGCCTAGACTCCTTCTCGGGTCCCTCCGGAGGAGACGCTCGCGTTCTCCGCGCAGTGGAGAGCGCTGTCGGCCCCGTCTCTGCCGCAGCTCCTGGAAAGTGCAGGCTCGGGATCGCCTGGATCTCCCTCCCGGCGGGCCGGGAGGGATGCAGATAACGGGCCTGCTCAAAATGGCGCTGCGGTGCCTGCAGCTGCACACAACCCAGGGATGCAGCATTCGCCTACTGCTGATCTGCAGGGAGAAGAGGTGAGCGACAATATACAACATACCTCTCCATCTATTGATTTCTTTGCAGATATACCGGCGACAGAGAGTTTGCTAACTGAGGCTTCCATGAAAAATATGCTTATGGTCTTTTGTAAGTCATTAAAGACAGACATGTCCCTTATGGTGAAACCGCTAGATAGAGATCTTCAAGAGCTAAAAAGCTGTACGGTACATGTTGAATCTAAAATGGCGGAATTTGCTGCATCACATAATGTTCTTATAGATGCGCACTACGACGTGGAAAGAGATGTGGGTTGCGTTTTCTATATGACAGAATGGACGAACTTTCGACCTTTACTAGATCTACCCCATTCCGTTATTGGGAGAGAGACTTAGGGATAGCCATCACCCTAGAGGAATGGCAGCAGGCAATTAGGCTGATCCATGTGTCCTTAAAGTGTAGTACACATATAGAGACAGCCATGAAAATTATATTACGATGGTATAGGACCCCGACTATTTTACAGTTAGCTTATCCCTCCGAATCAGGGAATTGTTGGAGGGGATGTGGAGGAAGAGGATCCCTTCTCCATATTTTGGGGAATTGCCCCATAATTCAGGGTTTTTGAGATGCTCTCGGAGATACTCGACTTCCGACTCCAATACACCCCTGACCTGGCTATTTTGATAATCGGAATTCCCAATGCACTGAAAGCACACAGAAAACTTATATGCAAAATTTTGACCATAGCCAAATTGATGTTAGTGCAGAGATGGAAGACAGTAGCTCCTCTGCCTATGTCGGATATGCTAATGGCAGTAAATAATACATACATATATGAAAGAATACTAGCACTGGGAAATAACTCCTTCCATAGCTTTGAGAAGATTTGGGAAGCATGGCTCTATTCCAGGTTCGCTCTGAAAGAGGACAAAGCTGTTACAGGAAACCCGAGAGGGAGGATGTAGTGCCGTGTGGATGGGGGCTTAGCTTGCTAAAATCGGGGCAGACGGAACAGAGGAGGAGTAGGAAACAGGAAAGGACGAAGCTGAGTGTCGATACATACACACAAACAGAGGCCTTATAACCAAGGGAAGGTCGGAAATGAGGAACACGTTCTAGGAGTGATTCATGGTAGCCCGTTAAGTGTGCCCGAAAGTTATTGTTAAAGTTATAGTTCACTATGTTAGTATTTTAAATATCTGTCTTATTGATGTATAGCCTGAGAATGTATCTTGGAAGGAAGCATTGTATTATTTCGCAAATTATATTATACTGTATACCAAGGTGCACCACAATATATGTCAATTGTGTTCTTTACCTTATTTTCTTGAAAATGCAAATAAAAATTATTGAAACTAAAAATTAGCTATACCAGGGACTATCTAAAATCATGAAATGGAACAGGCAAGAAGAACAAAGAAGTATAAGTTTAAGAATCTATAGATACTGTATATTGTATATAGTTTTCTAAACAAGTATTTTCTAGTATAGTATAGTATAGTTCTATCTAGTTCTATAGTGTTATCTTTTTATGTTGAAATCACATGGGGATAAATGTAATATGTCGAAAACACTGTTTGATTTGGAAAGTGTCAAGTGTTCCATATAATGGCGACTTGTAACCTGTCTCATGTATCACTGTGAGATCTCAGGTACAGAACATTACATGCAGTGATGAGATAGCTTGGCTCAGGGCAATCTAATGTCCATCCAGTTAACCTTTATGGCTCATTCTCTGCATGAAACCTTTCTTTCTAAATGTTCCACATCTAAAGGATTCATTATTTCCTTTTGTCCAGCTACCAACTACAGTTCAACTGTTTAAAAAAACAATCTTTTCAGTCATTTCCTACAGAAGTCATTCTCAAAGTTTACTCTGGGTCATTATTAACATCTAACTCATAGGTTTGGCTGAGATGTAGCAGGGCTGAGTTTGCGGATTGCAATAACTAACAATAGTCTCTCTATATGATCTGTGATTTTACATAGGACTGAGTGCATTATAGGACTGAGTGCGTTATCTTAAGAGGGTTATCCAAGGAATAATAAAGCTTACTAGTGCATTCCCTGCACTGATCAAGCTGTATTACTAATATATACCTAGGCCTCCCAGAGCCCTCTTTATTACCTGTATGGGGGAGAACAGGGAAGGCTTGAACTCTTGTTCCTCTTTTTGCCTTGTGAAGTCGTCCAGTGTCAGCAAGGGAGGCAGACAGGAACAAGAGTGGCAGCCTCTCCAGGTGCCCATTGCAGGGAATGCACTGGTAAGCTAAATTATTCTCTGGATAACCTCTTACAAAAGGCGTTTTCTGGCCTTATATGATTGATGTCCTACTCATAGGACAGGTCGTCAATCCAAGATCGATAGTGGTCTGACATGTACAACACAACTACTATTTAGCTGTTTGAAGCAACAGCGGCACTCCCTTGGTGCAGCTTCCTATTCTGATGTGATGTCACATTCATCTGCACATGGCCTGTGAATACTTCCCAACTGTCCAGGTTTCAGTGGGACAGTCACAGATCCTGGGTCCTGAGGCGGTCGGCGGGAGATATGTCCCAACTTCAACTCATCTGTGTCCGGAGGAGACAGATGAGTTGAATACAGGGGTGAAGAAGGGAGCCATCTGCATCTTTCTTCACCACTATGCCCCTGTGTGGTCCAGCCCCCCAGAGCTGTATGTGCGAGACTTCTACAGAGCAGCGGGGGAGCGAGGAGAAGTGAGTATCATTGTTTTTTTTATCTTAAACTTTGGACGCAGATGGAGGGGGACATTAAACGGGGGGGCAGATGAAGAGGGACATTAAACTGGGGGGCAGATGGAGGGGGATATTAAACTGGGGTGGCGGATGGAGAGGATCACTAAACTGGGAACAACTTGAGGGTGCATTAAATTGGGGGTGCAGATGGAGGTGGAGATTAAACCGGGAATAACTTGAGGAGGACATTAAACTGGGGGCAACTGGAAGGGGATATTAAACTGAGGGCAGCTGGAGGAGGACATTAAACTGGGAGTTAGCTGGAGGAGGACATTAATGTGGAACCTGATATGCAATCCAAAGTACATGTAAATGTTTTTGTTCTTACAAGGACCTTCATCAGACCTTCAGATTGCCTAAGGTAAGAGAAATAGAGGAATGGAGCATGATAACGGTAAGTGGAATGCAGAAGGTGCCACTGTAGTAGATCTACCTTGTCTCACCTCTCCTAGGCATCCGGCTGTACCTTAGCATCCTCTTCTGGCCTCTAGGTCTCAGCTGAAGCCTAAATTTGGGCCTCAGTGCTTATGTGGGCTAAATGCTGAGTCGAGCATCTTAATGTGGACGAGCCCCACATGATTGGCCTCAGTGGTGATGGATCGGTGATGGTTGTGAAGGATCTCGTCCTGCCGAACCCACGTTCAGCACACCTGAGATCGCTTCAATTACCTCACACCCACCTCCAGTGAGTGTTTCGGGCCGATAGGATAATACAAAGACGAGCTTTTTAAATTTTATATATTTATTAATCCAAGTGGATCGGTACTAAGCATTAACATATACAGAAATATATATCAATGACTAAACAAGTAGATTACGGATAAAAGTAAAAATTACGGTACAGAAAATAAAATAGGAAATAACAGAAAAATACCGGCACAGGCTTGTAGTCCGTTTCACTAGGCCACAGCAGTTTCTTGGGCCTAGGGCGCTTTCTTCAGTGAGTTACAGAAACATGTCTTTCCTTCATGCCAGCCAGGCTCCTAAAAAAAACAAAGGACTTTGCCTCCCTTGTAGTATAAAGGAGTGTCCAGCCATACCTTCCCCCAGGCACTGCCTAGCTAGAAGAAGATGTGTATCTGGGGTTGAACTGGGGGGGGTAGTCGCTCACCCTCCCTCCCCCCATGGCATTCCTGAAAGTAGATAGGAGTGATATGAGCAAGTGAAAATACATTTCCAGAAAGATATATAACTGAAGGTCTGTTCATCACACTGGTGTAGGCTGGAAGAGACCTGAAGACACTGCTGGGGGACCTCCGGACACCCGAGAGAGGTGAGAAAAGGTAAGTATAACAGTTAATTATTTTTGCTCACCTCTCCTGTGCCTCCACTTATTCTGAGAAGATTCCAGAATATAACATTGTTTTGTGGAAGACGAAACCCAAAAGTTTTGTGTTTGGGTAAAATCCAAAACTATTAGTAAATTTGGATCGAATCTGCTTCTAAATGGATCAGTTCACTAATCCCTAGACACTATATTGTGTTAGAAGAACTCCTCCCATGATACGCCCTGCCAATGATATACCTCACGAGATATGCCCCTTGTGATATGAACCTATCCCAGCGAGATTGCTCAGCCCCCATGAAAAATCCTGCATATACCCCTCTCATCATCTACAGAGAGTCAGGAGGACACAAGTGCATCAGATAGTTGGATGATCTTGCAAAATCAGTGAATTTGGCTGACTTTCCTCTTACATTATGTGTATGGGAGCTTTTAGTATCATTATACTAACTATATACAGTAAATGCTGCTGGGGTGCTCATAGGTATAGTGGTCAAGGGGATGGACATTGGTCAGTCCAATCATTATGGTAGAGTAGACATAATTATTCCTAATGATCATTGATTATATTGGGATAGCCATCATTATGCCTTGATGTTGCCTTGCAGAAATGCAGTGTAAGTCATGTGCATTAATGGTTTTATTTAAAGGAAGAATAAAGTTTTGTGTTTTACTGATTTTTGGAAAAAGCCCAAACCTTGCAGGTCTTCCTTAATATGCAATTCAGGACTTTCTCATCTCCAGCTCTAAAAATGCTGCCGGCTCAGAGAATTTTTCATCTTTAAGGATGCTGATGGCTGATTAAGCAAATCTCTAATCATCCCGTGGATCTTCACTGCGCGACATGCTCCATCCCCCAGAGCACTCATTGGCAATGTATTCAGCAGTTACGCTACACTCTTGTGATGCGCCATTGAACAATTTCCCCCATTGTCTAGTGAGAGGCTATTACCTTAACTGTCAGAATATTTATGTTTCACACTGATGTATCCTGAACGGAGGAGAAAGGTATATTTGTCTCTGGCAGATGTAACAACGGACATAAAAAGTATGTACAACTAGGTAAAGGCGTTTGATGGTGAATGTAAATAAAATGTCATCCTAGTATGACAAAAGGTTTCTGATATACTTTGTTTTTAGATGTGACAAGATCTCATCTTGTTGTCAGTGAATGAAAACACATTCAGTGTTCTGCTAATAAAGATGCATGACCTATTGTAAGAAAGAGTTTGAACATGCTAGCAGCAAGCAGAGGACTTGGAAGAAAAACTGAAAACCCCCTCCCAATAAGGTATCCCACAAGCAGCAGTTACTTAGTACAGATTTGGCCACAGTTAAAGGGATTGGCTAGTTTTTATCTTTTTTCCAGTACAGTGTTAAAAAAAAACAAAAAAAAAACATCATGTACCTTTGCATGATATTGAGCCTTCCATGTGCTGCCGGCGTTCCCTACTTTTCACATCACCATGTACATAAGTGTTTATTTCTCCCTTAGGCTAGGAGTGGCATGCAGACATGGCCACTAATGGAGACTCACGTGAGCAACACCCCAACACAGTGGAAACTAGTGCTGTCTACAGTATTTGTCTATGCGCCGGACAGGCCAGTCCCATTAACCCTCCATCAGAATCCATATCTGCACCCTACTCCTTGCCCAGGGGAGAATTCAATACTGTTGTACATGGCAGAGGTGATATGCTCAGTGGGGAAAGCCAGCAGCACCTGGTGGGATCTGTATCACACTAAGGTACATGATGTGCTGTCGAAAGCATAATACTTATAAAGTTATAAATTGGACAACCCCTTCAAGTGATCTCCAGTCTGGTTGAGGATTCCAGTTTGTCTTGAAATCAATTTGATACAATATTGCTTCCGTTGCTTTTTGCGGACACTGGTGTCTGAATAAACACATTGAAATGGGTGTGTATAGTGTTGACGAAAAATTTTGACGCCACAAGTACGTGATATACACATTTATGAATAACGCCTAAGTCAACTTTCTATGTATTAGAGTGGAATGTTTAAGGTGTTAGACCTATGCAAGTACTGAGTATTCAGCACTCTGTTAAAGGGAATCTGTCAGGGCGATTTGGGACACTAAACCACCCATGCGTCCATATGGACCTGGGGTTTAGTGTCCCAAATCACCCTATTATAACATAATCCATGGCTGAATTAAAAATAAAAAAGACTTATACTCACCCTGCCGCTGTACTTCCTGCGCCTGCGCAGTTCCTCAATGAAGCCAGAGGAGTACACCACAGCTTCAGTGCACATGCCCCGCAATTACTCAGTGAAGCCGGGGTATCCATCTTTGGCTTCACTGAAGAACAGCGCAGGCGCTGGGAGTTGTGCCTCATGAATAAGCCGGACCATTCTCACCAAACAGCGTCGATCGGACCCTTCTCTAGATAAGTATAAAGGTTTTTTATTTTTAATGAGCCTGCGGATTGCATTACAACAGGGCGATCTGCAACACTAAACCCCAGGTCTATAAGGACCTGTGAGTGATTTAGTGTCCCAGATTGACCTGATAGATTCCCTTTAAATTACAATTGCTAAAATTGTTGAGCCTCCCACTAATTGTTGAGCGTCTACTACTACTACAATGACTCCAGCATTGCACAGAGTATTATGCTACCTCTCCAGAATTTGAGAAGGACAGATTTTTAGTACCATCTTATATGTATACATTCTGTGCCCCTTCCGAGACCGCTTGTCAATCTGCTCACTTACTCCTGCACCAACACATGCTTCCCACAGGCTGGACTGCATTTTCAGAGCCACAGGTTCCCTTTAAGAAGAATTGCCACAGCAGAAGAGCCTGTGTAAATGAAAAGTCTGGGTGACAGGTCAGCTCCAAGTTCAGGGCACATCAGGCTGTCATATGCACTCCTGTTATATGTGTTGATTAGAGCGCATTTACAGATAGATGTGTGGGTGGGAGCAATTAAAGTGAACATCACAAAAGGTGAGTGCTGAGATCGCACTCTCATTTGTTTCTCATTACCAGATAATTTACATTGCATTGCTGTACTGGACAGATTATGATATATGGAAACAACAAGGAATTGAAACTTTAGAACTTGCTGTGTTGCGAGACTTTATTTATATTGTTTGAGCAGGGCATCTGTACAACCCTAAGAATCTGTGGGAACAGGATGGCAGCAGATGGGACATAAGCCAAGCTAGTATTGCCCAAGGAATATCTGCCAGGGATAGTACAGCACGATATTTCTCGAACTCAGGTCAACATAAGGTCTGATCTTGTGTTAATCCTCAGCTCATGCGTATAGAGAGTGGTGGCAGACAATAAAAATCATATATTTTCCTCCAAACCTGTTTTTTCACTTATTTTTGATAGATTTATTTACAGCATAAATATTAGAGGAAAATAGCTTCTCATTTGGAAAAACATATCACATAAACAGTAGCTGCTGACTATCAAATTCACTCCAGAGAGATCCCCCCGGGCATAAACTGATAGAGCAGTAAAAAGCGAAAGAAAGCAGGTTTACAGAGACAGCATACATAACATAAACAATCTAGAGATAGCTCTGCATACACAGCACCTCATATACAAATGGCTTTAACTCATTCACATGATGATGATTATTTTATGAGTTTTTAGCAAATATCAGATAAACACCGATAAAGCTTTGAAGTCTCATTGACATATTTCCACTATCCTGGAAATGACTTATTCAGATAGGTAAATAATTGAAAGAATGACACGGCGTCTCCCCTTTTTATATAACTAGCCAAGGTACAAACCGACAGCTGGAGGCTAGTGTATACTATGGCGGGAGGGGAGGGGGGAGGGTAGTGTTAGACTTTTAGCTGGCTAACACTAATCCCTAAAATAGTAATAGAAATCTTTCAACTAGACATCTCCATTATTAAGGAGGTTAAATACGCACACGCACACACACACACACAATAAGTTATATTGATATAAATACTCCCCTACACAACCATCAAATGGATAGCCATCTGTTTACTTAGGCGTCATTGTAAAAAAAAAAAAAAAAAAACATCCGATTCGGTCCATTTTTTTTAAGTACACAAAAACGTATACCATACATTTTTGTATAAAAGGTTCCATAAAAAAAGAAAAGCTACCCACCAAATCGACATAGTCCACACCATAATGGAAAGAAACCTGCAGAGACAAAAAACAAATGTACACACACACAATAAATTATTTTGATATACATATCCCACTCACAACCCTCTTTGACTATTTTATTTTTAAAAAGATAAAGAAAATAATCAGCATAGCCTTTGTTAATAGTCATTTGTTAATATAGTTTATTCCCCATGGTATATATATACTGCTAATTCCTTTGTTATTGACATTGTGACCTTGTTACTATGTTCCTTACAAGAATGTTCACCTGTGATTCTAATTGCTTACAATCTATCAAGGCCAAAAAACTTGTTTTGGAAATATTAGTCAAAATAATTAGCTAAGCACTTTCTTTTGCCTGATGTTTATGTTATGTTTGTATAGCAAGGCCTCACAAAAGAAATATCAGGAGATTGGCTGATAACTGCAAGCAGTAAGACAGCCATTTAAAACTAGCACACTTCTACGAACCAAGACAAACCCCCAGATGGCTTTACCAGAGCTCACCACAAGACGGGTTGGACTTGCGCTGGATCTGGGAATCTGAATTGTCACCTTGACACCAAACAGATAGATGTACCAATAATAAGAGCACTGCTGCAGAAACCAAAACAAAGTTCCCTATAACACAGTGGAGTGGAGACCAAAGACAAATCTTACAGGCACGGGTCAGAATCAGGAGAGGACTTCAGAAACAAAGCGGAATCTGGGAAACAAGCCTTGAGAAACAAATTCCAAATGGGCACGTCACAAGCAGAATCAGAAGACAAAGGGAAATCCGAGAACAAGCCAAGGGGTCAATATGAAGCAGTGAATACAACAGGTAATGGAGCCAAACCAGGAGCAGTAAACAATTAGTCGGCACCTGTGTCAGGAAGGAGGGGTCTTATATAGGTCTCCTTAGTTGCTAATTGGCCAAAGCAGAGAACTTAACGGATGCAAAAAAACAAATGCAAAAAAACAGAGGCAAACAAATGCAAACGGATGGCCATCCATTTAAATACAGTTGTGCTAAAAAGTTTACATACCCAGGCAGATTTTTGTTTTTTTGGCATTTTTTCAGATAATATGAATGATAACACAAAAACTTTTTCTCCACTCATGGTTAGTGTTTGGTTGAAGCCATTTATTGTCAAACTTCTGTGTTTTCTCTTTTTAAATCATAATGACAACCAAAAACATCAAAATGACCCTGTCCAAAAGTTCACATACCCCAGTCCTTAATACCGTGTATTTCCCCCTCTAACATCAATGACAGCTTGAAGTCTTTTGTGGTAGTTGTGGATGAGGCTCTTTATTTTCTCAGATGGTAAAACTGCCCATTCTTCTTGGCAAAAAGTCTCCAGTTCCTGTAAATTCCCGGGCTGTCTTGTGCACTTGAGATCTCCACAGAGTGGCTCAATGATATTGAGGTCAGGAGACTGAGATGGCCACTCCAGAACCTTCACTTTCTTCTGCTGTAGCCAATGACAGGTCAACTTGGCCTTGTGTTTTGGATCGTTGTCATGTTGGACTGTCCAAGTACGTCCCATGCGCAGCTTCCTGGCTGATGAGCGCAAATTTGCCTCCAGTATTTGCTGATAACTTGCTGCATTCATCTTTCCTTCAACTTTGACCAAGTTTCTTGTGCCTTTGAAGCTCACACATCCCCACATCATCAGTGATCCACCTCCGTGCTTTACAGTAGGAATGGTGTTCCTTTCATCATAGGCCTTGTTGACACCTCTCCAAATGTAATGGTTTATGGTTGTGGCCAAAAAGTTCAATTTTTGTCTCATCACTCCAAATTACCTTGTTCCAGAAGTTTTGAGGCTTGTCTCTGTGCTGTTTGGCGTATTGAAGGTGAGATTCTTTGTGGCATTTGCGCAGTAATGGCTTTCTTCTGGTAACTCGACCATGCAGCCCATTTTTCTTCAAGTGCCTCCTTATTGTGCATCTTGAAACAGCCACACCGATAGTCTTCAGAGAATCCTGTATTTCAGCTGATGTTATGTGTGGGTTTTTCCCTGCATCCCGAACAATTTTCCGGACAGTTATGGTTTTTGGTTGGTCTACCTAACTGTGGTTTGGTTTCTGGGCATGTTATCAGGCCAAAATCACCAGGGTATGTGAACTTTTGAAAAGGGTCATTTTGATGTTTTTGGTTGTCATTATGATTTAAAAAGAGAAAACACAGAAGTTTGACAATAAATGGCTTTAAGCAACCACTAACCATGAGTGGAGAAAAAGTTTTTGTGTTACCATTCATATTCTCTGAAAAAAGGCCAAAAAGCCAAAAAATCTGCCGGGGTATGTAAACTTTTCAGCACAACTGTAGACATCAATGTAATAAAAAAAAGGGATCTGTTTCTGTCTGTATATCATACAGTTTTGTATAAAAGGCTCCATAACAAAAAAACTGGCCCACTAAATCTGACATAGTCCACACCATATTGGAAACCTGCAGAGATAAAAGGTGTATAGGTGTATACATAATATTATTTAGTCTGCATACTGCATAAGTCCAAAATTCTGTTTTTATCAATACATGTACAGTATGTATTAAAGGGGTTTCTGAAACCAATTCATTTATGTTTCTGGATTTCCGATACCAAGGCATAATGGATACTGATTACCTATCCACAGGATAAGACATTAGCATCACATCAGTGGGGTCTGACACCCGGAACCCTGATCAGCTTATTCAGCTGCCAGATGCCGTAAATAAGGCATACAGTTAGAAGCAGCTCTGCTCTCATTCAAGTAAATGGGAGCAGATCTGTGGTTCCCTGGCACCACTTCTACAATGTATGGAGCTCCATACATTGTACACAGCTTCTGGTACAAGTTGCTCTGACTAATGTGGCCACGCCCCAAATGCATCTAACAGCTGATTTGCATTAAAAGTTGATTTGGTCAGCAGAAAGATAAGTTATGTTCACAATCTCACTAACAGCCCCTACAACAACATATAAGCAGGCTAGAAGTGATTTTATTGGAAGTAGACGCCACTTAAATTATAAAATTCTGCCAGCACTAACCTTTAGGGAGAGCCATGGGTCTCACTTCATACAGATTATTTTTTTGTTCGGTGGGAGATTTATACAGTACTAGCAGAAGGACCCAGCTTCTCACAGGTATATTTCATTTTTTGTTTGTGTAGTGTCCCCATAAGAATGTCGTTTGTGTGTAGTTTAAATATGTTTCAATTTATAAGAATGCTGACATCCAGTATGGCAGTCCAGTATAGGTATAGTCTATTTATGGCTGTGTTGGTATGGAAACTTGGTAAATTAAATGTGAAGTTATATTGGCTGATACACGTCATACGACTGAATATTTAAAAACCTGCAAACTGCTATTGACTAATACAGGTCATAAATAGCTTGGTTGCTATGGAAACCTGGTGTAAAGCTGTGTGTATGTCAAGACTGAAGAACCTGCAAGTTTCCATTGGTTCATAAGCGTCATGTGATCATGTGTATCTCAGTTTGGATATCAGTGAAAAACCTGCGATTGGTTGTTATGGAAACCTGGAGTAAAGCTGTGTGTATGTGACCTTGTGTAACAGTGTCATCCACAGCGCCCTGCGCTGTTAAGGCTGACTTACTGCAGTGAAGACAAATGGCTGGGTTGTTATGGAAACCTGGAGTAAAGCTGTGTGCATGTGGAGACTAAGCGCCTGTGACCTTCTATTGGCTGATAAGGGACATGTGACCGTGTGTATGACAGTTGGAATATGAGTGAAGGACTTGCAGGCTTCTATTCGCTAACACAGGTCATTTTTTGGGAATACTGTATCTCAGGAACGGTATATCCTAGAGAGCTGAGACCTGGTCTGAAACCTTCCCGGACACCTGATATACCTGTGTACCAAATTTGGTAAAGATTGGTCCAATCGTTTGGTCGCACATAAAGAACAGACAGACAGACAGAAACTCATTTTTATATATATATAAGAGATATGCATATAAAATAAACTTTTCACAGTGAGAGCAGTAGTAAATGATGTTGTTTTTCAAAAGATTAATAGTACCTATAATGAAATTGTTTTTTATTTTAATATTTTTCGGCATATTTTAGTCCACATGTCACTTCTCCTGCCATGTCTGTTTATAGCCCAATATTTTTTGTTTCAATGTTTTTAAACTCGCGTTTTTGTATTATTATATTTTATTAACCATTTTTATTAACCATACTCCCCAGCTTTCTAAATTAGGGAACATAAAAGATAGGCCATGCATAGCTGGATTATAGTAGTAGGATATATCTAATAGGATATGTGAGTAGGATATATCTAACCAGTTACAGAAGTTGTGTATAAAGTTTGTGTTCTGCATGTACTGCTTGTTGTGATATTTAGGATAATTTTACCACTTTAAATTGTTTTCCCATTGATTTTTTAATGTTTTTAAGCTAAGAATTTCTACTATTTGTCCCTTCTTGAATAGCCAATCTGCTCATGCTGATAATATTGGAAGAAAAACCATGCGGAACAATCGTTTTCTTAATTGCATTCACTGTAACAATCAAATGTTTTGCTTCTAATGAAATTAATGTAATTATATTTGTAAACAAAATCCTGTGGCATGGTATGGGTTACCAGTATCTAGACATATTTCACTATTCCATCATGTTTCTTCCATTGATCTGAGCAGCAGGTTCTTATTTTTGAACTAGTTACTGTGGCTGAGAGACAAGACTTGAAAAGAGAACTTCAAATAATTACCCTTAACCCTTCTAAAGCAGAAGAAGCTGCGGCTCATAGCTCCGCGTTACACTATAGTTCCCCACCTGCGGAGAGAAGGTCGAGGGAGCAGATACTCAGGGGTTTTGGGTTGCCACTCAGGAGACATTCTCTTGTCTATGCAAGTAAAAGTTAGCTCAAAATGGAGTAAGAAATAGGTTCTTAGTTCAGCATCTTATAGCAGTGCAGCTAAAGTTCATACACTGACTGCTAAAATCCTCTCAGCCCCCTATGGGGATGAGACTTTGAAGCTAATCTTTCCACTCCTTAACAAGTATTACTAGTGAAAATATTCTATATAAATATATGGTAAATACATAGTAAATAAATCACACTCTTCATACATGACAACTGCGGTGACCAAAATAATACTATACTTAAAACATAAATAGATCAAAATGTATCTAGCTAGTTGATAAACTTAGAAATCTAGCAAAGCTGAGTTTGTCATTTGGATATATGTGATATTGCAAGATGTTATATTTGTTTTTGACAGTAGCTACAGTATTGCAGATCGAAATATATTTGGATGTAAAAAGGATAGATGGTACATTATTCTATTCAAGTGTCAAGCCACAGTGTGTGAATTAAAATGCTTGGTGCAACTGTGTGTGTGTGTGTATATATTATATAATAAACTGTGTGTGTATATATATATATATATATATATATATATATATATATATATATTGTGTGAATGTAGTGGCATAGTGGCACTTGTGCAGCATGGATGGTGGAGGGGAGGTATATTCTCCAAGATTCCTCTCATATGTGAAGTAGTAGACAGGGGCCTTCACCTACTAATTGCTAGTTAATTAATGAGTTAATTCAGAGAGGGTGGATATTAAAGAGAGGCTAGGAGGGCAGCACTCTGTCTGGGGACACAGAAAGCCTGTCTGTGTGAGAAATATATGTAAGCAAGAGGTTGTTGAACTTTGTTTGGTGTGTGAACTAGCTAAGGTTGTTTAATATCTAGTAAGTGCCGGTTAGGCAAGGATTTTCTTTTGTTGCTTATGTTATTTCTTGTATACCTATCAATAAAACCTGACCCAGTATCAACTTACACCTCTCTGCTGCTGTTTGGCCTGATTTTGATAAAACAGACATCTGTCATTTGACCCCAGCAAAGGCAATTCTGAGTATAATCTCACTATATATATATGGGCCTTCATTAAAGATTTTCCCTAAACAACTGTCCACAAGACAGTCGACTGAGAGCAATGAAACTTGGCATAGTTATTAGTCCTTCTCTACATAGGTGCCACCTAGAGACACACACGTCTCCCATCACTTTAAGCAACTGTAAAAACCTCACCTGTAGGAGTCGATAGGTTGCTCCAAAAGCCACATTGTGACTTCGGAAATCAGAGTCTCATCATCTGGAAAATGCTTGCCCTTCAAAAATAACTTCATTGTTGGAAAGAGGTGGAAGTCCGATGGTGCGAGGTCGGGTGAATAAGGGGGATGCGGTAGAATTTCAAAGCCACAGGAGCATGCTTCCATTTGGGCAACATGTGAGTTGTGAACTGGTACATTGTCTTGCAGAAGGCGGACACCTTTGATGAGCATGCCGCATCTCTTGGTTTTGATGGCCTCCCACAATTTTTGCAGCAGTGAAGCATAGTATGCTTCAGTGATCATGGTACCCTTTGCTAGGAAATCCATCAATACTACTCCATGCTGGTCCCAAATACTGTGAGCAAGACCTTGCCTGCCGAGGGTTGGGCACGTGCCTTCTTTGGAAGTAGTGAGTCATGATGCTTCCATTGCATCGGCTGGACTTTAGTCTCAGGATCATAGTGATGGACCGAGCTTTCATCCTGTTTGATCACATCGTCAATAGAGCCAGAGAGCATTTGACTCGTTCCTGCTTCTGGAAAGGTGTGAGCAGCTGGGGAACCCAGTGAGCGGGTACCTTAGGCATGTGAAGATGGTCTTGGATGAATTTTTCCATGGACCCCACACTAATCTTGACATTTTGGGCGAATGGTTACGTGGTGATTTTCCAAAATGGCGACCTCCACTTGCTGGATGGTGTGTTCATCAATAGCGGAGTGGGGTCGCCCTGGAATTGGAGCTGTTTCCACCGAAGTCCGACCACATTTGAATTGACAATGCCAGTTCTTGACTACATCATATGATGGGGAATCATCACCATAAACCTCTTTCATCTCATCGAACATCTCCTTTGGTGTGCGGCCTTTCAAGTAAAGGAACTTGATGACTGTTCTGTATTCCCCTGGGTCCATTATCAAAACTCTCACCATTTCAGTGCCTGTAAAATCAAGACCGTTATCAGTTCTGAGTTGCAAATTGGCACATAACCTATTGAGACTTATATCATTAGACATGTGCAGTATCAGCATCCTGTGATAAATAGAAGTGGCTCAAGGGAAATCTTTAATGAATGCCCCTTGTATATACACAAACACTGAGTCAAACAGGTCCATGTCCATCCATAAGAGCTTACATACATTGCATTGACATAACTAGGGGAAATATAGGGTAGCAAATATATAGGGCCGAACAACTAAGAGGGCCCATGTAAACCTAGGGTGCAATTGGTGACAAGTATGGATGATAGGGGAGGTGGAAAACTGAATGTACCTGCATTACTTTACTGGGGCATTATAATGCCTACATGAGACATCATTATCATTACTTTCTTCATGTGCTATTATATCAAATGGTACTCAGTGATATTTCTGTGTGTGCATTATCCCTGTACTATGTCATAGTGTACATTATCCATGTACTGTGACATCACTGTGTGCATCATCCCAGTTCTGTGACATCACTGTGTGCATTATCCAGTACTGTGACATCACTGTGTGCATTATCCAGTACTGTGACATCACCCTGCACATCATTCCAGTTCTGTGACATCACTTGTGTGCATTATCCCTGTACTGTGATATCTCTGTATACATTATCTGTACTCTACAATCACTATGTGAATTTTTCCTGTGTGCAAAAGAGACCAAAAAGTGGAACATTTTTCATGTTTTGAAAAAGAGTGAGATCCCATTACAAGTTTTGCTCCATGGTTAATTGTTATGTCCTTTCTTACATATAGTCTAACTAGAAGGGCGGAGGCATATAAATACAGCTGCTTGTCACACAATCAGTATTCAAGCTAGCACAGATATAAAGTGCAGAGTGATACATTGTATCTGAGAACTGGGTAAAGTGATAAAGACCTCAGTCAGCCGTCCACAGATTACATGCAAAACAGGAGAAGTTCCATAGATGGGATTAAGAGGATCAGATAAACAGGTCAAGGTCTAAGAAAAGAGCATGAATGGGTTGGTAGATGGAGAGGCACACATAGATACATGGTGGAGAGCTTTTTAGAACAGGAGAAAACTTTGGAATGTAATTCTGTGAGAAACAGGAAACCAAAGTAATTAATTGACCAAGAGCAGAGATTTTACAATAACCAATAGGAAGAAGGATTACCCTGGTTAGTGAGTTTATGAAAGACTGAAGCAAAGTCAGTTTGTGTTTGTAGTGAAATACAATAAGACTAGGACTACACGGTGACATTGGTCGAGATTCCCGTAGCTCTACCCCTGTTCCATTCATGCCCTATGGTAAAGATGGCACAAGCAGTGAAAAAGTTGTAATTTTTTTGTCCAAATACAGTTGTGCAACCAAAAATTGACTTTTATCATACATTTTACACTTTAAAACTGTCTTAAATGTAAAATCTACCACCCTTACATTATATCTACAAACATCAGGTTCTCTGGTGACCAAAATAACACCACGATGGAGCGGAAGGTTATTTACTCTGGGTTTTACTCTCTTCTCTATACACTAAAGGATACACTGTAGATACATGAATAAATTCTAGATCTGCATGTACAGTAGTCTAATAATCTGCACATCTTCATGGCAATGTTATGTATACAGGCTCTGGTCCTTTTAGTGATTTATTTGTACTTACAGAATTCATTGAACTCTAGCCCAAAAAAAAAAAATAAAACAGTAAATAAGCATTTTTCTCTGGTTAAGCTACAGTGGGGGGAAAAAGTATTTAGTCAGCCACCAATTGTGCAATTTCTCCCACTTAAAAAGATGAGGCCGGCCTGTAATTTACATCATAGGTAGACCTCAACTATGAGAGACAAAATGAAAAAACATATCTAGAAAATCACATTGTCTGATTTTTTAAGAATTTATTTGCAAATTATGGTGGAAAATAAGTATTTGGTCACCTACAAACAAGCAAGATTTTTGGCTCTCACAGACCTGTAACTTCTTCTTTAAGAGGCTCCTCTGTCCTCCACTCATTACCTGTAGTAATGGCTCCTGTTTGACATTGTTATCAGTATAAAAGACACCTGTCCACAACCTCAAACAGTCACACTCCAAACTCCACTATGGTGAAGACCAAAGAGCTGTGGAAGGACACCAGAAACAAAATTGTAGACCTGCACCAGGCTGGGAAGACTGAATCTGAAATGGGCAAGCAGCTTGGTGTGAAGAAATCAACTGTGGGAGCAATAATTAGAAAATGGAAGACATACAAGCCCACTGATAATCTCCCTCGATCAGGGGCTCCACGCAAGATCTCACCCCGTGGGGTCAAAATGATCACAAGAACAGTGAGCAAAAATCCCAGAACCACACGGGGGACCTAGTGAATGACCTGCAGAAAGCTGGAACTAACGTAACAAAGGCTACCGTCAGTAGCACACTACGCCGCCAGGGACTCAGATCCTGCAGTGCCAGACGTGTCCCCCTGCTTAAGCCAGTACATATCCGGGCCCGTCTGAAGTTTGTTAGAGAGCATTTGGATGTTCCAGAAGAGTATTGGGAGAATGTCATATGGTCAGATGAAACCAAAGTAGAACTATTTGGTAGAAACACAACTCATCGTGTTTGGAGGAGAGTGAATGCTGAGTTGCATCCAAAGAACACCATACCTACTGTGAAGCATGGGGGTGGCAACATCATGCTTTGGGGCTGTTTCTCTGCAAAGGGACCAGGATGACTGATCCGTGTACATGAAAGAATGAATGGGGCCATGTATCGTGAGATTTTGAGTGCAAACCTCCTTCCATCAGCAAGGGCATTGAAGATGAAACGTGGCTGGCTCTTTCAGCATGACAATGATCTCAAGCACACCGCCAGGGCAATGAGGAGTGGCTTCGTGAGAAGTATTTCAAGGTCCTGGAGTGGCCTAGCCAGTCTCCAGATCTCAACCCCATAGAAAACCTTTGGAGGGAGTTGAAAGTCCGTGTTGCCCAGCGACAGCCCCAAAACATCACTGCTCTAGAGGAGATCTGCATGGAGGAATGGGCCAACATACCAGCAACAGTGTGTGCCAACCTTGTGAAGACTTACAGAAAACCTTTGACCTCTGTCATTGCCAACAAAGGATATATAACCAAGTATTGAGATGAACTTTTGTTATTGGCCAAATACTTATTTTCCACCATAATTTGCAAATAAATTCTTTAAAAATCAGACAATGTGATTTTCCGGATTTGTTTTCTCATTTTGTGTCTCATAGTTGAGGTCTACCTATGATGACAATTACAGGCCGCTCTCATCTTTTTAAGTGGGAGAACTTGCACAATTGGTGGCTGACTAAATACTTTTTTTCCCCACTGTACATTCACATGACCAAGGTGCACAATGGGCATAAAAAACATCCATTTTTCATGGCAATTTTGCACTTGAGGGGCACCGTTTTCACGGATCCTTCATGCATTTGAGTGCATTGAGGAATCCGTGAAAAGGTACAAAAATAGTGCATGTTCCATTTTTTTGATGGTCCCTGGAAATGGATTGTCAAAAAATCGATCATATAAATAGCCCCTATTCACATGCATAGAATTTTATGCAGCTGTGCGACGGCAGTTAAAAAAAAAAACATGTTCTATATTCATTATATTGTACATATAGGGTAAAATATATTACAACATTTCTTATATTGTACTACTGATTTATGCAAATTTGTTGAAAAGCAAGTGGCCATTTAAATTGCATGCTGCACATTTACCTTTCTAAAAGTATATTTATTAACTTACCATATAAAAAATGGTAAAGAGTAGCTTTGGCCATCAAATATAATGCAATAATGGTAATGATCAGGTTTAATCCAATGCATAATCTGTTAATAAATCTGTATTGTACTGTTACTTTAAATTAATTTAATAATTTCTTAATTAAGCATTAAAGTGTTACATCGGCAGCGCAGCATCTTCTAATCATTGAGTCATTAATTAACTCCTAATCTCCAGTTAATCATCTCAATCTATATTTAATCAGGTCATAATAAACAATTAATTCAAAGAAAATTGTGCGGCTTGGTAAAAGATCACCTATACTCTCGGGAATGGGTTAAGAAAACAAGCAAACAATTTATGGTTGCCTAAATCTTTATATGGTTATAATTAAAACCTGTCCTGGCTAATGATGATGTAAACCTTGCAAGATTCACATTGTGAACATTTGTGTGGTTTGCTGAGAAACCTACAGCGCGGGGAAAAGTTTTTTTTTTTTGTTTTTTTATACAGGAAAAGTGTGTAAAACTGAAAAACAAAAATTTACTCAACTTGAGTTCCGCCTCATTAGCATATTGGTCCTCTTCCCCATCCTTCGCCATCTCATTTGGCCCCCAGGTCACCTCTGAGGTCTGTGATTGGGCTTTAGTGGTTATGTGGGAAATGAAAACATCATTGTGCTTTGACACTACATCATCATGTATGCTATATCATAAAAATGTGATGACATTGTTGCTCCCAACATGACTGCTGAGGCTGAGCAGCTTCATACCAGGGGACTTCACAGACATTTTTCTGCGGCATGGGTATATCTATGCTGTTTTAAATGTTACATGAAAGATAAGGAATTGGGATTTATTTATGCCCAGAGATTTATATTTGGTTCCTCTGAGTCTGTCCCATTTGGGGTTGATGTAGCATACCTCTGTGCGTGCTTGTATAGTTGAGGCAGTTGGTGTCCATATATAACCATACTGATATATATACAGTCATATGAAAAAGTGTGGGCACCCCTATTAATCTTAATCATTTTTAGTTCTAAATATTTGGGTGTTTGCAACAGCCATTTCAATTTGATATATCTAATAACTGATGGACACAGTAATATTTCAGGATTGAAATGAGGTTTATTGTACTAACAGAAAATGTGCAATATGCATTAAACCAAAATTTGACCGGTGCAAAAATTTGGGTACCCTTATCATTTTATTGATTTGAATACTCCTAACTACTTTTTACTGACTTACTGAAGCACAAAATTGGTTTTGTAACCTCACTGAGCTTTGAACTCCATAGCCAGGTGTATCCAATCATGAGAAAAGGTATTTAAGCTGGCCAATTGCAAGTTGTTCTCCTATTTGAATCTCCTCTGAAGAGTGGCATCATGGGCTCCTCAAAACAACTCTCAAATGATCTGAAAACAAAGATTGTTCAACATAGTTGTTCAGGGGAAGGATACAAAAAGTTGTCTCAGAGATTTAACCTGTCAGTTTCCACTGTGAGGAACATAGTAAGGAAATGGAAGACCACAGGGACAGTTCTTGTTAAGCCCAGAAGTGGCAGGCCAAGAAAAATATCAGAAAGGCAGAGAAGAAGAATGGTGAGAACAGTCAAGGACAATCCACAGACCACCTCCAAAGAGCTGCAGCATCATCTTGCTGCAGATGGTGTCACTGTGCATCGGTCAACAATACAGCACACTTTGCACAAGGAGAAGCTGTATGGGAGAGTGATGCGAAAGAAGCCGTTTCTGAAAGCACACCACAAACAGAGTCGCCTGAGGTATGCAAAAGCACATTTGGACAAGCCAGCTTCATTTTGGAAGAAGGTCCTGTGGACTGATGAAACAAAGATTGAGTTGTTTGGTCATACAAAAAGGCGTTATGCATGGCGTCAAAAAAACACAGCATTCCAAGAAAAACACTTGCTACCCACTGTAAAATTTGGTGGAGGTTCCATCATGCTTTGGGGCTGTGTGGCCAATGCCAGCACCGGGAACCTTGTTAAAGTTGAGGGTCGCATGGATTCAACTCAGTATCAGCAGATTCTTGAGAATAATGTACAAGAATCAGTGACGAATTTGAAGTTACGCCGGGGATGGATATTTCAGCAAGACAATGATCCAAAACACAGCTCCAAATCTACTCAGGCATTCATGCAGAGGAACAATTACAATGTTCTGGAATGGCCATCCCAGTCCCCAGACCTGAATATCATTGAACATCTGTGGGATAATTTGAAGCGGGCTGTCCATGCTCGGCGACCATCAAACTTAACTGAACTGGAATTGTTTTGTAAAGAGGAATGGTCAAAAATACCTTCATCCAGGATCCAGGAACTGATTAAAAGCTACAGGAAGCGACTAGAGGCTGTTATTTTTGCAAAAGGAGGATCTACTAAATATTAATGTCACTTTTCTGTTGAGGTGCCCATACTTTTGCACCGGTCAAATTTTGGTTTAATGCATATTGCACATTTTCTGTTAGTACAATAAACCTCATTTCAATCCTGAAATATTACTGTGTCCATCAGTTATTAGATATATCAAATTGAAATGGCTGTTGCAAACACCCAAATATTTAGAACTAAAAATGATTAAGATTAATAGGGGTGCCAAAAACTTTTTCATATGACTGTATATATAGCAGTAATGGCCGTAAGTTTTGCAATGCAATTTTATAAGAGCCAAAATGCAAAGATTGTGTCAATCTGGTTTCAGGTGTGATTTTTATATTGCCCACACCTGTTACTTGCCACAGGTGAGTTTGAACGAGCAACACATGCTTGAAACAAAGTTATTTAACCACAATTTTGAAAACGTGCGACAATTTTGTCTTGCCCATTATGATGATGAGAGACCGCCAGTGATGTATTTTCCAGATATGTATTTTGGCCACTTGCTTTTCAACAGATTACTCCTACACAAGGTGGTAGGTCTGCTGTGTATCCAACTCTTTGTTGTCCCACAACCCTTTGATGCCCAGAGAGTCACTTACACAGGCCTTTGTTTATATAACAGTGCTACATTTGTTAACACAGCAGGGGGTCCTGCAGAAAGGATGTGCTGGGGGGATTCTCTGCAAACATCCATCAGACAAGATGAAGCTAGCTACAGATCAAAGGGAATATGGTTGTATGACAATATCTGCCCTGGGGAACCTCTTACAGTCACCCTGATAAATTCCCCAGATGCGCCAGGCCTAGGTACATGTTTAGAGCCGACACATGTTACAGTTCAAAGTCCGGAAAAGGTCCAGACACTGATCTCCTTACCCAAAGGGGATTGGGGTGTCATCCTTGGTGTCTACATGATGGGGAACTTGCCACGAACCCTAGCATACCTTCTGCCCAACTCTACAGTCATCGGGCATGGAGGTACGAGGAAAGATGTTTATAGAGAGTTTAGGAAGGAGGGCAGGATCCTCCTCCTAGTGACATCACGCAGGGAGCAGACTGGGGAAAATTATAGTGTCTCACCTGGGGGGACCAGAGCTCTTCTTGTTCTGGACAGCATGTAGGAGACACCTGCTCACCCGCTCTGTAATTTGCTTAAGGAAGCACCCTGAAGCCTACCACATGTGCTCAGAGAAACAGACAATCTACTTGTTCTGGTATTTTTCTATCTTTTATTTCCCTTTTTATGTTGTATTGCTGTATTTTACTTTTGTCCGTATTTTCTTGGTAATTGATATATTTCTTTATATGTTAATGCTTAGTACCGACCCACTGGGGTTAATAAATATATAAAATTTAGAAAGCTTGTTTCGTATTATCCTATAAACCCGGTCTGCTCATGGTGTGAGTGGGAGGTTAAGAAAGAAGGTTGGTCGCAGGTGTGCCAGGTAACGTGGCAAGGCGAGATCCTTCACACCAATTTTTGGTGTATTTAATGAAATTGTAATATCACTCTAACATGAGAGGAGAAGCTTATGATAAATAACTGGTATGAACACAGCATCTATATATTAAATTAATATAGTAAAAATGCTACAAATATACAAACAGGAAGATTGAAGAATTAAACATTGGTTTAGTAACTAATCTGCCGAGTTAGGCCGTGCAGTCCATTCCATTCTAGATCAATGCTGTGTAATTACTAAGGGATCGGTACATAGAGATAATGTTGATCACTTGAGCCTCAAAACAAGGTTAAAGGGTTATCCAGGCCCAAATTGATTTTTCATACTGATGACCTATCTACAGGATAGGTCATCAGTAGAGATGGGTGAACCTCCCAAGATTTGCTTTGTTTTGGATGACTTGAATGCCTGATTCATTTCAAATTGAACAAGTTGAATACGAACCAGAAGTGAACTTTTTAATTGTGACACACAAAATCACAAGGAGAGCCCCAGACACCATTACGAGGATCAAAAGGGAGGGGAGGCTATTATAAATGTTTTTTATTTTTTTCTCCTTCCCTGGGCTTCCACCTATACTATACAATCCCCAATTGCTTGGTTTCGTCAAAAACTGAATAATTTGGGAAATTTGGGTTAAACCGGCTTGTGCCGAAGTGGTTCACCCATTTCTCGTCATCAATATGTGATTTGTTGGAGTCTGACACCACACAGAACAGCTGTCCGGCAACCTCTAGGTGCTGAAAGCTGCTGGTGGATTTGAAGTGCTTGCGGCACTGCTCCTATTCAAGAAATAACCACCTGGAAGGCTGCTGTGATGCTCCTATTTCTTCAATTGGAGCAGTACTGCATGTACTCCCCATCC
Organism: Leptodactylus fallax; assembly: GCA_947044405.1. Taxonomy (NCBI): domain Eukaryota; kingdom Metazoa; phylum Chordata; class Amphibia; order Anura; family Leptodactylidae; genus Leptodactylus; species Leptodactylus fallax. The sequence goes on along the minus strand of CAMRHE010000201.1, from coordinate 3,635,803 downwards.
ACTAGCAGCTACCAGCACCCAGAGACTGCCAAAACAGCTGATCTGTTCATGGGTTCAGATTAGGTGGATAGGTCATTAGTAAAAAATTTAATTGGGGCCAGACAACTCCTTTAAGGTATTTCTGTGTAGAAAATCTTTCCATTTTTAATTTACAGTACTATACTTGCCATCAATTGTTAGGAAGGAGTTTTTTTTCATTTACATATTAATTTATTCTCACTATATTACTGTTAAGCAACATGGCTCTAGCAATGTGTCCTGGTGGCAACTGTGGCTACTACTAATGTCTCAGTCCAGTTGCTAGTCATACTCCCCTGTGGTGCTTCCAATCTTTACCATGGTCCTGCTGGTTCAGGTTGCATTTTAGCTCCTCTGGATCCTCTCCACTTTCTGGTTGCTTAGGCAAATGGTGTCCAAAAATAATGCAGGCTCAACAGTCGAATCCTCCTTCTATGCTTTGGCTAAGGTTAGAGGTTTATTCTGTCTTGGCTCTTGTTCCAATGTTTCTGCTACTGTATTACAGGTACATCTCAATAAATTAGAATATTTTTGAAATGTTTATTCAGTTCAGTGATTCAGTAATACAATTCATAATCAGCGTCTTCCATGACTGTGTGTCCTACTGAACCAGACTGAGGGACCATTTAAAGGCTTAGGAAACCTTTTTACAATATTTACAATACTGAACTTTTTACAATATTCTAATTTTCTTAGATTTGGGTTTTCATTACCTGTAATCCATAATCAACATTTACAGAAATAAAACACTTGAAATAGAACACTCTGTGTGTAAAGAATCTAGAAAATATAGGAGGTCACTTTTTAATTTAATTACTGAAATAAATAAACACTTCAAAGATATTCTAATTTATTGAGATCTGACTGTATTTCCAGAGATTGATTCTGATTTGGATCCAGGTCTTGTTCCTGACTATACTCCTGCTTTGTCCTTCAGACTGTGTGACCAATACCTGTTGTTCTACTCCTGGTTCTGATCTTGGCTTCATTCCTTCCACTTTGTCCTGTCTCATTCTTGTCTACTCTGCTGGTGACAATTTTTACCTCTATTCCTGACTATGCTACTGATGTTCTGTATCAGCACCACTGCTGCTGATCCATGTTAAATCTGGAGAAAGTGGCATGGGGATCTTGGCTAAAGACTTGCAAATGAGTTACAAATTTTCAGAACTAGTAAAATTTAGTTGCTAGAGCCATGTAATAAATTGGAGTCATTCTTTTACTTTTGTTCTTCAAAGGAAGTTTCCAAAGTTCTTTAAATCATAGGCAAAAATAAATGGTTGCATGGACTACAGGAGAAGTGTCTATATGACCTTCCTTTTTCCTGGCATCACTTGTTGTTCTGTATCTATTGCTTGAGGCTGAACCTCAAAGACTTTCTTTTCTGACTGCCAACTTATCACAAGGAATATTAGGAACTATCTCCTCCATTTTCACGACTTGTATACAGATGAACAAGTGAATTACCTGAAAATGAACAGAAAGATCTCAGTGTTACTTCTATTTGGTACAGGTTTCTAGCAGGAAAAAGAAAGAGAAGGTAGTTTGTAAGGGAGAGATACAGTCAATGGCTGCAGAACACTGGGTAATGTCAGGGAGAGGATGTCCTTTTGACAACTTCTCATGTACAGTACAGACCAAAAGTTTGGACACACCTTCTCATTCCAAGAGTTTTCTGTATTTTCATGACTATAAAAATTGTAGATTCACACTGAAGGCATCAAAACTATGAATTAACACATGTGGAATTATATACTTAACAAAAAAGTGTGAAACAACTGAAAATATGTCTTATATTCTAGGTTCTTCAAAGTAGCCACCTTTTGCTTTGATTACTGCTTTGCACACTCTTGGCATTCTCTTGATGAGCTTCAAGAGGTAGTCACCTGAAATGGTTTTCACTTCACAGGTGTGCCCTATCAGGTTTAATAAGTGGGATTTCTTGCCTTATAAATGGTGTTGGGACCATCAGTTGTGTTGTTCAGAAGTCAGGTGGATACACAGCTGATAGTCCTACTGAATGGAGTGTTATAATTTGTATTATGGCAAGAAAAAAGCAGCTAAGTAAAGAAAAACGAGTGGCCATCATTACTTTAAGAAATGAAGGTCAGTCAGTCCGAAAAATTGGGAAAACTTTGAAATTGTCCCCAAGTGCAGTGGCCAAAACCATCAAGCGCTACAAAGAAACTGGCTCACATGAGGATCGCCCCAGGAAAGGAAGACCAAGAGTCACCTCTGCTGCGGAGGATAAGTTCATCCGAGTCACCAGCCTCAGGAATCGCAGGTTAACAGCAGCTCAGATTAGAGACCAGGTCAATGCCACACAGAGTTCTAGCAGCAGACACATCTCTACAACAACTGTTAAGAGGAGACTGTGTGCAGCAGGCCTTCATGGTAAAATAGCTGCTAGGAAACCACTGCTAAGGACAGGCAACAAGCAGAAGAGATTTGTTTGGGCTAAAGAACACAAGGAATGGACATTAGACCTGTGGAAATCTGTGCTTTGGTCTGATGAGTCCAAATTTGAGATCTTTGGTTCCAACCACCGTGTCTTTGTGCGACGCAGAAAAGGTGAACGAATGGACTCTACATGCCTGGTTCCCACCGTGAAGCATGGAGGAGGAGGTGTGATGGTGTGGGGGTGCTTTGCTGGTGACACTGTTGGGGATTTATTCAAAATTGAAGGAATACTGAACCAGCATGGTTACCACAGCATCTTGCAGCGGCATGCTATTCCATCCGGTTTGCGTTTAGTTGGACCATCATTTATTTTTCAACAGGACAATGACCCCAAACACACCTCCAGACTGTGTAAGGGCTATTTGATCAAGAAGGAGAGTGATGGGGTGCTACGCCAGATGACCTGGCCTCCACAGTCACCAGACCTGAACCCAATCGAGAGGGTTTGGGATGAGCTGGACCGCAGAGTGAAGGCAAAAGGGCCAACAAGTGCTAAGCATCTCTGGGAACTCCTTCAAGACTGTTGGAAGACCATTTCAGGTGACTACCTCTTGAAGCTCATCAAGAGAATGCCAAGAGTGTGCAAAGCAGGAATCAAAGCAAAAGGTGGCTACTTTGAAGAACCTAGAATATAAGACATATTTTCAGTTGTTTCACACTTTTTTGTTAAGTATATAATTCCACATGTGTTAATTCATAGTTTTGATGCCTTCAGTGTGAATCTACAATTTTTATAGTCATGAAAATACAGAAAACTCTTGGAATGAGAAGGTGTGTCCAAACTTTTGGTCTGTACTGTACATCCCAACAACATACTGTGAAAAAGCAATGAAGTGATAAACATATATTTATGGGTTTATGATTATGTCAATAAGCCTGCGAGTGCATCAGGACCTGATTTGCCAGATTTGCCTACAAACAGCCATGATGTGGGCAGACACTGAAAATGTCATTTACAGCTAAAAGATTGGTATCGGTCCCTTGTTGCAATCCTAAAAATTATACACATTTTTAATGCGTCGGAATAGCCCAAATTTAAATGGAACCTGTCACATTGAAAATGTAGTCCGATCTGCCGTCAGCATGCTATAGAGCAAGAGGAGTTAAGCAGATATTTTTTACTGTAAGAGCAGTGAGACTATGGAACTCACTGCCATAAGATGTTGTGATGGTGGATTCATTGTACAAGTTCAAGAGGGGTCTGGATGCCTTTCTTGAAAGGAAAAATATAACAAGTTATTGACAAGGTTTTACAATGAATGCCAGATTCGGAATCAGAAAGGAATTTTGCCCCCTGACATGGGGTAATTGACATCAGGCTTATGGGTCTTTTTGCCTTCCTCTGGATCAACACTCTAGGGTTATGGGTTGGACTGGATGAACCTATATGTTCTCCCAACCTCATCTACTATGTTACTGTAGTTTTATGGGAAAAACATCAATATAGCTTATCATATATTAATTTATATCTTGGCTATTTCAATATACAGTAGAGATAGATGCTAGTCCACGCCCTCATAATCTCCCGCCTAGACTACTGTAACACCCTTCTCCATGGCCTCCCAGCTAACACCCTCGCCCCCCTCCAGTCCACCTTAAACTGTGCTGGTCGCCTAATACACCTCTCCCCCCATTCTTCATCGGCCGCCCCCCTCTGCCAATCCCTTCACTGGCTACCCGTTGCCCAGCTAATAGAGTTCAAATTACTAACGCTGACATACAAAGCCATCCACAGCCTGTCCCCTCCATATATCTCTGACCTAATCTCCCGCTACCTGCCCACACGTAACCTCCGATCCTCCAAAGACCTCCTACTCCGCTCTGCTCTTATCCGCTCTTCACACAATCGTCTCCAAGACTTCTCCCGTGCATCCCCCATACTCTGGAACTCATTACCAAGACACATCAGACTGTCCCCCACCCTCACAAGCTTCAAGAAGCTCCTGAAGACTCACCTATTCAGGAAGGCCTACAACCCCCCAATAATGCTACTGTCACCACACCACCATCTGAGCAGCCTCTACCCCCACCTTCTGTCTCCATCCCTCTTCCCTCATAGATTGTAAGCCCTTGCGGGCAGGGCCCTCTATCCCACTTGGTCGCTGTTAATATTATCTGTTTTGTATATCTGGTGTACTGTATGTAAATCCGCAAATGTAAAGAACCATGGAATTAATGGTGCTATATAAATAAACCAATAATAATAATAATAATAATAATAATAATAATATATAGAAAAAGCAATCTAGTCATGATGGTGGTCCTAAAAGTGATTGACAGCCATCTATGATATCTGTCAATCAATGAAAGTACTGCCCACATGACTAGATAATTGTTTGTAAGCATATAAATAATATGATATAAATGAATAAAGTACAAATTTTACAGAATATTTCCCCACACTATACTGTATATCAATCTGCTCCAGTTCTTCTTCCCTATAACATGCTTCTAGCAGGCTGGATTGCATTTTCTATATGGCAGATTCACTTTAACACAAACCATAATTTGTTAATATCTAGAAATGTGTTTCATTTATGTTAGTATGCAATAGTGTCTGAGGTCATATTAATAATATTAATAATACATTTCATTTATATAGAGCCAACATATTCCACAGCACTTTACAAATCGTAGGGTTAAAGATCACGTGGAAGATTATGGATATTATACATGGATGATGCAACCTAGTTATCCATAGGTGGACAGAATGATTGATGATTTTGTGAAATTCTGTAGGACATTATCTGATTCAGCACAACTCTCCACGCAGGTGACTTTCAGGCTGTCAGAACTACTAACTAATGCTTTTGGCCCTTGTTGGTCAGTGATTCATGTCTCACTTGTGCCTGTTCCTCTCCCCGATGATAAGTATCTGGACCGTAAAGTCATCAAAATGTCCGCATAGTGCACAGATTACTTTATCACATCACCGTCTGTGTAGGTGTTCAGCTGAGACAAACCAAACAAAGTTAGGAGTGTTTGACAGTTTTTACGAGGACAGCAGGCTGTGAACGCTCTGAAAGTCTGCTGAACATATCAAAAAACATATCTCATTTTTAGAGGTGATATTGCAGTAGGTAACATTGTCCTATAACACATGATAAACAAGTCCACTGCTTTTCTGCAGGGAGGTAACATAAATCCTAGCAGCTTTAGCTTCAGTGGTTGAGTTCACTTGAAGACAAAAAATCACATTAATAGAGAAATACCAGGTATGATAGCAGATAAAAGGTGATGACAATTCTTTTCTTATTTTTAGAGAAAGATAAAAAGTGAAATTATTTGTATGACTTTGTGTTTCTTTCATGTTATCGGTCAAATGCAAACCTCCCTTGTATGTTCTGGAAGACATCAAACATCTAGACTTGGAGGGATCTTAATTTTGCCTTACACATTTAGGCTACAGCCCCACGTTGCGGAAGCGCAGCATTTTTTGGTGCAGATTTTGCTGTGGTTTTTTGAGCCAAAGCCAAGAATGGCTACAAAAGGAATGGGAAATATATAGGAAATTCTTATACTTCTACCTGCTGCTAAATCCACTCCTGGCTTTGGCTCAAAAAACCGCAGCAAAATCTGCAACAAAAAAGGTACATTTCCGCAAAGTGGGGCATTAGCCTTAAACTGCTTTAGGCTGACGTCCCACATTATTTCTTGCAGATTTCACTGTGTTTTTTTGAGCCAAAGCCAAGAGGAGCCACAAAAGGAATGGGAAATATATAGGAAGCTTCTTATACTTCTATCTACTGCTCAATCCACTCCTGGCTTTGGCTCAAAAACCGCTGCAAAATCTGCAACAAAAAAAAGCTGTGTTTCCTCAACGTGGGGCCTCAGGCTTAAAATTTACTTGTCTTTATCAGAGAAGTCAACAGGAAGAGCGAAATGTATTCAGAGTAATCCAGTTCCCATTGAAGTGAACAGCAAATGATGAAAGCAGCCAAACTTGTGAATATTATCAGGATAAATATTATCAAACTTGTGAAATGTTATCAGGATAAAGTTACATCTTCATCACCTTCATCACAACAGCTACCCTGCTTCTAAATTTTCTGAAAATGTTCAAATACCTTTAAAGGGTAAGTGTCATTTCACTTTTTTTTACTACTGTGTAGGGGGTGTTTGGTGAACATTTTTGTAATATACCATATTAACCGAATTACCTTACCTTACTTCCTTTAAGTAAAAAAATAGGCTATAACGTTTTCTCTAGCAGCAACTAAGAATTGTCAGAGAGAGTCTATCCATATACTAGGGATATTTATCATCACTGGTGGATTCCACACAAGTCATGATAATCTCGGCTACAGCAGAGGATGTGCCTGATGTATGATTGGGGGTGCTTTTCTGCAAAGGGGACAGGGCAACTTCACCGTATTGAATGGAGGATGGATGGGGCCGTGTATCGCAAGATTTTGGCCAACAACCTCCTTACCTCAGTAAGAACATTGAAGATGGGTCGTAGCTGGGTCTTCCAGCGTGACAATGATCCAAAATATACAGGGCAACTAAGAAGTGGCTTTGAAAGAAGCATTTCAAGGTCCTGGAGTGGCCTTGTCCGTCTCCAGACCTGAACCCAATCAGAAATCTTTGGAGGGAGCTGAAACTCAATGTAGCCCAGCTACAGCCCTGAAACCTGAAAGATCTAGAGAAGATCTGTGTGGAAGAGTGGCCCAAAATCCCTGCTGCAGTATGTGCAAACTTGGTCAAGAAGTACAGGAAATGTCTGACCTCTGTAATTGCAGGCAAAGGTTTCTGTTCCAGATATTAAGTTCTGTTTTTCTATTGTATCAAATACTTAATTCATGCAATAAAAATCACATGAAATATTTAAAAATCATACAATGTGATTTTCTGGAGTTTTTTTTATTTTTTTTAGATTTTGTCTCTCACAGTTGAAGTGTACCTATGATAAAAATTAGAGACCTCTCCATTCTTTGTAGGTGGGAAAACTTGCAAAATTGACAATGTATCAAATACTTATTTGATACACTATATATATACAAGGACATATGGCAGACCTCTGGACATCACCTGAAACCCACAAATGCCCCGCTGGATCTGGAAGGAATGGCAGACATGCTTCCCATCGAAACATATATAGCCTACAACTATACAATATGTACCAGTCTTGCACATTTTTAAGCTACCTCAAGTGGAATTAAATCCCTATAGAGATGGTTTACCAGACTACTAGGGCCCAGCCGCTGGGGTTTTGACATTGGCTACTACTGCAACCTTTTTTGGAGCCTCTTTGCATCACTGCCACATTGTTTGTTCTTGAGGGGGGACATTCTGCAGAATGTCAATCCCTTGGGACCTCAGACTTGTTTCCTATATGTTTCAATAGGCGATACCATGTTAACATGAGCCAACAATTGTAATGTCCTACAATTGTAATGTTTAAAAGATACAGCCATATTCATATAATTGAAATGCATAAAACTACTAACTTTTCCTCTGTGAGATGTAAAAATATTTTTAGAAAGTAAGCATTATTATAGTATCTGGTAAAGAAACAAAGCTGCCATTTTGTTGAGATAATCTCTATTTCCCCCCATGAGAGATATAACCAGTAGTGCATTACACGAGATTAAAAAGCCTTTTTCAGGGTAATGATAGAATGGGAAGTTGTTTTATTATCTCTGTGCATTTGCAGCATTATGTTGTGGAGTAATTAAGATTTCTGCAGTTTTGTTATACTTGTTATTAAGCAATTGTGAGGAACAGGATTTTATAAATAAGGACGCTTTCACACAAGCGATCTGTTTAGAAGGCTATTAAAAACATGAATGTTGCACAACTTATTGCATTTCCAATTTTGATCCATACCGAATCCATGTGCCATTTGTGTGTCATCTTTTTTTTTTATTTTTGGGAGGTATGAAAAAACGAAGCTGTCTTCTTTATGTTTCAACATCAACTAGCAATGAATCTGTGAAATCCAAAGTTATAGAATTGTATTGTATTGATGAGTTAAGTGGGTCCAATTTTTTCATGGACCCATAGAGTTGCATGGTTCAGATGAGTTGAGAAAAGATTAAAAAAAAAAAAAAAAAAACAGGAATGTCACCATCACCATAATTTTTTCTCAGTGTTTATAAATCTGTGAAAAAAAATGGACGTGTGATTGGCTCCATTCCCTATAATTCATCTGTGTGTTGTCCATTATTTTCCTGACAGACAAAAAAATAGTTAATGTGAAAGGGCCCTATCACTGGATATTTCAATACCCATTCTTTTTTTGGGGGAGTCACTGGGGTATTTTTCCGCAGCAAAAAAGCACTGCAGCAAAAACCGTCGTAGCAATGCATCAAGGTTTTTACCGCAGCACTTTTCACAGAAAGTCTACAGAGGTTTCTTCTGCGGACTTTCTGCTTCCATTATACTTATGGGGAAACCGCCGGTGTTTCTGTAGGTATAATTGACATGCTGCGATTTCCAAAACTGCAACGGTTTTGGAAATCGCAGCGTTTCCGCTATGTGTATTTTTCTACAATGTGTGGATGGGATTTGCTAGAGGACTTGTAAAACCCTGTGGTTCTTGCCACGCCGTTTCCGCTGCAGCCAAACCGCGGCGTTTACGCCATGTGAGTCCCCCCGGCCTAAAAGAGTTTCAACCCAAAGTCCTACACCAATCTCGCAACTATCTTGTAATTCCTTTAAAGAGGACTAAAAACAAAATTACATACACCATTTGATTCTTAGTGTGACCTTGAACTATTTATTGCTTTAAAATCCGTCCACCTGTTCAAAAGATATGGCTTCTCGAAACTTACATGTGAATTAGCTCTGATTCTCCAAGTGGGCAGTAACCTTTTGTATTTCTCTGAAACAATAAATGGTTACCACCCACTTGGAGAATCAGAGAGCCTGTGCACCGGAATTGAAAATTATGCCAGTATGAAAGTGGTGTTGGTTTTAGCTACACCCTGCACCATTCTCTGGACCAATTAATAACACATTTTTGTCAAGCCAAGGTACCTCTGCCCTGGCCAGCCAGCCTGAAAATCAGTGAGAAGGGCAAAATATGGGGAACTTTACAAGTTCCATGAAAAAAAAAGGCACATGCAAGAAAAAAATAGAGTTCTTTTTTTACTTTTTTGAGCCAAAGCCAAGGGTGGCTTGAAAAAAATGAGAAATATAAAGGAAGCTCTTATATTTCTTCCTTCTGCTAAATCTACTTCTGACTTTGACTGAAAAAACAAAACAAAAAAACACAACAGAATTTGCAACAAAAAACAAAGCCTAAAGGGGTTGTCTCATCACAGGAAAATGAAAATCATTAGTTCCATATTCATATTAATATAATTAACAAATAGTCAAAATATGCAAATATAAGAAATATACAATAAAGTTAAAATGCAATTTAGTGTGGTGAAAATTAAGAAATACATTTTAATGCTTTAATGTTTTATTTACTTCAAATGAAAAATTGTAATAGAAAGAAATAAGTATTACATGAAAGAAAAAAACGCTACTACTAGATTTGGCCAGTATTGCCAGTTATCCATAAACACAGGGACTTTAATGTGGCCATGATTTTTTTTTTTTAAGTTGGAGAATCTTGTACAGGTTATTGTAATTGTGATTGTCATCAATTTATGGTTAATAGTAAATCCTGCCAATGTTTTCACTCATATTTGCTTTATTTTTCACTATAGTTTTCCAATGTGTCAATAAAAATTGCTGACTGCCCCTGATGGTAAGTTGTACAAATTTATTATGCTTACTTGTATAACCCCATCCTATTCCGCAGCACTTTATAGACATTGTCAGTTACATTGTCAGGGCTCACAATCTACATTCCCTATCAGTATGTCTTTGAAGTGTTGGAGGAAACCGGAGTACCCAGAGGAAACCTCCGCAAACACGGGAAGAACATACAAACTCCTTGCAGATGTTGTCCTTGGCAGGATTTGAACCGAGGACTCCAGAGCTGAAAAAAGTATAAAAAAAATAATAGTAATAGCAAAAAAAAATAATAGTAAAAACAAAACTCACATCAGCTTCTTATTTTGTCTGGTATGGAAATGTTTGCTTAAATGGGGTTGTCCAGGCAAAAATAGACAACCCTTTTAACTTTTAAATCAGCCGGGGGCATTGAAAAAAAATTAAAAAAATTCAGACTCACCTGTCCCTGATGCCCCAGCCCGTTTCGGTCCATCTGCTGGACGGATCTCTTCCGGAGTTCTGCTGAAGCCGCTGATCATGTGACCGCTGAGGCCAATCAGCGAATGGCATGCGATGTCACTACCTGTGAATCACGGGTCCAATTCCTTAGACCTGCTGAGGCCACTGATTGGCCTCAGCAGGTCTCCAGAAGAGACCTGTTCAGCAGGTGAACCAAAACACGCCGGGAGGACACCATTGCTTTGGGGACAGGTGAGTATGCATTTTTATTTTTTACACTGCCCCCGGCTGATTTAAAAGTTAAAGTGGTTGTCCAATTTTGCCTTTAACCTTTTACCAAAACACATAGTGCCATCAAATATCTTCCATTTCGCATACATTATTGAAACTGAGTGTTGCCTACCAGTCCTGAGCAAATTTTTGCTCTTCCATGAATGAAACCACTCACAACCATACAGCAGCAATCATAAATATAGAGATAATACTATATACTGAGATATGAGATATCACCAAAGGGGGTGTTACATCGTGAAGTATGAGTTTTACCTTTTAGTGTGTGCTTGGTCCAGATATGGCTAGGATGGACTGAGAGAATGGTTTTATTGTGTGTAGCATAGTACAGACACACAAGGAAACCCAAACAGCATCTCATATTAAACATATTAACCTATTCTCATCTCATGGTATGATAACACTGCATCCAAAAGACTGCAGATCGGGAGATAAGGTTTTAGTTTGATGAATTCTTCTTGGCTATGGAAACCAGCAAAAATCTCTGCAAACAAGATTACATTAAGATTTAGTCAATGCATATCAGTGAAACAGTATTTTCCAGCAAGTGTGGACACATCAGTCTTTGGGGAATAAAAGCTAAATGAAAAAGCAATACTGAAACATGCAAATTGGGGAAAGAAATTAGCCGTGAGATCAAACTGACGGGCTGGATTTTGGAAACGAGGCTCTACGCAATGCCTCCCACTCCTCACTGAGACCTATCTCACATAAATACTTCATCTATAATGCATTTAACTCAATTTCTTGTTCAGTTAAATTAATTGCTCTAAGGTCGACCACATCTGTTGCTAGAGAGCAGACTGTGGAAATAAAATGTGCCAGTTAAAAGCCTTTGGCAAATCCTGTCTTATTTTCTATGTGTTGCTGTATAACATGTTACAATATGTCATCTTCATTTTGTTTTTATTGGACTATTAGACAGAAAACTATCCACAATCAAGACTGCAAAGGATTTCATGTACTGTAGATCCTCGTATATTGGCATGCAATCCAAATTTCAAGAAACTCTGATAAAACCAGCTGCCATTATGGGAGCCTGAAATGTATTAAAGTAAATATACAGTGTAGAATATAGCAAATAAAAAAATAAAATTGGCCCTTCAGTCAGTGATCATATAGCCAATAGACATGCGGAAAAAAAAAAATTATAGCTTCACCCCTTGGTACTGGTTCAGACAATACCATCTCCCAGTCCCTATGTGTTATTCTGGTGGTAATTGAGATTTCAAGCCAAGTCCTGGTTTCAGGCATGTCCATGAACTAGAGGCCAGTAACATATAATATGTAATATAACATAAAATACTATACTGTTATCAAAATATTTACATAGATATCAATATATTTTTTTTGTAATGGAAATATTCACATGACCTCAGGAATCAGGTGGACTTTCTATAATGCCATGCAAGCGGCCCTTATGACAGCCAATCATGAGGGAATATAGGTCAGTAGTAACTGATGACTCATAGCCAGCATAAAAAGCCCAGGCAGGAGGAGAAAGTGGGGAGAGACTAGAAAGATAAGGTCTTCAAACAATTCAGACTGAGATAGGTAGGATAATGCACAGATAGTAATATGTGGGAGTTCTGGGAAAATGTAGTGTGTTAGAACTGAAGAAGTCTTTGAATTAATTGATAGATAGAGCTAGGAGTCACTCCATCTGTCTGTCATACCATGCGTGTCAGTAAAGGGTGGGCCAGTGTTACTGAACTGCAGCAGTTGCATCACTCTCAGTCACAAATCTCAACATCAAAACATTCAAATTCAATCTGTACTGTCTCCGAGACCAGGCAATTTAGTCACACCACATGACCTTCTTTTTTCTACAGAATTGGAGTCACTATGAGCTTTTCTTTCCCAAAATTCAGTAAAGTTATATACATTCCTTCTTTAGTTGAATTCTTTCCTAAAAATGCTATTGAAAAATGTTGCCTGTTTTTTCCTTGCCAACCACTAACAACCAATGAAATTGTAGTAAAAAGTCATACTATGCAGTGTGTTTTTAAATTGGTTGTTTGTTACCACTGGCTACCATCCATGTATCCATTGCCATATCTGTTGTTGTCACTTACTTACAATTACTAAAGCTGTGATTGTGTTAAAGAGCTAGAAATAGGTTAGACAAAGTCCTAAGAGCCTTCAGGGTGTCACCCATAACTTTTTAAAAAATGTACTGTACTTTTACTTCTAATTCAGTACAAACTTGTCCTGACTGATCTTGAATCTTGACTCTGATCTTGATCTCGATTAGATGGCAACTTTGGCCGCAACTTCCATTGCGTGACCAAAGATCATGTGAATGAAGTTGCATTGCGACTCCCAATGGTGCTGTAACAGTCGCGAAAAGTCAAACAATGTTTGACTTTTTTGCGACTATAACTTGCAATTGTGCCACCTTATGGATTGAAATTCCGACTCCATTCACTAATAAGAGTGAGTCGCAGAGAAATATAGCGATCTTTGGTCGTGCAATTTCATATTATTACATTGAGAAAGATTATTTACAAGTGGAAAACATTCAAGACAGTTGACTATCTTCCCAGGAATGAGTGTCCCAGCAAATTAACCCCAATGTTAGGCCATGCAATGCTCAGAGAAATTGCAAAAAAAGAAAAAGAAGAGCTACATGTAAGATTGTACAGGCCTCAGTTAGCAAGTTCCAGTTGATGTAAGTATAATTAAAAAAAGTGTAAAAAAAGTATAGCTTATTTGGAAGGGTTGCTAGGAGAAAGCCTCTTCTTTCTAAAAGGTATACGACAGCATAGGTTAAAAGGGTTGTCCCACAAAGCAAAGTCTGTTGGACCTTTATTCTACTTATTCAACCTGAGTGCAGCCGGGCTGAATGAGGGTGGGACTGGAGGTGGTCAGTGTTCCCATCCACCTCAGTGGAAGCACCGGAGATAGCAGACTAAAGTGAATGGGAGTACTGACCACCACCAGTTCTACCCACATTCAGCCTGGATAGTTCAGTGTGGAATGGGACAAAGGTCCTGCAGACTTAACTTCGTGAGACAATCCTTTAAGAGGGCAAAGTCACATATGAACAAACCCTTTCTGGAACAATATCCTTTGGACAGACGAGACTAAAGTGGAGATGTTTGGCCATAATGCACAGCACTGCAACATATCCTGTGTGCGGGTATCCCTTTAATAAATTCAGAGTTATTATGGAACACTTACTGTCAGACTTCCTCACAGATTACAACTGTCACTGGGAGTTCCACAAGGGTCCTCTTTTTGAACTCCTTAATTTTTGGGACTCTTACATGTTAGGATTGTCCATAGCGAAGAACCCATTAAGACATCGGTTCTACAAGTAAGCAGTGCTTATAACTACTTAGGCCACCAATCTTTCATTCTTTCATTTTTTTCCTTTTTTTAATAGTTCCATCATGTCACATTCTTATAAACCTGAGTTAGAACCAATACAGCCACCAGTATAGCTACCACAAAAGGGATTTTACTATATTGTATGCTAAGTCCATCTAAAGTTTCCAAAATAATTTATTACATTTTAAAGCATACACTATAAAAGACCTGAATTTATGGACGATGCTCAAGTTCCAATGTGAGAGAACTGGGGAAAAACACATAGGGCTTTAAACAGCATTTCAGTGACTCAGTTGTCAGGTACTCACCATGGAGGTGTAATGAATGATATTAACTGAGCACTGTTCTTAGATTCTTTACCTATAACCTATTTAGTAAGTACAAGCCTTGACAGGAGAAAGTGAGACAAGCTACCATAAAAAATCAATCTCCTCTAGAAGTAGCCTGATATATACAATGAATCACAGACAGCATAGTGTAGCCAGTATATGATATCGAATAAGGATTATTTTATTCTGTTCAATATTATACCAAAAACTCCTCAGTGAGACAGATATCTATCTATCTATCTATCTATCTATCTATCTATCTATCTATCTATCTATCTACATCTACTGTTCCGTATTTTAGACTGGCCTTTTGAAAGACTAAATAACAACATTGAAACATTATTATTTTATTATTTGATTACACAATTACTATAGTTATGTACAATCGAGTATTTGACCACATGGGCATACTAACCATACTGGTTACAACAGTAGGTGCCAGACTTGGACAGGGGCCATAAGTGAGCAGATGAATCCGCCAGTGGGCCCCTGAGCCAGGGTGTGCTTGGTGCATTTTAGGGTACACTCACTGTACTACATACAGATAAGCAGCATATACCATCTCAATCATCCTATACATCCATATAATATACTGGGCAGATTTTTTTTTTTTTTACAAACTGCTCAGTTTATTTTTATATAGACTCATAACTTGGCTGAGATTACATCTAAACTCAGGGCTAGGCCAACCAGAACCCTTTCTTATGGGACCTCTGGCTCACAAGTTGAAGGCAAAAGCCATGACAGGGCCTCCAGTAGGGAAAAAGTCAGAAGCAAGGGCTGGCTAGAAAAAATATGTTTGTTGGCACAGTTTCATCTGTACCAACACACATATTTACATCTGCAAACAATGTTCAGGTTATTTTTGCATGTAGCTGTGCAGTGGACCCCAGAATTAATTATATTGGTGGTCCCTAGGCACCCCAGTCCAACACTTGTGATTGCTATAGGGCACTTGAAAACAGGGTGTTCACCCCTAGTTAGTCCCATTCCTTTTGAACCAGTGCAGGATTCTCCTTCCCAAATGAACTGCATCATAAACAAGGTTAAAAAATTGACTCAAGGGTCATGGAATGGAGTTAGAAAAGAGAAGTAAAGATAATGTTTAACTGACATTACATGACTGTGACAGCCAGCTCTTGTCTAATAATGCAACATGGGTAAATGGTGATCCCTTGCTGTGTCATGCTGTTTGAGATTGTATGGACATCACATCATTAAATGGTATTCCCATATTGTAAAGTGAGTATATACTGTACAGTGGGGAAAAAAGTATTTAGTCAGCCACCAAATGTGCAAGTTCTCCCACTTAAAAAGATGAGGCCGGCCTGTAATTGACATCATAGGTAGACCTCAACTATGAGAGACAAAATGAGAAAACAAATCCAGAAAATAACATTGTCTGATTTTTAAAAAATGTATTTGCAAATTATGGTGGAAAATAAGTATTTGGTCAATAACAAAAGTTCATCTCAATACTTTGTTATATATCCTTTGTTGGCAATGACAGAGGTCAAACGTTTTCTGTAAGTCTTCACAAGGTTGGCACACACTGTTGCTGGTATGTTGGCCCATGCCTCCATGCAGATCTCCTCTAGAGCAGTGATGTTTTGGGGCTGTCTCTGGGCAACAGGGACTTTCAACTCCCTCCAAAGATTGAGATCTGGAGACTGGCTAGGCCACTCCAGGACCTTGAAATGCTTCTTAAGAAGCCACTCCTTTGTTGACCTGGCAGTGTGCTTGGGATCATTGTCATGCTGAAAGACCCAACCACGTTTCATCTTCAATGCCCTTGCTGATGGAAGGAGGTTTGCACTCAAAATCTCACGATACATGACCCCATTCATTTTTTCATGTACACAGATCAGTCATCCTGGTCCCTTTGCAGAGAAACAGCCCCAAAGCATGATGTTGCCACCCCCATGCTTCACAGTAGGTATGGTGTTCTTTGGTTGCAACTCAGCATTCACTCTCCTCCAAACACGACGAGTTGTGTTTCTACCAAATAGTTCTACTTTGGTTTCATCTGATCATATGACATTCTCCCAATACTCTTCTGGAGCATCCAAATGCTCTCTAGGAAACTTCAGATGGGCCCGGATATGTTCTGGCTTAAGCAGGGGGACACGTCTGGCACTGCAGGATCTGAGTCCCTGGCGGCGTAGTGTGTTACTGACGGTAGCCTTTGTTACGTTAGCCCCAGCTTTCTGCAGGTCATTCACTAGGTCCCCCTGTGTGGTTCTGGGATTTTTGCTCACCGTTCTTGTGATCATTTTGACCCCACAGGGTGAGATCTTGCGTGGAGCCCCTGATCGAGGGAGATTATCAGTGGTCTTGTATGTCTTCCATTTTCTAATTATTGCTCCCACAGTTGATTTCCTCACACCAAGCTGCTTGCCTATTGCAGATTCAGTCTTCTCAGCCTGGTGCAGGTCTACAATTTTGTTTCTGGTGTCCTTCCACAGCTCTTTTGTCTTCACCATAGTGGAGTTTGGAGTGTGACTGTTTGAGGTTGTGGACAGGTGTCTTTTATACTGATAACAATGTCAAACAGGAGCCATTACTACAGGTAATGAGTGGAGGACAGAGGAGCCTCTTAAAGAAGAAGTTACAGGTCTGTGAGAGCCAGAAATCTTGCTTGTTTGTAGGTGACCAAATACTTATTTTCCTCCATAATTTGCAAATAAATTCTTAAAAAATCAGACAATGTGATTTTCTAGATATGTTTTCTCATTTTGTCTCTCATAGTTGAGGTCTACCTATGATGACAATTACAGGCCGGCCTCATTTTTTTAAGTGGGAGAACTTGCACAATTGGTGGCTGACTAAATACTTTTTGTCCCCACTGTATATTGCTAGGATATTCAATCACTCTATTATCGGTAGGGGCCCAGCCTATGAGACCCCTATCAATTTTGTTTTTACCTGCACTATTCCACAACAGCCTCTGGCTGTGCAGGAAATGGCAATGTGAGCCCATTCCAATAGATAGGACTGAATACAGTCTATTGCAGGGAACTCAAGGGGAGACAGGGCTACACTGATGTCAAGGTCTTTAGTTTACTATAAAGTGGAAGCATTTTCTAGTGTGTCACAAGATGGGAATATATCTGTAAGGTCTTTTTTTGTAACTAGAAAGGATTTGGAGATTGATGGAAAAAAAAACAAGTGTGTGTTCAAGGTTGATCTTTTGCATTCTTAATATTGTAACGTCTGGAAAAAAATTTTCAATAAACTGTATAAATGCTTTGTATACATAAAACATTCCAAAGAGAGACATGTGGGGGCATCAGCACCTACAAATGGAACTACTTTGAATCTGATATCTTGCTGCAGTGAGATATCTTACAAAAAAACATTTAAAAAGTCATTGAATCAGTCAAGATAAAGTTTCTGCAATTGCTAATTTACCTTGTTAAGTGTGAAGTACATCTGCGCTATACAAAACTCCAATCCTTTTATTGTGAGGGCATTAAAGATTATCTTTTTAAGGATCATGTGCACAAGCCAGACAACAGTTCTTATTTGCACCAACCTGTTGGAGGAAACCTGGAGCCTGGGAGTAGTAGTACTTGAAGTTGTCACTGTATCTATGAACTCTAATCTAAGAACCATTTTCTCTAGGACTCCTGAGCTGGTGCAGTGCTGAGGGAGCCTACAGGGTACTTACTGGGTGGTAGTCTTTTCCTTGGGGAAATAATAATAATAATTATTATTATTATTATTATTTATTTTAGTGCGCCATTAATTCCATGGTGCTGTGCATTTGAGTGTTTACTTACACTATACTCAAAGCAAGTACAATACTAACAGTGACCAACTGGTACAGTGAGATGCCCTGCCCACTTAAAATCTATGTGGTCAGGTGAGTCTGATGAGTGTTGGAGTGCCCATGATGGTTATGCAGGAATAAAACTCAGGAGGCATAAGATATGGAGGAACAGGGTAACCTGTTCAGCACAACAGAAAAGCATCCAATTTTGGAGGTACAGTTGGGGCTTTGTTTCCTTGCTAAGGCTGTCTTTAGTTTTCTGTGTGCTACTCTCTCTCTCTCTCACAACAGTCCAAAAGAGTCTCTATCAGTACCCATTGCAGGGTATAGGTTAACAGGGTGCCCAGTATGTTCAGTGACGCAGGCAGGGTTATTACTCTGAGGCTCATATAAAACTTATCCTCAGATCCTAGTCTGGAATACACTCAACGTATTCCACCTGTCTATTACTTGTGTGCAGTGTGGGATGGCTATGTGGTCTCCTGGCTAGTCAGTTCACTAGAACTCTTCACTACCTCACTCTTCCAAAGAATATAAAAGACTCCTGGTCTCCTCCTCCTTTGCTGCCTGGATCATACCAAATCTCTGATCCTGTCAACAGTGGTATAGCCGATTTAAGGGAAGAACTACAATCTATATATAGCTTATATGCATGTCACAATGCAAACACATCACACAAAGTGCAATATCCATTTTGTAGTGCTTTCAGTGGGATAATACATATTGAGCTCACTTGTTGGCTCACTGAGACTGTACACAACTATGATTACTGTCAAAGGATATACCTGAGCAGCAGACACATGGAGATAATAGGATTTACTTTCATGTAGCTGATGTTGGGATACTGTATAATGCTTATTGGTGATTAAGGTCTTGCTGAGACTTCCTGCTAGGAGAGGGGAATAGACAGATGATTCTGGACTCTGTGCTAGTCACATGGCTGCTCCAGAGACAAACTAATGGTTTTAGAGAAGACTGATTGTTATTCCTTAACATAAGGTACATATGCTTGAGCATATTGTTCTTTATTTAAGGAAATAGCTTTTTATGCATGTGATTTTCACTCTGTTGTATGCAAATGTTGATGTCCAGAAGATACAATAAAAATTCTACCTTAGATTTCTTGGCCTTTTACTCAGTAGCAAAAGAACACACTATAGCCATAAGGTTATTGTTATTCTGCTCCATTCCTTATGGTTTCTTTGTCTGCAATCTCAAATTGGTTGTCTCATCTATCAAACATATACTTCCTGCACTTGCTGTATGTGTGTGAGCAGCAGAGCATAGAGGATCACTGGCTCTGCAAGGTTGGCGGTATACAGCCTGGATATCGCTCCTGTCCATATCTAGTAGACCATCTGTGCACTGCTCTGCATCTTGCTACGCAGGATGTTTTCACAAATATAATGAGACCCCCAAGGTTTAAAGGTGAAACAGATTGCAAAGTAACATGAGGGAAGCATGGCAGGAGACAAAAACTGCTACATCAGGAGAGCGGCTATCATCTGTTCTACATAGGGAATAACATGACTTATTAAAAATATAGCCCAAAATTAAATTTTCACATGAAAAACACTGAATAATTCATTAATGTTTGCAACTAATTGTTTATGTGTTCTTTCAAACTTTGCACTATTTCTGACAGTTGTTTGAGCTCAAAGGGCCTTCTACTAGCCCTCTTCATCTGCCATACTCAGCTATATCTATATCATATGTCTAAATAATCTGCCTGCTCATCCTTAAAGGGTTTTTTCAGTACTTACAGTAAACTATTACTGATCCCACGGCACTTGACACAACTTAATTTTGATGATCGGTAGAGACCTATGTCTTATCCATATGATACCTATGATAATATTAAAATCCTGGAAAATCCCTTTAAGAAAGAGTACCTAGTCATAAGATATAACTGAGTGTGCTAGATTTTCTTAGTAAGGTTACTTCTTGATTCATTAGGCTCAAAAACAGTGTGATGTTTAATATGTAGTCCGCATCTTGTCAAATTGATCATCACTTGATAACTTTACGACAACTTAGTCATACAAAATCATCCATAATAGCCAAGCCTTCCTATTCTGTATATTGTAAATACTATCAATATAATGCAGATAAATCCATAATTACAGATCATAGCCTGGGAGTGTAAATGCCTTAACCTATTCTGGCAAAATCTTGGCAATATTGACTGCCTTCAGTCCATAAACGTTCTCTAATCTAAAGGTGTCATAGCTTCTTAGCTGGCCAGTGCAGAGTGGCCCCTGTGAGCTGCACCTTTTTAACATAATAGTCCAATTTTGGACAGTTCTAAGCAGAAAACTTAAGAAATTTAAAATAAAGTTGCCATCAGGAGGAAGACCCAAACCTCAGTCCAGAAGTCCAAAATGTCAAAATAAAATCAACTGTCAAATGTTTTGGCTGAGTTTCAAAATTTTAAAAGACTGATATTCTATCAAAGTTAGACATGAGAAGTAAAAAAGAAGTGAGTTAGAAGGACACATTGGACCACATTTTCTTAGCCCTTATTCACGGCTGTGCAACTTGGTCCATGTGTATCTTACCGCATCAAAATTTCATAATTCATTTATCCAAACCAACATACTCAAATAATTCAGTTTATTAAATCTATTAATTATAAATAGTCATTATACAAAAACAAGCCCGTAAATAAATTCATGTCACCACCATACAATATGCACCAAATCACATAGATGTTACCAAAAGATAAGTAAATGGGAAGGTCATGAAAATATAAACTACAAACCAGCCATAAATGTAACAGCCCCAGGCCATACTATCCAGAACCCCACTGTTGAGAACAGTATGTAGAGAGACAGACTTCTAGTTATGTATGATGCTAGGCGTCCCTCCCTGTCCTGTACTGTATAGGACAGTATTTCGCAGGGAGACAGGGATACCTAGCACCGTAGATAACTATAATGCCAAGAGTATGTTTCCGTACATATTGTTTTTAGTCTAGTAAATCTGATACACACAGGGACCAAGTTTCCCAACCAAGTTGTGTGAATGAGGGCTAATGTTGTCTAATAGTTATGTAGCATAAATTTAGGCCAGGTAAGTAGAAAATGTGCCAAATTTATCACAGTGGGAACATTTTACTTCAGACGCTTTTCTCTTTCTAAGCCAACTTTTATTTGGATTTATTTTAAGCAATATTTTGTACACTAAAACTGGTATAGATAATAATAAATATCACAAATTATGGCTCCATGCCCACATTCGAGCAAGGAAAAAATAATGCATTTGTGGCACACTGTGTTATTCCTTGTAATGCAAACTCCTATTTAATGTACACAAAACCAATTGTGCCAAGAAAATACACAAAGAAGAGCAAAAGCTATCACAATGGGGAGAATTTATTAAGATTTACATCTCCTATGCCAGTCTTAATTCATTTCCCCGCTGGCTCAAGGTGTGTCTGAATTATTAAAAGGCTCCAACCTATTAATAATTCTGGCATATCCTGCGAGGTTCCATGTACCAAAATTGAATTCTGTGACAGTTAACCCTAGCATGCGTGACATCACAAATCTACACTTTTACATAATGGGGGCCTCCCATGCAAATCATATGGAGAAACTCACATAAATAACTTTTATAAGTTTATTTCAAAATTGCAAAATAAGATATGAATAATGTACATTTTAATTATAATTTTTTGTAGAAAACACCCAAAAAAAATGTTTCCCACATTTCAAACAAAGATATGAAAAACACACAAAGGTATATAAATCTAGAGTAAACTAGCTGCAGCTACATTTCTTTTCTAACTTTTTCTTTTCAATTTTATTGGTCTTCCAAACAATTTTCACATGTTATCTTTTCTGAAGAATGTTCTTTACAGACATTTTCCCCACAAGTGGTACAATATCATTCAGTTTTCCTCTCTAAGTTTCTTGGACAAATGAAACAACGCTTTCGTTTTCTTTCTCCTGGCCCTGGAATATCCTGAAACTGTACGCCGCACCGTTTCATTGCTTCTTTAGTTTGCTTTGGCAAACACTTCATGTTGCTTCGCTCCATTATGTGAGGCATTACAAGTTCATGGCAAAGGTCCTCACAGTGTATACTGTCCTCAGTACTCTCT
Organism: Leptodactylus fallax; assembly: GCA_947044405.1. NCBI lineage: Eukaryota > Metazoa > Chordata > Amphibia > Anura > Leptodactylidae > Leptodactylus > Leptodactylus fallax. The sequence goes on along the minus strand of CAMRHE010000201.1, from coordinate 3,613,365 downwards.
ACACAGCTCATTACTGTGTTCAGAAGGACCTGCGATGCTGTCATGGCCTTATCACTCCCTCCCAAAATCACATGACATCCTCACATGGCATGATCCACCCCCTGGCCCCTCCACCAGCAACCCTGACTACAAATAAAGTAACTTGAGGCACAAACACTGCTGAGTACATGATAAAAATAGCAGGGGCCTAAAAGGCCCAAGTTCCGTACAGATGTGGTTTTCCCCAACAAGCATTGTTACACCAAAATACCTATCAAAAAAAATTATATGAACAACTGGATATTACCAACAACAACATACTTGAGGAATATCTAGAGTTTCAAAATTCTAACTAAAGTAATTTTGCAGATAATAGCAAAAAAGTAAACAGAGGGGCCTAAAAGGCCCCCAATACGCATTGTAGGGTTAAGGAAATAGACGGGCATAGATTTTAGATATTACTCACTTTAGTTTTCTACCATGAGTTATAGCAAATCTGTTGGACAAAGGCATTCTCGTTCCGGTCTGACTTGATGTCCATTCTGAAGATCAAGCAGGTCGTAAAATGGAGAAAGTGGAACATTTTTGGCTCTTATTTTTTTTTTGTGCAAACTGCCATGCATCAAAAATGCACCACTATTGCACCACAAAAGTAAGCTTCTTTTAGTAAATTCCTCCCCAATGAGCATAGTATATGTGGACCATTGCTTCATAGGAACTTTGCCACTAAACCAGAACTGGGCATTGTACTGAGTTAGTTAGCTAGGTAGGTAGGGCTAGTAGTCCGCGGGCTAGCTAGGGAAATGGGGGGAGGGTTGTGAGGGAGGAAGTGAGAGGGGGGATCTGAGTGAACTGCAATGCATCATGGTAGTTGTAGGCTAAGACAGCAGGAAGCTACCCATGTGAAAAAATGCAGAGGATACCATAGAAAGTCTGAAATCACTCAAAACACTGTTAAAGGTATTTGGGTGCACTTATTAACAGACCTTTTTTAAAAATATTTTTTTTGCCTGGAAAACCCCTTTAAGTATATTAGTCTGGCCCTCTAAAACCATTCCAAATTCTCATGTGGCCCCATGGGAAAATTAATTGCCCACCCCTGCGCTAAACAATATCTTCCTTAGATTCAGGTAAGAATGTCCCACTGTAACAATAGCAAAGCTAGATTTACTTCCAAGGTGTGTGTTCAGAAGAAGAATTGACTGGCTGATTTCATTAAAAGAAAAAAAAAATCCAATATGGCAGGAATTGTAGCGGCAGACCGCATAATAGCCCTGACACTAGCTGCAGGATGTTCCTGCCTCTCATTTATAATTTGGAGTCTCTGCCTTGTATGTACCGATATGTACTGATTGTAGATCAATAGAGCAGGCACTGGGAGATATCTAGGGATCTTCTGTTTCCATGCATGAGTCTGACGTCCATAGAGCTTTCTTCCCAGATACAGGAGTTAGAAGGTGAAGACAGTGTTTCAGCTCCTGCTATCATGTAAAGTTAGCTGCAGTTCCTCCCTTCTCCCAGACAAGCCACAAGATTATTTGGCACTTTATAATAACCTGTTGAATAAAACGTGTCACACGCCTTTCTATTTGACTCAGACGGAAAGTCTACATTTCAATTGCACATATTGAATACAAATTTCATTTATTCTGCTTTATCTGCTTTAAGACTTCGAACAGAGCTTTACCTCACAAAAACTGCTACCATTTGCTTCAGGCTACAAACATGAGTCTTTTGATATTTTTAATGTTTTCATCCCTCTCAAAGGATGCCTGTCTCTTTAAGGGTTGAAGATTTATGATTTTATGATTTCACACGGGGACTGTCCGACTTTCTCCGATGAAAGCTATAGTCTCCTTTAGCAAAGGGGTCAATACACTCCGCTCAGAACAGGTGCATGTGAACAGTGCTTTATACATGCTGTCTGTAATAATGCCTTTGTCTTTACCCCGATCATTTTTAACCTATGAGAGGAAACCACACATAGCAAATGCTGTAACCAAACCAAATAAGACTGATAGTAGAGATAACCACTGTGAAGTACCATGGATGGGGAAGATGAGTTATTGTGCTGTGTGCCATGGTACGACATGGCACTGACTAGGGTGTGACATTTAGGGGTGTGAGAGCACACATATATAGGAGCCTCTATGTTTTTTCAGCAGATGTTTAGCAGTCTGACATGGTGCTACTGTGTGGCCCATGTTATCCCGAGAAGCAGTCACAAAACACCAGAGACTTAAGTATGCGAGTACAAGTGGGAGAGATGCCTGTGGGGCCAGAAGTATTTCTTGACACCTCGTACAAGCTCATGTGGCTTTTGGTTACTGTACTTGAAGTGGTCGGCCATTTGTGCATACTACAATCAGTTTCAGTAAAATGTCAGTTCCTGTAATAGGCTAAGGTCCCATGTTGCAGAAACGCAGCGTTTTTTGTTGCATTTTGCTGTGGATTCTTGAGCCAAAGTCAGGAGTGGATTTAACACAAGGGAATCGTCTAAGAGCTTCCTTTATATTCTCCATTCCTTTTCAAACCTCTCCTGACTTTGGCTAAAAGAAAATGCAGCAAAATCTGTAACAAAAAACGCTGCATTTCCATAACATGGGGCCTGATCCTTAGAAACTCTGACTCGACTACACTGCACCACCCATGCACAGGGGAAAAAAAAATGCTGTGTTTTACAGTACCAACAAAGTGAACGAGATTTTGTTTAATCTTATCCACACATTTCAGGGAAAAAAAAATGTTGCTGAACTTTCAAAAACGTGCAGTTTTGGGAAAATGCAGCATGTTAATTTTAGCTGTGGAATCGCAAGTGTTTTCCTTATATATATAATAGGGGAAGTAAAAAATGCTGATAATATCTCAGCAAAAACTCAATGAAAAATAATGCAGAAAAAAAAACTTTTTTATTTAGCTGCATTTTTCTACAAGGGACCTTGCCTTCAAGGAATTTTCCAGCCCAGGAAAAATAAAGTTAATAAAGGGGGCATATTAACATAAGAGAAGGTTACTCAGCTCTCCACGATTATTTCTCCGGGCCACAGACTGCTGGAGCCCCCACTGAGCTTAATTTCCTGGTGTCTCCCAACAACACTGGGAATGCTCCAAGATGCCCATCCAGCCAATCACTAGCTGGAGAGGTGAAAACCTCAGCCACTGATTGGCTGAAAGGGCTTCATGGAGCATTTCCTGTGATCCAAACAGATTTCAGCAGAGACCTGTGCAGGCTGTGGACCAGAGTTTTAGAAGTATCGTAGGAAAGTGAGTAAGCTTTCCTGACTGTATGTCAACATTCCTCTATGAAGCCCACAAACTCTAATTTTTAAGGCTGGAAGATCCTTTAACATATTGCATACCAATGAACTGCATGGTACTATATATAATCCATTAAATGTTAAGTTAACATGTGCTGTGTCATGTTAACATTTGCTGTGTCATATTAACATTTGCTAAATCATTGTGTACTATGAACCAATTACACTAGACTTATTTACTTACCTGGTTATTCCCTTGTATAACTAAACATTCATTCACAGCTTTCTTGTCATGCTTTACTATCTTAACATATCCTTGCAGAACAATCTACTATTTCTTCATCTTTACACCATTTTTGCACATTATATCAATGTGTGTGTAGTGGTCTACTACTTTCACCTTGGCTCTTTTTCCCATTCTCCATCAGAGGCTATTTAAATTCGCTTTGCATTTTGGGATGAAATACTCGGCAAACTGCTAACTTTTATAATAAGAATAAATCATTTACAGCCTCCGTAGCTGGCGGTGAAGCTTTTATTACGTCGCTTAACAGTTTTGTGTAAATAAATTTAATAGGCTTGTGATACCATAGAGTGCACAGTGCAGTAAGACATCGTAAATACAAGATGGGTTATGATAGAAACAGGCGTTTCCCTCCCCTTCTTGTCCCTTGCACAGAAATAATGATGTTATGTACAGCACCTAACACTTAACCCCATGCACACACCAGAGTCCTGTGAAATTTATCCTTCCAGTCAGTTTGTGTAAATTATTATTAGAAATATTCACATGGTAAGATAATGAAGTAGGATTTAATATTGTAAAAAGTGGCATGGATGGATTCTCTGCCTTTAAAGTGGACCTTTCACCACCTCCATCAATTCTAGTTAATCTAGTATTTGTTAATAGGTGCTGCTCCACTGATTCCAGTGTATTTGGAATTTTGTCTCTCGTCTCCACTGTTCCTGAGCAACAGGCACAGGTAGTTTTGATCTCTGATGTGCTATTTAAAGGGGTTATCCAGCTTCCAAAAATTATTTGCAAATATTTCCACAGCAGTGCTACATGCTCACTGTTCCCTTTGCTTGGCTTTATTTTACTTGCTGCTCCTTGTATCACTGTTACTGTATCACTGGCGCTGATTACATGGCACCAATTTCCTCCATATAAACTTACCATAATTGTTTACAAGTCTGAACCTCTTGAGAACTTTTGTATGTTGGATGTTTCCAAGAAAAGAAAAACTGTTGAGTTGTATAAGTAAACCTACTTGGGGATATATATTTTTTTTTTTTTATCGAAGGTCTCAAAACTGTGCCAACGAAACACCAGTGCACGGAAAAAAGTGGCGGGTACCACTGAAAAAACGTGCAAAGGATGTGGTCTATCGCAAAACCCATCTCAAAAGAGAATGGATCTCCCGAAACTGTCCCCAAACTCAGAGCCAGAAGGCCCAAGAGTAAAGGGAGCTAGACTAACCCAGCTGCCTAGACAGGAGGGCTATATTTTGCTTGGTTCCTTCCCGGGCTGCCACCACCAAGAGTACTACCAAGCCAGCCACTTGCCCAGTCTCCTCAAGGGCTGCCACCCCAAGAGTACTACTGGGCCTGCAACTGTTGTCCATCTCCACAAAAGCAGAGACAGACCAGGAAAGCAAGGAGGGAGGGAACCCGAAGGCCACACACTCCAACGCCTAGACTACGGGTAGGACCCAAAAGGGTTTCCGCACCCCTTCATCCACAGCAAAGTGACAAACGTGACAGATAAAAATCATAAATAAATAAGTGAATAGAGTGCCAGTGTACTGGCCCGGTCTACCCGCCGGATCTATATAAATTACCCATTCATGGATAAACCAAGCAATAGGGTGGGTGCAATCAAAAGTGTTTCAAGTGCATGTGCAATGTGCCAGTCTTAGTGGGTTTCCCACGCACAGTGAGTTCAGGCACCTCCGGAGCCACCAACCCCAGAGGCACTCGCACTTTGTGACCTTCGAAAGCATTCCCGGCCTAATGGCCTCGATCCCAGGGCATCCGGTCCTACCCTGGTGTGGTTCTCTGACTACGTTCACAGTCTTCAATTGGCTCCCTACAGTGGGTTAACCACTCCCACTGGCGGAACCAACCTACTAGCTGTTACTGATAAGAACAGATACTACACTTGATCTTAGTCAAAAGCCCGAGAAGCGATAAACCTGCTTGGGGATATTTATGAAGACTGGCATATTGAACACCTATCTTCATAACCCGGGTGCTGGCAGAATAGCTGCCTCATTTACTAAGACCATCTACATAAATGTGATGGTCCTCCGCCAGACTGTGCACTTATGCTGGAATCTATGCCAGCTTGTTGATTTCAGTGATCGTTTGCACCAGTAAACTAGCATAAGGTTTGCAACTTTATGTCAGACATCTGGCATAAAACCAGTAATAAATATACTGTACTGTATGTCACTAATCCTGCTTTTAACTACCTTTTGTCTGTGTGACTTAGTCTGTGACTTACAAAGTACCTTACATGGTGGGGAGTCCTCATACATCATAGGCCTTCTTCCCCATCCTTACATATACATTAAAGGGGTTTTCCGGGCAAAAAATATATATTTTTTTAAAAGGTCTGTTAGTGCTATTAATGGGTTAATAAGTGCACCCAAATACTACTACAATAGCAGTGTTTTGAGTGATTTCTGGGTTTCTCTGGGAACTCCTGGCATCTTCTGCATTTGTTTACATGGTACAGTTCCTGTTGTCTTAGCTAATGCAATGCATCATGGTACTTGTAGGCTGACTCGCACTACCTCCCTGTCACTACCTCCCCCCTGTCTCCCTAGCTATCCCGCCCACTACTAGCCCTTCCCAACTAACTACTACTGCTACCACGCCTGCGTAGTAGAGGTGGATTGCTGGCCACAGCACAGCGCCAGGACTATTGCGTGCGCATCGGCAGACCCAAACAAGAGGAGGAGCCGTCCTGCAGAAGGTAAGTATGATGGGGTGGAGGGGGGGGAGTATTGGTGACGTTCCTTTTCCGGGAAAACAGGGAAACGGAATGTCACCGGATAACCAGAAAATGTCCCTGAATTCCATTTTATCCCGGACAACCCCTTTAATACATTTCCCCAGTGGGGCAAGCAGCTGTACATTAAGACTGCTTTTAAATGCTAGCTCATCATTTTACAACCCATCCAAGGTGGATCTACCTACAAGATCTCCACATCATTTTATGTCTTGGCAAAATCTCTGTTTTATTTTATTGGCCCTAATGTTCTTACTTTTATCTTAATCATTAGTGTATATACTTGTTATGTGAGAAAGGTCCATAATAGGAGTCTATCAGCTCCCCAAACACTATTGAACCATCCATATGGCCATGTGGTATACATGCACATTAGCACAGACATATCTTTTGTTTGATGTATGGTTTAACAATCCCCAGAAAACGTTGATTTATTCAATATGCAAATTAGATTATTGGAACACCGAGGGCATGTATTAGACCCTCCTACCATATCACCACCCAGCTCCACCTCAATTGCTCTTGATTATTGGATTGATTAATGACCAGTTTCGTATTGCTTGGAAGGAAATCTTTTATGTTCGAAATTCGGCATATGCACAGTACAGCCACGTTCCCTGTCTATACCAAGTGTACTGCAAACTCCAAAGTCCATCAGGGATTAAAGTGAGCCACCAACCAAGAGACAGGCAAACAATACTGTGGGAAGGACAATGCTCCAGGTAGCTAACACATGCCCTTGGGGCTCCGAGGATCTAAACTGCATATTGAATAAAACAACTTTCCCATCTTCAAACAAAAACTATATCTGTGCTATACTGTGCAGCTACTCTACTTGGCATTTGGGCAGCTAACAGACTCTCTTTAGGGTGTCCATAAACATTAGACTAAATTGTGCTTCATGAAACACAAATGATCAGTTTATTGTGTATGGAGCCTATCTATCTAATATGTATAACTTTGCTCACCTCCTAGTTTAATATACCATATTCCCTTCCTCATTTTTTACCTTTAATACTTAGCTTTAATAATTCATTAATCCATATCATTATTTTTCTATACTCCTAACCGCATGTGCCTGTCTTTATTACTTTAGTTGTTCTCACTTTCCACCCTCTCGCAATTTTACAGGATTTTCTACTGAGATATTTAATATTTTTATTAGCAGTTTAAGTAGTTAACTGAAGGAAAATATATAAACCAAGTTCTGTTAATGTGACCTGGTATTTAGCCCTTAATGCAGTTATATTATACCCAATTATTTTCTCGCTCTCAGGGAACAAAGACTTTATGATTAACAATAATACTTTCATTAGAAAAAAGGAAAAAGCAGAGTTACAGATGGAAAACAAAGAAAAGTTACTGCAGTCGTACTATCGTAGTCTATCATTAACACTATGGTTACCATAAGTAGCATATCAATATGAGGTCTAAAAATTGCAAATGCAACGAGGTCCAAAGATCTCTATAACAGTACATATAATCTGATGACACTGTGACATACAGTGAAAATAATTGGCTTAACAGAATAAATCAACGCGTATAAAGTGCATATACTGTGAGTCACATAGCAGCCCGATATTGCAAATTGGTGGTGGGTAGAGATGAGCGAAACTGTTTGGAATGAATCAAATTTGTGCCAGATTTCCCAAAAATTTCAGATTCCAGCCACTCTGAAACTTTTGGGATTTGTTTCTGATGAATCATTTAAAATGGTGGACAGATACTCAACTAGTAACTTGGCAACTTGATAGATACAGTGGGTACAGAAAGTATTCAGACCCCATAAAGTTTTTCACTATTTGTTTCATTGCAGCCATTTACTAAAAGCAAAAAAGTTCATTTTATTTCTCATTAATGTATACTCAGCACCCCCCCATCTTGTCAGAAAAAACCCCAGAAATGTAGATATTTTTGCAAATTTATTAAAAAAGAAAAACTGAAATATCACATGGTCATAAGTATTCAGACCCTTTGCTCAGTTTTGAGAAGAAGCCCCTTCCTTTTGAGCAAGTACAGCCATGAGTCATCTTGGGAATGATGCAGCAAGTTTTTCACATCTGGATTTGGGGATCCTCTGCCATTCTTCCTTGCAGATCCTCTCCAGTTCCGTCAGGTTGGATGGTGAACGTTGGTGGACAGCCATTTTCAGGTCTCTCCAGAGATGTTCAATTGGGTTGAGGTCAGGGCTCTGGCTGGGCCAGTCAAGAATGGTCACAGAGTTGTTCCGAAGCCACTCCTTTGTTATTTTAGCTGTGTGCTTAGGGTCATTGTCTTGTTGGAAAGTAAACCTTCGGCCCAGTCTTAGGTCCAGAGCACTCTGGAAGAGGTTTTCTTCCTGGATATGTTTGTACTTGGCTGCATTCATCTTTCTTTCAATTCATTCTTCTTTCCTTCAGTCGTCCTGTCCCTGCAGCTGAAAAATACCCCCATAGCATGATGCTGCTACCACCTTGTTTCACTGTTTGGATTGTATTAGGCAGGTGATGAGCAGTGCCTGGTTTTCTCCACACATACCGCTTAGAATTAACGCCAAAAAGTTCAATCTTCGTCTCATCAGACCAGAGAATCTTATTTCTCAGTCTGGGAGTCCTTCATGTGTTTTTTGGCAAACTCTATGTGGGCTTTCATATGTCTTGCACTGAGGAGAGGCTTCCTTCAGGCCACTCTGCCATAAAGCCCCGACTGGTGGAGGGCTGCAGTGATAGTTGACTTTGTGGAACTTTCTCCCATCTCCCTACTGCATCTCTGGAGCTCAGCCACAGTGATCTTTGGGTTCTTCTTTACCTCTCTCACCAAGGCTCTTTTCCCACGATTGCTCAGTTTGGCTGGACAGCCAGGTCTAGGAAGAGTTCTGGTCATCCCAAACTTCATTTAAGGATTATGGAGGCCACTGTGCTCTTAGAAACCTTGAATGCTTGAGAAATTCTTTTGTAACCTTGGCCAGATCTGTGCCTTGCCACAATTCTGTCTCTGAGCTCCTTGGGCAGTTCCTTTGACCTCATGATTCTCATTTGCTCTGACATGCACTGTGAGCTATGAGGTCTTATATAGACAGGTGTGTGCCTTTCCTAATCAAGTCCAATCAGTTTAATTAAACACAGCTGGACTCTAATGGAGGAGTAGAACCATCTCAAGGAGGATCAGAAGGAAATGGACAGCATGTGAGTTAAATATGAGTGTCACAGCAAAGGGTCTGAATACTTATGACCATGTGATATTTCAGTTTTTCTTTTTTAATAAATTTGCAAAAATATCTACATTTCTGTTTTTTTTCTGTCAAGATGGGGTGCTGAGTGTACATTAATGAGAAATAAAATGAACTTTTTTACTTTTAGCAAATGGCTGCAATGAAACAAAGAGTTTAAAAAATTTAAAGGGGTCTGAATACTTTCCATACCCACTGTAAATAGCAAGCCTCCATGTTACTCTTGGTCTGTTCAGTGCAGAGGCCCCTTTATAGCTGAAGCACCAATCCTCCATTTTCTTGAGGTCAGATCACCCGAGATGCACCACAGTTATTAAAACTTTTGGCATATCTCAGTTGATAAGGTGATCTGTGGTCCATAAAATAGACATGGCAGAATGAAATAGGCCCAGGATGACGGTTGACTTTTTCCTTACACTGGTCAGATAGGCTCTAGGGCGACACAGTGATGAGTGGGATACCACAGTGTCAAATAGGCTGATAGTAGTTCCCCCAGGGCACACCCTGGTGGTGATCTCCTTACTATTGGAAGTCATGTTGCCCTTAGTGCTAGGAGAAAAAAGGGGGCATAGCTCACAACTCACTTTATTTAAGCAATCAAATAATCTTACAGTCATACAAAATGGAGGCACAGTCACTTAAAGCTGAAGCACCACTTACAAGGCTCTTTACAAACAATGATAGGAGTGGCATCTGCTTCTTACTGGCTCTTTCCACCATGGTGAATGTGAGGTGACCACCAATTCCAAGTCCCCTTTCCTGGTCACAATCTTGGTCCACTATTAGGGAAATGTGATGCTCATTTCAGCCATGGATATCAGTTTTGGGAGTTGTTATCTTCTGAACAATGTCAAAGATTACTTCTAGGGGCCCAGTAGTGTAGTACAACGTGTCTCAGGATTCTTGGTCTAAATGTCACTAGAAGCTGAGGAGCACAACTGACTCAACTGGTTTCTTTAGCTGCTTAGACTAAACTGAACCCACTGGCTTAGGGAGGTTACTAAGTGACAAGTGAGGCTTCCCTTACCTTCTAGAAACAACTGAGAAAATGCCACTCCCATTTACACAGAAGACACAACAAAATAAAATGGCATTTAAATCCCTTACATACAATATTAAAGGTTAGAAAAGTGCTAAACATTACAAAACATACAATGCAGTTTACCACCAGTAGTGTTAGAGTTGGCCATTAAACATATAAAACTATTTCTCTAAAGGATAACCTGTCAGCCCGCTATGTCTATTTAAATGAAATAAAATTGGATACAACATAATAAAAGAAGAATTTGGATATTCTGGTTACAAATAAGCTAAGCATCTGTATAAGTAAATATAATATGGAGTGTTTAAAAATAGATACAATGTAATATTACACCTGTATAATTCCAATGTATAACTTAGTTTTAGACTTCTACAGTGCTTGCATGGATTTTCCATGATTAAGAGGAATGTTCCTTTGCAATGGATCCTTGATTCTGTTCCTTGGTTGTCTTGTCTAGTAATGTGGTTATAAGAAACAGCTGACAATACAAACCAGTTCTTTTTCATAAGGAAGAAAACTGTCTCTATAATGTCATCTATAGGTAACTATCCTGTAAGTTAATGTCCATCCCATTATGCGCCTCAGCTAAAATCCCTAGTCATGCTCTAAGGCTTTTTAACACTAGAAGTCCCAGAGAGGGGTCATTTAACATTTCTACCTTTGGAACCCAGAGAGGGGTCAAATGACCTGAAGGATTTAAGCAAACAACCTATAATCACCGCTTTTGTTCTGTAATTAAGGCCATTACTGTCACACCACAGGATTTACAATAGGCGTGTGTGTGTGTGAGTGGCATGTCCTTCTTGTGTGACTAGCATTTCAGCACTTACTCAGCAGTCTGTCTGCACTGTCGGAACATACCTGGCACTGCCTGGGTATGCCCCTGGTACATTTGCCACACGTGTATTTGTAGCAGTCAACACATCTCTCAGTTGCACAATTGTTCGTGCATCGATGGTTGACCTGACACTTCGCCCTTTTGCCAGGGCTGGGTGTGGAAGGTTGTTGCCGAAGGAGTTTCTCCTTGCATGCCTTCTTTTCAGTCACATGAGAGCCACCTAACTCTTTTGCAAGCTCAACCAGGAAGTCCACCCGTCTCTCCTGCACCCCAGTGCATGCCTGATAAAGAACATGAGCATTCAGTGCTGCCATGTCAATCATGTTGTAGAACACGGCGAATGGCCATCTCCGTGTTCCTGCACGCACGCTGTACTCCCGCACCATTTGGTCCATTACATCCACACCGCACTTTGTGTGGTTGTATTGTGTGACCGTGTTTGGCTTCCTTTTGTTGGTATCCTCAGTCTCAACCACGCTGTGCATGCTGCTGAGAATGTAGACGGCCTTCTTTTGTTTGGGTGCATACACTGTCAGTGTGGCACCAGTGGTTGAAAACACCTGAGTGGTGAATTCAGTGCGGTCCATCTGTCTAGCGGATTGAGGAATTTCCCGGCGACTCTTGTTGACTGTGCCGAGGATAGTGGTTTTCCGGCTAAGCAGTCGTTGTGCAAGTGACAATGATGTAAAGAAATTGTCCGTGGTTACAGTTCTGCCCTTGTCCATGAATGGTTCCATCAGCCTCATCACTACAGTTTCGGACAGTCTCTCCCCGCTGGGACGACTGGGGTCCTTGCCAAGATATGGGAGGACATTACAGATGTACTTTGATTTCAAGTCGCAAGCCACCCAAAACTTGATGCCAAACTTGTCTGGTTTTGTTGCAATGTATTGCAGAAAACAGCAGCGAGTCTTTGACGGGAAAAGCTGTTCATCAATAGTGATGTGTCGACCAGGGTTGTAGGATGCGATGCAGTTGGTGACAAACGATCTCCACACATCGGAGATTGCAGCAAACTTATCGGTCTCCACTCGCTCACTGCGTGTGAACATGTCATCAAAGCGTAGGTGTTGCATGACGTCTTGGAAGCGGTTTCGGGTCATAGTTGCAATGATCCTTGGGTTTGCTAGGTTTGCTGACCAGCTGTCATGTAGTGATGGAACCTTGGTCACCCCCCGCAAGATAATGACTGAAATAAATGCCATTAGTTCCGGGAGACCCATGAACCAATCCACCTGCTCCGTGTGACGTGCATGTTGAGTAGTCCATTCTTGAATGCTACGAAGCATGTCAAGAGTGATAAAACAGAGGAAGCTCTGAAGGCGACTCCGGACACTTCGTCTGGCCTTAGCACTTGGCTCTCCATCTGTAGGGTACAGTTCTATTGGGGTGAAATGGAGACGTTTCCCCACTTCTACTTCACGCCACACTGTGCCATCTTTTGCAGTCTCTGTCGGCTCACTCGCCAACCGAGCTCTCTTTTTTGGTAGAGGAGGAGTCTCCTCATCTGCAAGATAAATAATTTCAAATTAACATTTTGTTTTGGTTCTAAATAAAAAAGATAGTCAGGAAATAAAAATCGGTAATTTGAAAAAAATCTAACCTGAAGACAGCTCAGAGTCCGAATCCAGTTGAAGGACTATGTCTTCTCCATCTGAGTCAGAATGGTTGGTGTTGCTCAGGATCAGTTCCAATGCCTGTTGAATGGTGTGCCTTCTCTGCATTTTGTTTCTTGTGAACAAAATAGGTGAAGCAGCCCCTTCACATCCCCCACAGCACAAAAGGCTGCATGCAAATTTGCTAAGGTGTTAGCAACCTTATGCATATTCCCAGCACAACAATGCAGCTGGGGGATGGGCAGACACACTCAAGAGCATCTTACATTCTTTTGTTTACACTCTCTTACAAGACCTGAGGTGGATCAACACAATTGCCCCCTGCAGATTCCTCAGACAATGGCCACATTTACAAATGAAAGGATGCTAATTGGAGCCATCAGAGTTGTCTGTTTGGACTAAGGGTCATTTGACCCTCTTTCAGGACTTCAAGGGGGAGCTCGAAATTTCTGGGACTTCTAGTGTTAAAGGGTTGGACACTTACTTATAGAGTAGCTATCTTTAGATGGAAGTAGAGAGTTTTCTTCTAGAGTAGAACTAGGAAGCTTATCAGACTTTTTAAATAAACAGAGGACTTTCCAATGGTTTTAAAGGTTTAGATATTAGGTATAGTTTTGTGTCTCCAAACTTGAAAATTCTTCCAACTAAGAGATTTGGTTCACATTGCATTAGGAATATGGTATGTCGGTCATTCTAAGATGGTCGAAGTTATGGGCAAGGGAGTCACAAAAAAAATGAGTTAGTGCAAGAGATACAGGCACAGAGTTGTTTGAGACTTCAAATCTCGATATGTCAATGACTACTCTCATAGTGCATGGCATCCCTATAAATTACTTGTATAAAAAAGCCTATTTGTTATGCAAATAATTTATTCTTCCGCAATGTTTTTATACCGTATTCCAAATTATTATGCAAATAATATTTTTATCTGATTTTCCTAAATGGTTGATGCAAATGACAGTCAGTATGTTGATAAACCTTTTTCACAAATTAAAAAATCAAAATCAACTGTTCCAAATTATTCTGCACATTTGCAGCATTAAGGGGGCACATTTACAGAAATAAAAAGCTATTTCAATCAAAAACATCTTAACAAGCCAAGTTACATGGTAACGTAGGACCCCTTCCCTGATTTCACCTTCACAATTCTTGCATCCATTAACCCCTTCCCACTGGTGACATTTTTCGATTTTCGTTTTTGACTCCCCCCCCCCCCTCCAAACCCAATAACTTTTTTATTTTTCCGTTCTCAGAGCCATATGAGGTTTTAATGTTTGCGGGACAAATTTTTTTTCATGATGCTACCATTAGTTATTCTGTACAATGTACTGGGAAGCTGTAAAAAAATTCAGAATGGGGTATAATTGAAGAGAAAGTGCATTTGTGCGACATTTTTACGGGCTTCGTTTTTACAGTGTTTGCTCTACAGCCAAAATGATATGTCATCTGTATTCTATGTTTTGGTATGATTCTGGGGATAACAAATTTATACGCTTTTATTTGCATTTTAACGCCTTAACAAAAATCCAAAACTGTGCAAAAATATATTTTTTTTAAAAGTCGCCATATTCTGACACCTGTAACTTTTATACACTTCTGTGTACAGGGATGCATAAGGCATCATTTTTTTGTGGGACCAGGTGTACTTTTTAGTTATACCATTTTAGGGAATGTCTATTGCTTTGATCACTTTTTATTCAAATTTTTATCAGAGGCAAAACAGTGAAAAAACGGCGGTTTGGCACTTTTGATTTTTTTTTCCCACTACGGCATTTACCATACAGGAAAAATATTTTTATAGATTTGTAGACCAGGCGTTTCACAGTATTTAACTACTTTTATATGTGTTCTAGGGAAAGGGGGGTGATTTGAACTTTTAATATATATATATATATATATTTTTTTTTTATTGCAATGCATTGCAAAAAAACGGAACTTCTTTTGCAGGCTACATAGAGTAGCCTGCAATAGAAACTAATGAAAGGCAGGCCTGGGAGCCTTCACAAGGTTCCCTGCTGTCATAGTAACGGGATGCCGGCCCTGGAGTGTGCTCCGGGTGCCGGCGATCTCTGTCAAAATGGTAGTGCCCAAGCGCCGCCAAAGCGCAGCTTTGACCAAGGTGCCAGAGGGGTTAATGCCCGCGATCATTGCGGGCACTGATCGCGGGCATTAGCGTCAGATGTCTGCTGTATAATACAGCAGAAACCCGGCGGCTATGACGGCTGCTCGGGTCCCGAGTGGCCGCCATATTTAAGCACCCGGGACCCAGGTTAAACTTGTGAGTTTTTGGATATTTTTGCTTGAATTTCTTTGCTGAATGTCAGAATAGCCTCCCAGAGCTGCTGTTTTGATGTGAACTGCCTCCCACCCTCATAGATCTTTGCTTGAGGATACTCCAAAGGTTCCCAATAGAACTGAGCTCAGGGAAGGGTGGTTGTCACAACATAAGTTTCTCTCTTTTTATGTCCATAGTGGCCAGAGGTATTCTTTGCTTCATGTGATGGTGCATTGTCATGAATGAAGATGATTTTGCTAGGGAAGGCACATTTTTTCTTTTTGTACCATGGAAGAAAGTGGTCATTTTCATGTCTTCAGCAACCCTAAAGGGGCCTACAAGTTCTCTCCCCATAATTCTAGCCCAAAGCATGACTTCACCACCTCCTTGCTGACCTTACACCCTTGTTGGGACACGATGGCCATCCACCAACCATCCACTACTCCATCCATCTGGACCATCCAGGGACGCATGGCACTCATCAGTAAACAAGACTGTTTCAAAATAAGTCTTCATGTATGTCTGGGCCCACTACAACCGTTTTTCCTTGTAAGCACTGTTTAGACGTTGCCTTGTAGGCTTATACACAACTGCAAGCCTCTGGAGGATCCTACACCTTGAGGCTCATGGAACTCCAGATGCTCCAGCAGCTTCAAATACCTGTTTCCTGCTTTGTAATGGTATTTTAGCAGCTGTTTTTTTAATCAAATGAACTTGTCTGGCTAAAACCTTCCTCATTATGCCTTTATCTGCACAAACCCATCTGTGCTCTGAATTAGCCTCAAATCTTTTCACAGTACGATGATCACATTTAAGTTTTCGTGAAATATCTAAAGTTTTCATTCCTTGTCCAATGTATTGCACTATTTGACCCTTTTCGGCAGCAGAAAGATCCTTTTTCTTCGCCATATTGCTTGAAATCTGTGGTCTGCTTAATAATGTGGAACGTCCTTCTTAAATAGGTTTCCTTTAATTGGGCTTACTTGGCTTACTAATTATCACAGGTGTTTGAGAGCCCTGAGACATAATACTATCCATGAGTTTAATTGAAAAACAAAAAATCTCCATAATAATTTGGAAAACAGTGTAATATCAAATAATCTACAACCCGGATATCTTACAGTCTTTAGCTTTTATTGCCATGTTTTTGACTAAGGACGTTTGTCAGGTCAAGCCTATGTTGACAACAAAGTTTACTTTGACTTTTTGGAAATTCTTTGGCACTAATTCAACAAACATAATTTTACTTAAGACCTCTTTCACATTGTAATGGGCTTCTACATTAGAAGATGGATGGGTCCAGCTATGATATCTTTCTTTTTGAGATAATCCTTCTGTAGCTGACTAAATCTTCTCCGCCTTCCCCTTTCTCTCTTGTGCATATACTGTACGTCTAATATTACCGCTATTTTCTGTGACATTTCGACCAGTGGTTTACGATAATGGTGCTAAACATAGGCCTGAACCGCAGCTCAGTACATGAGAATAAAATTAGTTTCCGAAAATAGAAAAGCAGTTGGAAACCATCAAACCCTTAAGTGTCGGAGAATGTGAAGAAAATCTGCTTTTTATGTGGCTAAAGTCTGGCAGTTAATACATAAATCTCCAGTTAGAATATGACAGCATTTCCCACCTTCTTCTCTTTAGCATTGGTTGCCAGGTAACGGTTCCATGCCAGTGTGCGCGCCCGTCTCTGCTCCTGGTCTGACAGGTTTTCACCAATCCTCCAGAGGGATGAAGTAACAGGCTGAATATCGTTAGCAATACTTCAGTGTGTATAAGAAGTTGTTCTCTATAAGCCACATAGCCCAGGATCTCAGAAATAACCTCAAAGCACTATTATTTGCACATTCATCCTCGTGTTTTATTTTAGTTTTAGCCCTGTCCTCATTAATTGTGGTTCGCCATGAGGAGTTGACTTGTTTAAATATTTGCTACTATTGAGCTTTCTCATTTACATTAACATCTTCCATAATTATTAGTAAAATGCTGCTCTCGTTACTTTTTGATACTTCCATTGCTCATGTTCTATGTCTCCGATTTCACATTTCCCTTACAAATGAGCAAGATGCAGAAGGAATAGAATATTACATAAAGGGGAAAGACGTTTATAATATTTTTCTATTTTCCGTTTATACACTAGAAACCAATTTAACAAAAGGGTTCTCTATTAAGCTGCCTTTTTTTCTATCATAACCCGATTATAATAGGGTCAATTTTGTGTGTGGCCCCCAATGGTTCCAGTGTAAGGTGGAGAGATCATCCCCAGGTCTGCTAGACAGTGGAAGTCTGACCGACTTTGCCTAGTTAGGCATCCTGGTGGATCCCTGGGCTAGGCCCTAGGTAGGCCTAATTGGAGTTCATATAGACATCCAAGTCCTTGCTCAGGAAGCATGTATGAGTGCAGCAGCACTGACACTGGAGAGCAGCAGCAAAGGGTCATTGACAGATGTATAAGAGAAGGTGGCCATCTTGGGAAATGGAGATGAGCTGTGCCACAGGAGAACACTGTTCCCAGCTACCACCAGAGGATTAAATATTGGCTCTCTGTAAGGGAGGGGGATATTCCCTTTACACTGTTTGTCTATGGTTTCAGGTTATTCATTTGTTCTACCAAATTAAAAAAAAACTTGAGTAACACTTTGCAAATTGTAGAAACCCATTTGTTGTTCTTGTTTCCAACACTTTGTAGCTATCTACCAGCCCACTAGGAAGTTGGGCTGTATGCCTGGGCAATGCCCAGTGGTTGAACCTGAAAGAAGGGCATTTTGGTGGTAGAACAGGGGATGGACACTAAGGTGCTGATGATCCTTTGTAAAAGAGTTGGATAGACTGATGAGCTGAGAGCTGCGGCTCATGTACTGGAAGAGGGTCTTAGAACTTCCACGAAACCCTCCAGAGGATGCTGGAGCAGTGTTGAGTCAAGGCAGTTTTCACCAACCATCAACCTCTGCACCCTTGGAAATACAAGCAGGTCTTGACCTCTTAGTGCCCTGCCCTGTGCTCACCAGCATCCAGTTATTACAGTAAACTACTGTAATGCTTGAACCCATGCTACAGAAGGAGGGCTTCAGGGTGGGGAAGACCCTGTACAGGAAGGCCAAGTTTGGTATGGTTCATGAATCTTAATAGACACAAAATGACCCTCGACTCCAGGTAGTTGATGGCTCATGGCTGTGTATCTGGTGGAGGCAGTGCAAGTAGCCCAGGGGCTCCGTTGGTATGTAGAGTACACTGACGCTGCTGGAGCTACTGTTACAATCTGTCTGGTAACAGATGGTGGTATGGTGGCAGTGGAGTTATTGAAGGTTATAGGATTTCCTGAAGAGGTAAGTCTTCAGGGTCCTCTTGAAAATCGTGAATGTGGTTGACAGTTTTATATATTGTCGGTAATGAGTTCCAGAATATAGGGGATGCAATGAAGAGCAGATATGACCAGAGCAAAGAAGGTCTTTAGAGGACTGGAGATTAATTGTGGAGAGGAAGTGGGAGATAAGATCAGAAATTATGGATGGGAAAGATTGTAGATGGCCTTGTATGTCAGCAGTAGTATTTTAAACTTCATTTGCTGGGCGGTGGGTAACCAGTGAAGAGACTGGCAAAGGGGATGGATTGATGAAAAATGGGTAGAGAGATGGATTAAGCAAGCAACAGAGTTGAAGGTGGACTGGAAGGGATCAAAAGCATTTACTGGTAGGCCATAGAGAAGGGTGATGCAGTAGTCTAAGCAGGACATAATGAAGAAGTAGACTGGGCCCGATCCTGAAGTGCATAGTAATGGACCATGTATCTAAAGTACGTCAAGTGGACAACAACCCTTAAACCCAAGTGAAGATGTAAGGTTTAGAGGTCACCCCTGTTACGGCAGCCATCTCACTGACCTTGGTGATTGAGAACCATATACTGGCAAATAGTGTATAACACAGACAATATTATATACATACAAACGTGGACAAAATTGTTGGTACCCCTCGTTTAATGAAAGAAAAACTCACAATGGTCACGGAAATAACTTGAATCTGACAAAAGTAGTAATATATAAAAATTCTATGAAAATGAACAAATGAAAGTCAGACATTGCTTTTCAACCATGCTTCAACAGAATTTTTTTAAAAAAGAAAACTCATCAAACAGGCCTGGACGGAAATGATGGTACCCTTAACTTAATATTTTAAGCACAACCTTTTGAGGCAATCACTGCAATCAAACGATTCCTGTAACCGTCAATGAGACTTCTGCACCTCTCAACAGGTATTTTGGCCCATTCCTCATGAGCAAACTGCTCCAGTTGTCTCGAGTTTAAAGGGAGCCTTTTCCAGATGGCATGTTTCAGCTCCTTCCAAAGATGCTCAATAGGATTTAGGTCAGGGCTCATAGAATGCCACTTCAGAATAGTCCAATGTTTTCCTCTTAGCCATTCTTGGGTGTTTTTAGCTGTTTGTGGGTCATTATCCTATGACCTGCGACTGAGACCAAGCTTTCTGACATTGGGCAGCACATTTCTCTCTAGAATCCCTTGATAGTCTTGAGATTTCATTGTACCCTGCACAGATTCAAGACACCCTGTGCCAGATGCAGCAAAGCATCCCCAGAACATAACAGAGCCTCCTCCATGTTTCACAGTAGGGAAAGTGTTCTTTTCAAGATATGCTTCATTTTTCCATCTGTGAACATAGAGCTGATGTGCCTTTGTGGCTTGTCAACATGTAGTTTGGCAAATTCCAGTTTTGTCATATTCAAGTTATTTCAGTAACCATTGTGAGTTTTTCTTTCATTAAACGGGGGGTACCAACAATTTTGTCCACGTGTGTACACATAACCAGTCCCAGTTGATTTTACTAGAACAGTTATAGTTAAGTTCAGTCATAAATGTGGTAAGGGGGTGCAGTTTATGCTTGGGGAAGATTTACCATAACTACCCCCTTACATGCATGTTCATCAAAAGGAGAAATGTTAGATTATGGAGGGGGTTGTATCTCTCCATATTTATTATTTAGTCAGAGAACCTGGGTGATAACACAAATGGGAACTGTACTGAAACTGAGTGGAGAAAGGCATTTCTCTGTAACATAGTACATGTATATTATAACTTTCTGATCTTAGTACATACTTTAGATTTAAGAGAAAAAGTTTTAAAATAGTATTAAAAATTAATTTTAACACTCTTTGTTGTATCATTGTGGTGTCTGACACTGGATATTATTCTTTGGATGTCATTGTTCACTCTTTAGTGATCATAATCGTATTCTCTGTTTTTCGCCCTAAAATAATAATAAAAAAAAATGAATGTTAAAGAAAATGTATCCTTCAACTTTATTCCCTAATTCTGACGAGTCAATAGACTGTTCTGTTTCTGTGATCTGTATGTACTCTTTGTAATATTTATACTATCTTTATACATTGTTCATGTACAATATTCCGGATTTTTTCAGTTTTGGTGTTCATGTATATTCAAAACCTCAGATGAACAATTGACAAAGAGGCATTCATTTGAAAGCCTCCAAATGATTACAGTGTGTTGTGTTTAATGCATACGGAGCCTCATAATGAATACTGTTAGAATTCATTTTAGACCATTGTATTCCATCACATAAAACAAATGTTCCCAGAGCTTTTAAAGTCTACTAATTCTTTAGTATTCCAGAACTTAACCTGCATGCACCTTAGGTCCTTGTTCTTTTTTTTTTATTTTCTCATCAAATTTATCTTCCTTTTGCAATCTTTTGTATTTCGGCCACTTTTCTGTAAACTCTTGCAATCTCCATCTGTTCCATCCACTTTAATTTATTTTCCCCCCACTCGGCATCTCTTTCTTATTTTAGTGCGCCCACTCTCCCCACTCTTATTAACTATCACAGCTCCACTTGAAAAACCACTTGAGTCAGAGCACACACAGAATCACATCACGCCTGGGTGCTTGGATGTTCCAAAATCCCTATTTCTCTAAAGAGAGCCCACACAGCTGAGGAAAGAAAACACAATCAAATGCAGATGCAAAATGAATAAAACAAATAGACTATCTGGTCTACTTTTTATTATTGCCCTTTTAGCCTCTTTGTTGTGAGCCTGCTTTGCCCATGGGGTCTTTTCTAATGTTTAGTGAACTGGACAAAAGGCTCCACTAAGCAACATAGCTTAGACGATTTTGCTTTGTGATGTTTGTGTTACATTTGCTCCTGGGTATTAGAACTGGTTGGGAGGGGTAGGACATCGGAGTAATGAAAGGCACAGGTGCACAAGAGGAAATAATTCGACATTTACCCAGATGTAGCGGAATGAACAATAAGATTTTTTTTTTCTCTGGTCAAACTCCTGAGACCCATCTGTTTTAAAACCTTTGTGTCATAAAGGGCTGCTCTGCAAGATGAATGATTATATCTTAATGCTGGAACCTCAGTACAAGACACAAACAGCTCTTTCATTCCAAGCACTTTGTGTTCAGATGAGGACAACTGCTTTCTCTAACCATGCAGGTTCACATATTATTTTCATTTGTATTCTATCCCTTTTTACCATCCAAGCTACCACAAGCATGTTTACCAATATATGACATTGCATTATGTAAGCCAGATGTGTCCAACCAATTGAACTGGTTTTAGTTGCCATTTGTAATAAGATAGCCAATGTCAATGTTACTTTACGGCAGTGGTTTTAATGTTATGGTTATGGTATAATTGTTTTCTTTGGACCCAAAGAAATCAGCTCAGTTGGGCAAAAAAAAAAAATACCAAAATGTGTTTTATGTAGTTCATATTGGAAATGATTATAGCCCTAAATAATAGTCTACCAAGAGTCTATCACCATTCGTGGTACCATTCAGCCTTTGCAGTGATTATACTCAGACATCTACCATACGTAGATGTCTAGGTCTGGTTTGCAGGATTCTAAATAGACCTCTAAATTTTGCAAACAGTTCACGTTACATCTCTCCTTTGATATTCTAAAGACAAATAACATGTATCAAGAAAGTCATCTGAAGAGTCCATGCCCTCAACACTGACTTTGGTACAGACCTTACATGACAGAACATGACGTTCCTGTGGGTCCATACTGCAGATCCTTAGGTACTTCTCATGATTGGTATGTAATGTGTTTGACCATTGCATCTAGAGGAAAATAGCATGTATAGAATAGAACATGCCACAATTGTTTTCTTGCAGATTCTCATTAAAAATGTGAAAATAAAAATTATGTGCCTATTTGCATATTTAAGGGGTAAGGAAAGGTACAGCAGAGGCCTCTAGCAGACTTTGCACATTATATAATGTTTGATATGTTTTATACTGTTTCATAGCATTTGTAGCAGTTTTCAAGTGGTATGCTGCTGTGCAAATGAAAGTAGACTTTGATCATTGGTTTCTAGAAGGTTGGAACCGCTAGCTGTAGCCCAGTAACCAAATCCTCTTAGCCAGTTTGGGCCTGTTACTGTGGGAGAGCTGTTATTTAGCTCCAGTTTAATGCAGGTCTGTTTCAGAAAGTAACTTTAGCTCTCCAGCCAGTGGTAGTTAGGCCAAGGCAGGCTGCCAAATGTCATTGTGCCCCGCATCACAGAAAAGAATATTTTGTGTTGTGAAAGCATCTCCAATGCGTAACAGTAAGGGAACCTGGTATGCATAGATGAGAGAAACCCTGTATGTCCCAAATAGTGGCTGCAAATAGAGGACAAAGTCCATGGGTCCATATATTCCCCACTATGGAAAATACCAAAGGAGGAGGGAGTGAAAAGCAGATACTGCTTTGCTTAAAGGGGTTGTCCCATTATGAACACTTTTTCCCTATGCACAGGACAGGGGATAAGTGAACGATCACTGGGGGCAGTGATCAGAAGGATGGGGGACTAAAAGTCTCCAGTGTGTTCCAGTCACAAGGAGGTCTTAGGGGGACTTTTAGTCTCCCTTCCCCATGATCACTGGGGGATCTGGATATTGGGCCCCAGCAATTGGACACTTATTCCCTTGGCCATAACAGGAAAACCCCTTTAAAAACAAACTGTGCCTCCATGCTACTTGTGAAGAAAAGATTTATGTAAGCTGTGCAGCA
Source organism: Leptodactylus fallax (assembly GCA_947044405.1). NCBI lineage: Eukaryota > Metazoa > Chordata > Amphibia > Anura > Leptodactylidae > Leptodactylus > Leptodactylus fallax. The sequence goes on along the minus strand of CAMRHE010000201.1, from coordinate 3,590,094 downwards.
AGTAAGACTTATTTAACTGCATTGTGTCGCCTGGGGGACTTAGGAGACCCACCACTAACTGTGTGCCTGGGGGAAAACATTTCTACCACCAGACACTCAAGTACAACCTCAACACTGTGCTGCCTGGGGGCCTGTAAAAGAATTTGGTGCCAAAATCACTGTGGCAAGAGAAGGAGGGAGTTATTACCATCTTGGGACTGCTCCACGTTGCAAGCTCCAAATTGTTATCCCAGAATGTTACATATACATGATCTGTGAACTCAGAGAGCTATACTGTTTTAGTCATTCGTGGGAAAACCCCTTTAAGTCAATTTTGTGAAAGAAGTTTTTGAGGCTACTTTAGCTTCATATTTATCATCCTCATGATTTAACAAATTCTTAAAGGAGTTGAGTATCTTTTTTTCAAATGTCTCAAAATAGGTTCAAAAAATAATTCTAACAAATAATTGACCAATTCCTTACTGTTCCCATTTTGATGTTTCTAAGAACCCAGGGTCTCTACATCCTGGTACCTCTTCATACACAGGGAATTCTGCAATTACGGGCTGAGATATGGTCACCGCTGTGGCTAGTGATAGACTGTACGTTTCTGGTTTGTAGAGAGTGAATGAGAAGTAGAGAGCCAGGGAATGTGAAAATGGAAATATCAGGGGATCTGTTATTTCTATCCTTTTTAGCCTATTCTGAGACCTTTCAATTTTTTTGTGTGTAAATAATAAACTTATAATAGTAATAAACTTATCACCTTGAAATAATGTTGACAATGAGTCAAAATATAAAGAAATCTAGGTTGATTGTACATTATTTAGCGTTTTTATTAAACAGAAAGACATTGTGAGGAGTTCATAAAAAGCCCTATAAATTAAACTAGGTCTTGGCTACTTTGGAATTATTCTGGCATGCTATATATATGGGTTAATATGGTATTACCCCTCCTGCAAGGCATTTGAACTCTTGCATCTGCTCTAGATTGGACAAACTATACCCCTTGTGATTGCTTTTGAAGACACTGGATCTGCCTTAGTTATATATCAAATGTCAGTTTACACGGTAACATAGTAATTTTGACTGAAATAAGTACTTATTGAGCACAGTTTCCCTCAGGCTTCTGCACCATCCTATTATTGTTAAAATGAGCCTCAATAAGGAGTGAAACAAAAGCTGGAGACTATCCGTAAACAGTGCACATCAGAATTAATCTACATTAACAGGTTGCCACGCTAAGTACCTAGTGGTGCTGACACCTCATGTTGATGGAGAACATTGATATGACCTTCAGTATCCTCGAGCCACACATACATTTTACCTTGAAGATAAAGTCAAATAATATAACCGCTCAGAATTGTAATATCTCATCGTACCAGACAGCGAACAGATCTGAAAACTTCACCGAAGCAATATTTTTATTCAAATGTCAAGTTTGTCAAGTTTGAGGATCAAAGAACTTCTGAGAGCAGGTATGTTACTGGGGTAGTTCTAATAACAGATTTCTGGTGTTCATAATGTTGAGTTATGAATTTCGCTAAACTTTAACAGAGATGGACATCATGTCTGCTGCGAGTCATGACTGAGACGGACGTCAGTATATTAATATGGGTAGCTGGTAAAAGTGTGACCTTTTGTGTAGACATGATCGCTGGGGAAGTAAGTATTCAGCTCACGAGAAAAGGTGTCAAGGAAAATAAGAAAGATGGAGGGTATATAGAAAGAGCAATATGAGTCACATATTACGTGAATATCCAATATATATTTCCATATTGGATCAATAGAAAAAAAGAAGCAATAGCTGCACTCTTTATATAGTCGCATTACTATTATTTTACGAACATGTAGGGTTGTCACTTGTAAAATTCCAAGGTAGTAAGTGACAATTTGACATTTTAACAACATTCACAGGGTATTCCTACCCCAGATTTTCATGGCCAAGATGGGAATATGTGACTCAAAGTGTTTCCATAACTTAGTCAAACTGGCACTTGGATGGATATTAGGTGTACCACTCGAAGAGAAGCAAACAAAGAAAAAATAGGTACACTAAAATATAACTTTTATTAATAATGCGCCAAAAAATAGCCAACAAGCTATTATAGTCAAAAATAGATAAAATATACATGTGAGTCCTAATAGAGTCACGTGCTGAGTTAAGAGATAGCTTTCTCTAACATTAGTCAGTTACTCTTGAGATGCATTTATTTTTATTCCAGCATCCCACTAGAGAGAACAAAGAAAAGTACCCACAGGTGTCCTGGATAACTAAAGGAGTGACCAGTAAAATTCGTACTGTCACCCCCTAATATTTGGGGTGACAAATATTTTAGTGCCTTATTAATAAAAGTTATTTTTAGTGTACCTATTTTTTTCTTTGTTTGTTTCCATAACTTCCATAGAAGTGAACATGAGTTAGGGAATAGAGATGAGTGAACTGTTTCGGAACAAGTCAGGTTTGTTATGAATTTTCCAAAAATCTCAGCTTCAGAGTATAATAAGCGGAGGCTCAGGAGAGGTAAAATAATAAACACTCGATAACCTTCCTTCACCTTTTCTGGGTACCCTCACAGCATCGAGCACACTTCCGACCACTTGGGTCATGTGACAAGCCCCAGTAGATTGCTCCTCAGCTGTCTCATGGGACACACCAATCACAGGCCTCAGCAGTTTCCAAGGACCTGTTACATCAAGCCGGAGGCCGAAGGAGTTCAGAAGACAACCTAAGAGCACTACAGATGTTATCCTTTCTTAAAGAGGTTATCCGGGGAATAATAATGCATCTGAGTGCATTCTTTGCACTGGTTAAGATGTATTACTAATATACTTTCCCTCATAGCTCTGTTTATTACCTTTAGAGAAAACAGTTGTTGAGGTTCTCTGTCCGACTCTCACAGAACCAATGTACAGTAAGGGATGAAGTTAGGAAACACTAGTTCAGATTCTGTGTTTAATATTCCTGTAAAAATATATTTGAAGACATGGCACATGAGCAATAAAGTCATGGCACACCCAGTAAAAACAGCCACCAAAGAGGACAACTGTAATCACAAAACTTTCAAGTTTATTGGAAAGAGAGATTGTATTTCTTATCTTTTATCCACATAGGGTACTACTGTAAAAAAAACAAAAACAAGACACAACACCTATAATGGCACTCAAATTGAATTTCCAGTCCCAAATTGAATTTTCATACTGATGACCTATCCACAGAATTGATCATGAGTATGTGATCTGTCAGGGTCTGACACCTGAACCCAGCACAAATCATCTGTTCTAGCAGCCTTCAGGTGACATGGATAGGGAATAACTTGCTTTAGGCCCTATGTATTGGGCTGCAGCAAAAAAGCGCTGCGGGGAAAAAAGCATCAGTTTTTCCCACAGTGCTTTTCACAGAAACTTTTCAGAAGTTTCCTTTGCAGACTTTCTGCATCCATTATACCTATAGGGAAACCACCAACATTTCCGTAGGTATAATTGACATGCTGCAATTTCGAAAACCAACATTTTTGTAAATCGCAGCAGGTCCACTGCGTGTACTTTTCCGCAAGGTGTGGATGTGATTCACTAGAATCTCATCCACCTTACAGTGACTGTAAAATGCTGTGTTTTTTTCAGTGGCATTTCCACCGCGGCCAAACCACAGTGTTTACGTCACGTGGGGCCCCGGCCTTAGTGGGAAAAACTCTTTCACCGACTTTGCTCTATTGTGTATGGAGGTCTTTTAAAATAATTATATAAAAAGTAGGGAGAACCTACAGTATGTAAGTATTATAACTCAATCCTATTGTCAAGGAAGGGTGATTAAAGTATAAAATGTCTTAAGTTTTCAGAGGTTTTATAGATTTATAGTAAATTTATAGTACAGTAACTAATTTAAAAAATGATCTGGATCACTATGAGTGCAGACACGCTTCAAGTTCATGCTGCTGTTTTCTGGCCTAAACTCCCTTACCACCTCTTCCATTGGAAAAAAGAAGGGCACATTAAGCTCCATCACTCACTGATCATCCGCAAAATGGCATCCTCAAGGATTTTGTCTTCCCAAGACATCCTTCACATGTGAACTTTCTCTGCCGGAGTCAGACCTTCATGTTGCCTCCTCACATTGGGGCTGTAACCCAGCTGCTATGTCTAGAATGACCCCACTTTAGACTTCCAGTACCAAGGCAACTGTCACAAAAGAATCACAAGTTGCTTCCAGGAGAACACAAAGCTCACAAGATGGTGTTCACTCCTGCTACCTCCAATGGCATTCCTCCTCAGAAGCTCATCGCCTTCTCAAAGCTACTGCCACAGGCTAATCAGCATCAGAGGCACAAAGAACCCACCCACTGGAGGCTTTCTCCCCTCTTCTACAGCACCATACTGCAATCTCAGTGCCAAAGTCCCAACAACAAGCAGCCCTCATTGCCTTTTGAGAGATAAGGAAAGAGCAGGGGGACAATATAGGAGAAACCCCTTACTTGTCTCAATTTGCACAGCCTGCAGATGATACCACTACTTTCTCTGACTTGAATTTAGCAGCTACTCAACCTCTTCTTAATTGTCTCTGAGGGGAGATGAAATCTCTCCCATCTGACAAGACCTTCAACATACAGTGCCTTGCGAAAGTATTCGGCCCCTTGAACTTTTCAACCTTTTGCGACATTTCAGGCTTCAAACATAAGGATATAACATTTTAATTTTTTGGTGAAGAATCAACAACAAGTGGGACACAATCGTGAAGTGGAACGAAATTTATTGGATATTTTAAACTTTTGTAAAAAATAAAAAACTGAAAAGTGGGGCATGCCAAATTATTCGGCCCCCCTTAAGTTAATACTTTGTAGAGCCACCTTTTGCTGCGATTACAGCTGCAAGTCGCTTGGGGTATGTCTCTATCAGTTTTACACATCGAGAGACTGAAATTCTTGTCCATTCTTCCTTGGAAAACAGCTCGAGCTCAGTGAGGTTGGATGGAGAGCGTTTGTGAACAGCAGTTTTCAGCTCTTTCCACAGATTCTCGATTGAATTCAGGTCTGGACTTTGACTTGGCCATTCTAACACCTGGATAGGTTTATTTGTGAACCATTCCATTGTAGATTTTGCTTTATGTTTGGGATCATTGTCTTGTTGGAAGATAAATCTCCGTCCCAGTCTCAGGTCTTTTGCAGACTCCAACAGGTTTTCTTCCAGAATGGTCTTGTATTTGGCTCCATCCATCTTCCCATCAATTTTAACCATCTTCCCTGTCCCTGCTGAAGAAAAGTAGGCCCAAACCATGATGCTGCCACCACCATGTTTGACAGTGGGGATGGTGTGTTCAGGGTGATGAGCTGTGTTGCTTTTACGCCAAACATATCGTGTTGCATTGTGGCCAAAAAGTTTGATTTTGGTTTCATCTGACCAGAGCACCTTTTGGTGTTTTGGTTTGTCTCCCAGGTGGCTTGTGGCAAACTTTAAACAAGACTTTTTATGGATATCTTTGAGTAATAGCTTTCTTCTTGCCACTCTTCCATAAAGGACAGATTTGTGCAGTGTACAACTGATTGTTGTCCTATGGACAGACTCTCATCCAGAGTGATCATGGGCCTCTTTGCTGCATCTCTGATCAGTCTTCTCCTTGTTTGAGATGAAAGTTTAGAGGGACGGCCGGGTCTTGGTAGATTTGCAGTGGTCTGATACTCCTTCCATTTCAATATGATCGCTTGCACAGTGCTCCTTGGGATGTTTAAAGTTTGGGAAATCTTTTTCTATCCAAATCCGGCTTTAAACTTCTCCACAACAGTATCACGGACCTGCCTGGTGTGTTCCTTGGTCTTCATGATGCTCTCTGCGCTTTAAACAGAACCCTGAGACTATCACAGAGCAGGTGCATTTATACGGAGACTTGATTACACACAGTTGGATTATATTTATCATCATCAGTCATTTAGGACAACATTGGATCATTCAGAGATCCTCACTGAACTTCTGGAGTGAGTTTTCTGCACTGAAAGTAATGGGGCCGAATAATATTGCACGCCCCACTTTTCAGTTTTTTATTTTTTACAAAAGTCTAAAATAACCAATAAATTTCATTCCACTTCACGATTGTGTCCCACTTGTTGATTCTTCACCAAAAAATTAAAATTTTATATCTTTATGTTTGAAGCCTGAAATGTGGCAAAAGGTTGAAAAGTTCAAGGGGGCCGAATACTTTCGCAAGGCACTGTATCACTTACAGAGTCAAGACTCTTAAGGATGACAATGATTCTTTATAAGCCTACATCAAAAAAGTTGAAACTACATTCTGAAGGTGTTGCAATCTACTGCCATTCATGATATGTAACATCGCTTAAAAGTTCTTGGTAATATGAATAGGAGGAATAACATCAGGGTATGAGGTTTCCCAGAAGACACCAGAAAGGTAGACTTCCGTATGCTGGAAGAAATATTCAACTTCATACTGGGTGAGTAAGGCTTTCACACAATCAAGCTTTATAGAACGCATAGGGCCCTGAAACCTAGGGGCTGTTTTAAGCCAGGACCCCACATAGCATAAATGCTGTGGCAAAAACTGGGGTGTTTTACAATACCTGCAAAGTGGATGGGATTCTGGCTAATCCCATCCACACATTGCAGAAAAAAATCTGCAGCGGAAATTCAGCATTTTCAAAAGTGCTTGCATTTTTGTAAATTACAGCATGTCAATTATACCTACGGAAACAGAAAGTTCGTAGAGGAAAACCCTGCGGACTTTCTTTGAAAAGCGCTGCGGAAAAAAACAAGATACGTTTCCGCCACGGTTTATTTCGCAGTGCATTTTGGCTGTGGCTCGCTACGGGGGGCCTTAGCCTTAAGCTATATATGTTATCTGCTGTGTCCACAATTTCACTCTTAAGGAGAATATAATTACCAAAGCATGAAACCTGAATGACCTTGAATTCAACAATGCACTTTTTTTCAGACATTTCATGTGCCACCTTTCAAAAAAGGCAATCCACTGTCTACAATAAAAACTGATGGAGTGCTCCCTGTGCAGAACCATAACATACAAAGAAAAAAATGCTACACCCTTACAATATAACCAACCCTAAAAACAAGTTAAAAGAGCTGAAGGCATTGTATACTGCCTCGAGGAAACCAATGGCCATTCAATTCAAGACTGAAAAGAGCCAAAAGGTCAAAATACATGCTATGCAATAGGAAAGACAAGACTTGATGCAATTGAAATAAAAAGTTTTAACAAGTTTCTGCGTTTATACCCCTTCCTTCCTCAAATCTCACTAACATATGTATAATACTTCAAACCAGAGGTAGATACAGTGCTGGCCAAAAGTATTGGCACCCCTGCAATTCTATCAGATAATACTCAATTTCTTCCAGAAAATGATTGCAATCACAAATGCTTTGGTAATAATATCTTCATTTATTTTGCTTGCAATGAAAAAACACAAAAGAGAATGAAAAAAAAATCAAATCATTGATCATTTTACACAAAACTCCAAAAATGGGCCGGACAAAAGTATTGGCACCCTCAGCCTAATACTTGGTAGCACAACCTTTAGACAAAATAACTGCGAACAACCGCTTCCGGTAACCATCAATGAGTTTCTTACAATGCTCTGCTGGAATTTTAGACCATTCTTCTTTGGCAAATTTCTCCAGGTCCCTGAGATTTGAAGGGTGCCTTCTCCAAACTGCCATTTTGAGATCTCTCCACAGGTGTTCTATGGGATTCAGGTCTGGACTCATTTCTGGCCACTTTAGAAGTCTCCAGTGCTTTCTCTCAAACCATTTTCTAGTGCTTTTTGAAGTGTGTTTTGGGTCATTGTCCTGCTGGAAGACCCATGACCTTTGAGGGAGACCCAGCTTTCTCACACTGGGCCCTACATTATGCTGCAAAATTTGTTGGTAGTCTTCAGACTTCATAATGCCATGCACACGGTCAAGCAGTCCAGTGCCAGAGGCAGCAAAGCAACCCCAAAACATCAGGGAACCTCCGCCATGTTTGACTGTAGGGACCGTGTTCTTTTCTTTGAACGCCTCTTTTTTTTTCCTGTAAACTCTATGTTGATGCCTTTTCCAAAAAAGCTCTACTTTTGTCTCATCTGACCAGAGAACATTCTTCCAAAAAGTTTTTGGCTTTCTCAGGTAAGTTTTGGCAAACTCCAGCCTGGCTTTTTTATGTCTCTGGGTCAGAAGTGGGGTCTTCCTGGGTATCCTACCATAGAGTCCCTTTTCATTCAGACGCCGACGGATAGTACGGGTTGACACTGTTGTACCCTCGGACTGCAGGGCAGCTAGAACTTGTTTGGATGTTAGTCGAGGTTCTTTAGCCACCATCCGCACAATCTTTCGTTGAAATCTCTCGTCAATTTTTCTTTTCCGTCCACATCTAGGGAGGTTAGCCACAGTGCCATGGGCTTTAAACTTCTTGATGACACTGCGCACGGTAGACACAGGAACATTCAGCTCTTTGGAGATGGAGTTGTAGCCTTGAGATTGCTCATGCTTCCTCACAATTTTGCTTCTCAAGTCCTCAGACAGTTCTTTGGTCTTCTTTCTTTTCTCCATGCTCAATGTGGTACACACAAGGACACAGGACAGAGGTTGAGTCAACTTTAATCCATTTCAACTGGCTGCAAGTGTGATTTAGTTATTGCCACCACCTGTTATGTGCCACAGGTAAGTAACAGGTGCTGTTAATTACACAAATTAGAGAAGCATCACATGATTTTTCAAAGGGTGCCAATACTTTTGTCCACCCCTTTTTTATGTTTGGTGTGGAATTATATCCAATTTGGCTTTTTGACAATTCTTTTTGTGGTTTTCCATTGAAGACAAATTAAATGAAGATATTATTACCAAAGCATTTGTGATTGCAATCATTTTCTGGAAGAAATTGAGTATTATCTGACAGAATTGAAGGGGTGCCAATACTTTTGGCCAGCACTGTATATATGTCCCAAATACCAAAATGGAGAAACCAAATGTTCACATGACATTTGGCACTTGAGAAAGTGGAACTCTTGCATCTCTACATCAAGAAGTGCTATTACGAGAATAGAGTACAATACATACTCTTATAGCTAGGTTTTTGATGGGAAAAATTATGACTCATGCCCCATAAGCTGTTAAGGACTCCTTGGGTTTCCCCAATACCATCCCACCAATGTTTCTGCCTTTTACCAAGAATTCTATTGTAAACCATACAAATTGTCGTTTTCACTGGCCAGTGACCCAGCAGGGCCGTCAATGTGCATTACAGTTTACCTAGCTACCTGAGACCTTCCCTTCCACTCATCAGAGGCAATGACTTTTATTAACTTTCATAGGAAGGACTCCTTGAGGTTCTTGGAGACCTCCCTAATGGAAAGACCCCTGAGCCTATATAGATTATAAAGCATAATTGATTCTCCATTTACTCATTTTAAGCTTTCCTGGAAGGCTCACTGGTCTCATCCACGATGATCCCCTTTTCTGTGAATGCAGTATCTTTATTGTGACAGTGCTAGCACTTTTAATGGAAAATAGACTCACTTAGATACCTGAGGGTTTCTCTGACTGCTGCGATCACGTACCTTATTCTATCAATTATCCTCCCTTATTTTGAAATCTCTGTTCCTTCTTAAAAAATGGAAACTACTGCACATTTATCTGCTGGGACAGGTAGCAGTGGTTAAAATTATCATACTACCTTGATACAGTGCCAGTCACCATCCCCAAGTGATGACGGACTATTTTTAATTTTCTTTGGAATGCTACATGCCATATAATCCCAAAGTGATGCAGTCAAGGAAGAACCAAGGTGACCTTTTGATCCCACATGTCCTAAATTATTACTGGGCTGCATATCTTTGGTTTATGCCTACTGTGGTGCAGAATGGGTCCACATCATTGCAGACATCATTGATGACTCTTCCTTGGAGCTTAGGCCCATTGACTATTTAATATCCAAATTCTGTCTAGCAATGTTTGAGTGGTTCCAGTACTCTCGTATTCTCCATTTTGCTACTTCCAACTTTGAAGGAACCAAGGCTTCCATTTCCATAGCATTTGTTGTTTGGGCACACCCATCAAGTGTCTAATCATAATCTTTTATCATATCCTTCAATTTCCAAATGAAAGTGCCCATCTCCAGCACAGACTAACTTAAATAAATAATGTAGGATGAACCAAGGGAGGGAAAACTTGTTTTATGGTCAACCTGCTAGGTCAAAGATCAAACAGACAAATATAGAGTTTAAGATCAAAGCATAAAATGTCCTGAATTTTTTTTCTCCAGCAGATAGATTTCAGCTCTGAAGCCTACAGAATTATGAATGTAGCTCTAAACATAGGTTTTACTCAGTAGTAATACAAGTTACATAATGCAATGCAAGACAATTCATCTTATAAAAACGATTTATTCTATATCAGCACTATAAAATGGCGTTCAAAGGTGAACATATGCTTTAAGCAGACAGTAAAGCTTCCATATCAGCGTCAAAAGACTCATACATAACTCCTAGTGCTTACCTTTCTCCTTATGTCACCACTATTTGTCTTAGGAATTCAAAAGTATTTATGCATTCAATATGTTAGCTGAATTCCATACAAAAATAGAATGAAAAATCTGGGACATCAATCTTACCGGAGGAATCAAGAGACGTGGAAGAAAGCCGTTCTGAGTCTATTCAGCCATGGATCCCGAGCAACAAGGAAGACCATTTTTTTCTGCTGTGGAAAAACACACAGAAGCAGTAACTGCATATTATCATAATTACACACTGATCCGTGCAATAAAAATATACAGGCACTTAAAATGAATTAATTAGCTAATTTTATTGTCCATTCAACAGTTAGCCTGACGATGGGTAGCTTGCTCTGGGATTGTCACGAGTAAGCAAAGCGGCATTCTGCTAAATTAACCCCTTCCTGCTACTTGTTAAAGGCTTTGTCAATTTGAAAAAGCTTACGACAATTGTAAAAATTTTTAGGTTTATTATACACCTAGCATTTTTTTGGGAAAACATAACTGAGGTTGATGATGCAGTTTTTTTGTTTTGTTTTTTTCTTTTTAGCCAAAGCCAGAATTGGATTCCAAAGAAATGGGAAACATAAAGGAATGAAAGAAGCCTTACATGACTCAAATGCTGTCACGCAGCCGCTTTTTTGAACAATGTTAGTGAATTGGGGTATTCAAATTTTTTTTTGTTTTTTGTTTTTTTTTGACAGACCATTTTACATGTCCATCAAAAAAGAAGACACACTCTAACTTTATCCATTGTGACAGACAAATAAAGCATGTTAATAAATCCTTGGACTATATTCACATGACACATCGTTGCCATGGACTAATCGGTCTGCTTTTTAATAGCCATTGTGCTTAAAATTTGCATCTGTACCGTGCCCATTTGGCTGTTTTTCGACAGCTGAGTGTCATCTGTTTTGCATACATTTTTAAAAAACAGATGATTTTTTTTTTAACCAAACCCACTCATCCATTTTTGAAGCCCCTTACTCAAATGCAAATCCATTAAAAATGGACCAATCAGCTTTTTTGACAGATGTTTAAAGTGGTTTTGACAAAAAGTGGACATGTGAATACATTCATTCACTCTCATTGTTATTAAAATGGCCATTTTTCACTATCGCGTGGATAATGCCTTAGTTTTTTTTTTTTTTTTATTTATAAAAAAAAAAAAAAAAAAAAAAAGAAAAAAAAAAACAAAAAAAAAAAAAAAAAAAAAAAATAATACAAATATTTTTTTTTTTTTTTCTTACTCTTCTTATTTACAAAACACACAAAAACAAAAAAAAAAAAAAAAAAAAAAAAAAAAAAATTTCTCCCTCCCCCCCTCTCCCCTCTCCTCCCCTCAAAAAAAAAAAAAAAAAACAAAAAACAATTTTTTTCCCAAAAAAAAAATAAAAAATAAAACCCCCCCCCCTTTATTTTATATTAAAAAAAAAATAGTTAAATTTTTTTAAAAAAAAAAAGGAGGGCCAATTTTAAATACTTTTTCTTTATTTTTTCAGGGGCCTTTTTCAGCCCCACAAAAAAAAATAATTGGAGGGGGCGGGGGGGAGAAACACCCACAACAGGGATTTTTTTTACAGCCATCACTGTGACCCACTCTCTCTCTCACACACATACATACATACACATATATAACATACACATACATACACACACACACACATACATACACACACACACACACACACACACACACACACACACACACATACACATACCACCAAAACAGGGGGGGGGAGGGAGAGAAGGGGGGGAAAGGAGGTTTTTCTTGTTTTTTTTTTTATAAAAAAAAAAAAAAAAAAAAAAAAAAAAAAAAGGAAAAAAAAATAAAACACAGGGCGAGGGGGAAAAAAAAAAAAATCGGCCGCCGGGCCTCTTTTTCAAAAAAAAAAAATTTCATTTTTATGGTGGCGGGTTGCTTTTAAAAAAGAAAAGAAAAAAAAAAAAAAACACCGCGGGGCCCCCCGCCCCGCGGCGCGGCCGGGGGCGCCGCCGCCCCCCCCCCCGCCCCCCGGGGGGGGGGGGGTGGGAGTGGGGTGGGTGCCCTGGGTTTTTCCCGGGCAGCGCACCCCCCCCTTCTTTTTTATGGGCCCGTACATGACTGTAAATGGCATGGTCCCGTATGCGGGAAAAAAAAAAAAGGAAAAAGGGGAGGGGGGGGGGGGGCGGGGGGGGGCCGGACGACAGTACGGGCTGCAAAATATGGAACAGGTCCTATTCCAATCCAATTTTGCGGCCCTGCTTCCACGGCATTGAATGAAAATGGCCGCGGAAACAGGGCCGGTGCATGGGCAGCACACGGGTGACATCTGTGCTGAGGCTTTCACAATAGCAGACCCATACCCTACATACCTGAGAGACCTCAGGGATATGTAGCGACCCTGCAGCACCCTGCCTGACACCTTCTCACAAGATATATTGTATTTTGCTTGAACTACCTCCTACTGTTGAAGTATATTTATGTTGTTTTCTGAGCCAGCATACTATATATTTGATGTCATAATAGTGTACTGTATATGTGATGTACTGTATGTACAGTATTTATATTGTTTTATTTGTAGGCTGTGCTCTGTTATAATGTCTACGTTGTATGTATTTGTAGAGCTTTTTAATTTTTTTTCCCATTATATTGATACAACTATGTATGCAAGCATTTGTAAAGTGCTGCGGAATATGATGGCGCTATATAAGTAAGCATAATAAATAATAATAAAATTTATAGGCTAAGGCTCCACTTGGCGTCCCTCAGCAAACAAGAGATGCGGGAAAAAAACGCAGCAGCAAAACATTGTGGTTCTTCCCGCAGGACTTTGGACAGAAGTTTGCAAAGGTTTCCTCTGCGGACTTTCTGCTTCAGTTATACCTATAGGGAAACCACCGGCAACTTCGTAGATATAATTGACATTCTGCCATTTATAAAACCATGATGGGTTTTGGAAATCGCCACGTGTCTGCAGTGCGTTTTTTTACCACAAAGTGAGTACTCACTTTGCTGTGACTGTAAAACGCCGTGGTGAGGCCCCAGCCATAGGCTGCTGTAATGGTGTCAGAATAGTATATACATTTATACTCTAGCTGTATTGGAATAATGTCACATTAGTGTATGAATTTTGTATAGAGTGTGCATCCTCATTATAATGTCACATTTCTTACACTTGTAGAGGCTCCAGTCTCTGGTAATGATGTTAGAATAATGACCCAGATATACCAATAGGGTTGCATGTTAAAAGTGTCTGAAACTGCACCTCAAATTGCAGTATATCAGGTGCACGATGTCCCATCTAATTTCTTGCACCCCACTCACCCTTTTTACCACTCTGGACAAAGCTGGGTAGGAAACGATGCAGACTGGGAATGCTTTGGTCCATCCAAAAACTACATTAGTCCCTGAAAGGCGTAGATTTCAATTCTGGCGCACAGAATCTTCGGAGATGTGCCAGAATTATTAGGATCTGGGAGTTTTTTAATAATCCTGATGCATCTAGCGCCAGCAGGGGAAATGCTAGACTTAATAAATTCCCCCCACTCTGTGTGTTACTTTACAGATATACAGTGCCTTGCGAAAGTATTCAGCCCCCTTGAACTTTTCAACCTTTTGCCACATTTCAGGCTTCAAACATAAAGATATAAAATTTTAATTTTTTGGTGAAGAATCAACAAGTGGGACACAGTTGTGAAGTGGAACGAAATTTATTGGTTATTTTAAACTTTTGTAAAAAATAAAAAACTGAAAAGTGGGGCGTGCAATATTATTCGGCCCCATTACCTTCAGTGCAGCAAAATCACTCCAGAAGTTCAGTGAGGATCTCTGAATGATCCAATGTTGTCCTAAATGACTGATGATGATAAATATAATCCAACTGTGTGTAATCAAGTCTCCGTATAAATGCACCTGCTCTGTGATAGTCTCAGGGTTCTGTTTAAAGCACAGAGAGCATCATGAAGACCAAGGAATACACCAGGCAGGTCCGTGATACTGTTGTGGAGAAGTTTAAAGCTGGATTTGGATACAAAAAGATTTCCCAAACTTTAAACATCCCAAGGAGCACTGTGCAAGTGATCATATTGAAATGGAAGGAGTATCAGACCACTGCAAATCTACCAAGACCCGGCCGTCCCTCTAAACTTTCATCTCAAACAAGGAGAAGACTGATCAGAGATGCAGCCAAGAGGCCCATGATCACTCTGGATGAACTGCAGAGATCTACAGCTGAGGTGGGAGAGTCTGTCCATAGGACAACAAGCAGTCGTACACTGCACAAATCTGGCCTTTATGGAAGAGTGGCAAGAAGAAAGCCATTTCTCAAAGATATCCATAAAAAGTCTTGTTTAAAGTTTGCCACAAGCCACCTGGGAGACACACCAAACATGTGGAAGAAGGTGCTCTGGTCACATGAAACCAAAATCGAACTTTTCGGCCACAATGCAAAACGATATGTTTGGCGTAAAAGTAACACAGCTCATCACCCTGAACACACCATCCTCACTGTCAAACATGGTGGTGGCAGCATCATGGTTTGGGCCTGCTTTTCTTCAGCAGGGACAGGGAAGATGGTTAAAATTGATGGGAAGATGGATGGAGCCAAATACAGGACCATTCTGGAAGAAAACCTGTTGGAGTCTGCAAAAGACCTGAGACTGGGACAGAGATTTATCTTCCAACAAGACAATGATCCCAAACATAAAGCAAAATCTACAATGGAATGGTTCACAAATAAACGTATCCAGGTGTTAGAATGGCCAAGTCAAAGTCCAGACCTGAATCCAATTGAGAATCTGTGGAAAGAGCTGAAAACTGCTGTTCACAAACGCTCTCCATCCAACCTCACTGAGCTCGAGCTGTTTTCCAAGGAAGAATGGGCAAGAATTTCAGTCTCTCGATGTGCAAAACTGATAGAGACATACCCCAAGCGACTTGCAGCTATAATCGCAGCAAAAGGTTGCGCTAAGTATTAACTTAAGGGGGCCGAATAATTTGGCACTTTTCAGTTTTTTATTTTTTTACAAAGTTTAAAATATCCAATAAATTTCGTTCCACTTCACGATTGTGTCCCACTTGTTGTTGATTCTTCACCAAAAAATTAAAATTTTATATCCTTATGTTTTTAGCCTGAAATGTGGCAAAAGGTTGAAAAGTTCAAGGGGCCGAATACTTTCGCAAGGCACTGTATCCTTCCCTACCTATCCTTTTGGCTGGACATGGCCAGATAAGTGTATCGCAAGTTAAGCAGTTTTTCTCAAGACAACATGTGACAAGTTGTCACAAAGTGATATGCAAGCTCTCCTATTTGTGTCTATGTCTATTTGTGTCTATGAGGGGGAATCACAGCCTTTCAAGGCTTTTGTTAGAATGTCATGATATGTGTTTGAATAAGTTTCTTTATCCAAATTGGAGATATTCTCAGTGCAAATTTACACTTTGCAAGGTATTTTTGGTGCCTCACAATTCAGTGTGTGGTTTTAGAGCCTGTTCTCTTTTCTTCTGTGTATACTATTTCTATGATGTCACTGTATGTACATACACAGGCAGTCCTTGTTTGTACAGTATTTATGGGATTCTCTATGGAATAGTCTTTTGTGTGTGTACATTTAGAAGTCTTTCACATTACCGTAAGGACTATGTATATGTTATTGTAAGTGTATGTATGTTTATTATTAATTAATATTATTATTTTTAATGACATATTATTATTTATTAATGATATTGAACTTATTTTATTTCCAAAATAAATTGTTTTTGGAATATCTTGTATTTTTATATTTGATAGACTGTTGAATTGTTCGAGTACAACATCAGACTCTTTATTGCCTTGCTGGAGACAGAGACTTACTACCACTACATACAGTGTGTACTTCTCCCAAGCCACCACTAAGAATTCATTTTAACCAAACACAAAATGAGATCTGTCTGTCTCTGTATTATATGCTGTATAACTATGTTATTCTTAGCTGCACGTTTTCATCATTCTTTACCTGGTTATACCTGCAACTTTCTTATTTAGTTTTTATAATCCAAAATATATTTTTTTAATTCTGTGACTTATTAAAAAAAATTTTCAGGAAAATAAAATTGATGGGCTATCCTCAATATCTGACTAAATATCTCTACTGATCAGGTGTTTGAAGGGCCACAGCATTCACAAGAGCACTGTAGCTTCTTTAGTGCTCAGACTTGCACAATGTCATCACATTCAGAGTGACTCTTTATGTTACTACAGCTTCCCCATTCCAAGTGAATATGAAAGCGTTATGCGGGTAAGAGCTTTGAAGAGGCCTAGCACTTACACGAATACTGCACCTTCAAGAGACTGATTGACGGGGGGTGATGAGACCCCCACCAGTCCAATATTGATATCCTGAGGACAAGTCATCAATTGTAATTCAGTAAAAACACATTTAAAGGGATTTTTCCATTAAGCACACATCCCCTATCCAACCCGGCAGTTGGATGCCCAGTGATCAAGAGAATGGAGGACTTAAAGCCCCCTTAAAGCCTTCCTGTGAATGGAGCACCAGTGCAGTGAATGGAGTGCCAGTCATGCAAGAGCTCTGGCACTCCAATCATAAGAAGACTTTAGGAGGACTTTGGGTCCCCGTTCTCCTGATCACTGGAGGACCAGGTAGTTGGTTCCCCAGCTATCTGACACTTACCCCCTATTCTGTGGATGAGAGACAGGTTTCCTTAACAGCACAACCCCTTTAAGTCCCACTAAGACTACACTAAATAAATTTAACTAAATAATCAATTAAAGCATATACTAGAACATAAGATAAATATAGATAAAATTATTTATGCCTTAAGTCTATTTTACTTTTTATAGCAATTTACTTTGCAAAAGAAACATTACTGGATAAAAGTATTGTCTTTTTTTTAATTAAGTGAGACAGTTTTTATTGATCTATTCTGATATCTTGGACATTCCAGAGAATTAAAATGCCTTCTATTTCACTGAATGTCTTCTTGAATAATAATGGTCATCAGGAGTTAAATGTTCAGAATATACTCTATATAATCCCTACCAATGAGTGCTTCTGTGGCAGGAATACTAAAATATTGTGTCATTTACTTTTCCCTTTTATTTTCACCACTATGGTTTACAGTGTGCTCAGATGGATGTGTCATGCTTCATAACTTCATTGACAAACTGGAGGCTTTGTGCTTCTATCTGTGGATACATACAATATACTGTATTCTAAGACTAAAATATATCTGTGCAACTTATTCCAAATGAAAATGCAGATTTGTCCACGTAACTGATCTCTAGATTGGTTAAGGATGGCAATTTATCCTGAAACCAATTCAGCACAATATTACAACATGTTAACTAGAGATGGGTGACCGATTCATTATGAGCCGGATTCAACCCAAATATACCAAATTGTTCAGTTTTTAATGAAACTGGATACTTTGCAATTCGTCACGCAAGATATATTTGTGCAATGAAAATACAAAGGAGACACGTGTGTGATTTTGGCTGCTGTTCTGGCATCACCTGACAGCCTCTCAATGAGTAGGAGTTGGAAATCTTACAGTACTGATGTCACAGATACAATAAAATTTTATCAGAGGAAGACAGAGCCATTTTGAAATGTGTTCAAGCTAAGAGACTCTTCTGCTATCACCATCAATCACTTCACTGCGTAATCCAAAGCAATAGGTCAATTTTCTACTGGAAAACAGTAGCAACAGTACAATAGAACTACTGAATAATAGGAGGAGTGGAGCAAAGTTTAGGTAGATTTAATCAATTGCAGGCAGATAGGCAGAGAAATCATAGGAGTGGAGGGAGGGAGAATTTTTGTACTGTGCTGTGAGCCTGACTGCTGCAGTTTGCACAGAATTCCATAGACTGATTAGTGACTGTCCCCAGATTGTCTTACATTGTATTTTCTGACAAAGTCAGTCCTGTTAGTGAAAAATCTATTGTTAAGGATTTATTTTGTTAACCAGTACATAGACACTGCTGTTGTGATGGCAAAAACACTGACGCAACCCGTGGTAGTGAGAAAAATCTCAATTGGTTAAGGGGTATTTTACATATAAAACAGCAAAACTCTGATGCAGCCTCCAAATAGAGCTACCAGTGCCTCATCTATTTATTTAGCGCCATCATAGTCTGCATCACTTTTACAGACATTGTGGTCACTGTCTCATATAGGGCTCATAATCTATATTCCCTATAGGTATGTTTTTGGAGTGTTGGAGGAAGCTGGAGTACCTGGAGGAAACCCACGCAAACTCCTTGCAGATGTTGCCTTTGGCAGGATTTGAACCCAGGACTCCAACGCTGCAAGAATACAGTGCTAACCACTGTGGTACCCCCATATACTGATGCCGCCTGCTACTTCTAAACGGTCAGACATCAACTCTTCTAGCCCATGTTTTGCAGTTTTGCCAGTTAGATTGTCCTGCAAGTTAGATTGAAAAAGGTTCCCATGTTAAAAAAAACAAAAAACCTGTGCCATTCATGTCTCATATCTGTTCCCATGAATTGATAATTTTTTATGCTTTTTGTTTTGTTTTCTTCAACATTTTTTAACTAGGCACACAGCCACAAACTTTTCTCCAAAATAACAAGTACAAAGCATCAAAAAGAGCTAATTTTGAAATACAAACATTGATCTTTCAAAATAACTACCATGTATGTATAAAGAAACCTGGGCAAGCACCTTTCACCAAAAAAGGGTAATTTTCGGAGTGTTTTAAATGTTAAAATGTGTTAAAGCAAGTGGCAGAACAGTGTATATGTTAATCTAGGAGATTGTATCCTCTGCTTACCATCTGTTTTCCCATAGACATACATGTCACTTTCACTTTGACACAACTTTGGCTGTGTTTGCCTTAAAGAGCTAGAAATTGGAGATAAAGACCTAGGAGCACTGACATTGTCATGCACTGGTTTTTAAGCCAATTTAAAGTCTGGTTCGTACCCAATTTATCCGACCCAAAACTAATCTTTGGACCGATCCAGTCAAACCAGAAACAAATGAAATCTTCAGAGGTTCATCCATCTATAATGTTAACACAAAATCCTTGAAAGGCTGCAATTCACCCTCCTCATGGGGTGGTCACAGGTAAGTAGAGCTCACATGTATGCTCACATGACCTAACCTATTCACAGGTTAGGTCATTCATATATGATGAATGTGGTTTGACTACCTGAACCTGCACCAATCAGTCTATCTAGCTGCGAGAAGCTGTATGTAGGGTTTAAGCCTGGTATCAGCTCTGCTCCTATTCAAGTACATAAGAGCAGAGCTGCAGTTCCCCAGACCACTGCTACAGATTACATACTATAGTATTCAATGTCAAAACCAGCACCTTCTGTTTAGGAGCCAGACACCCTAACAGTAGAGTCACAGACTCAATTGTTCTTCAGGGAAAGATTTCTTTACATGCATATATCTATATGCAAGTACATGTACGCCTTAAAAAAATATTGAAAAAAGTATTTTTAAAACATACAATGTACTGGCCTATAGATATACATCACTGTATACCAGTGCATTATGCATGAAAAAAACACTATTAAGTCAGAGAAAATCTTCTCATTGACAACAGTTGAGGCTGTAGCTCAACTATTAGGGTGTGTGCCTGCTGTCCAGGAGGTCTTGGGCTTCAAATACAGAACAGAACTAGTGAAAAAATAAATGGAATAAGACTTTAAGTAGATAGGGGTAACTTTAGAGTTGGGAATCCTGGCATCTCCTTAACCACTCACTTCATCAGTATTGACTACAATGACACTAATTTCATAGTATAGTGAATACTAATAAAGTGGCTACTGAGCTCGGTTGCCTAGCTGTAGGTAAATGAAGGGTACCAGGCCAACGTCAGTAATTAAGGGGGTTATCCAGGACTATGATACTGCGGTCCATGTGACCTCACATTTATTTGTCATGTGGCCATGGCACAGCTGAGCCCCTTTCATCCAAATAGTATCAGCACAGTGGCTCAGTGTTTAGCACTGTAGGCTTGCAGCGCTGGAGTCCTAGGTTTGAATATGTAAAGCACTGTGGAATATGATGGTGCAATGTCAGTAAAATAAATAAGTAAGCTATATAAAGCTGCGGTATGGCCATAAGAGCATCCTGATGGCAGTATCTGCTAAAATAGATGTGATATGTCCTCTTTAAAGGGGTTATCTGAGTAAAGATATCGATGGTATATTGCTAAGATACTGTACGTCATCAATATTCAGTTGTGGAAAGCACACATTGATCTCTTGTTGGCTCTGTTAGGCTTTTTCCAAGGGCTCCATAGTTACCCCTTTAAGGCAATGGTTTGTTTTCCCAAGAATTACAGGTACTTTGTTATATAAGCCTTATCTGTAAAACATTCATAGAATACACTGTGTAGAATACAACTTCAACTGATATCACCTAAAACTATTACTGCTGCAGCTGCATCCTGTGCTTTTGACCAGAACGCAATGAAAACAAAATGTAATTATGATGTCTTTCAATATCATCAAAAGATGAAGAGGAAGTAGATATTCAGTAGCAGTGTAATTTGTTGTACTTGTATGTCCAATGCCTTGCATGAAATATCGAGGTCAATGAATGGCAGCCTAATGAAGCCAGTTGCTGCTACCTAGTAAAATTTGATGGTACCATATATATTTAGTATGATCGGAGCATCCCACATGCATCATATTTGGAGGACATCCACGAACTGTCACAGACGGATTTGGCAGATGCCTGCAGCCTGTGGACAATGTTCCATCACAGCAGCACAGCAATCACAAAATCACACAGTAGCTTGGAGCCAAGACTCAGCCCTGGGTTATGTGCTTGAGACGTAGACCATTAGTCAATTTCCCTAGAAATTAAATGATTATAGATGTAAATTTCACTTCAGGAGTGACAGTGTGTTTCTAAACTCGCTGGCATTTGGGCACGCTCCAGTTGTAATAAGCTAGCCCACGTTCAGCTTTAATTTCCTTAAACCACTCAGGGCAAAAGCTGTTTAGAAGATTCTTGGCAGCTTGTGCTAGCAAAAATGAAGAAGGAAAAAAAATATGAAAGGAGGGGGAAATGGAAAATGCCTTAAAGTTTCCTCAACAACTGATATAAACTAATGGAAGAGATGAATGATGTCATTGATAGATTCCTCCTGCAGATCTGTCATCTTCTGGTGGCATGGATGGATAGAGCCCAGGATGAATTATCTTCCTGCACAGAAGGAGCCTTTGTAATATGTCCATATTGTAAAAGGGTTTTTATATTTGGACTCTATATATTTATATAGAATAGCTTATTTCAAGTCTGTTGCCATAGTATGGCTTCTAGATAGTTCTGGGGATATTTTGATGGGGATTATGTATGGTTTCTGGCAAATGCCTTTCTATTACTCACCCTGCTGTGATTGCACTGAAAGATCCATTGCTCTTTGCATCGCTCCTCACTGAGATGTATGTGCAACAATCTGTCAGTCATCTCATGCCCTGCTCTGCACACAGCCTCTGTAATGTAAATGCTTTAGCCTCACTTAACTGTGTAGAGTGAGGGAGTTTAGTCAGTTGTGAATAAGTCCAAAGATGTATTTTCAAGGCTACAGACATGCTTCATAAAGTATATCAGTTCAAAGGAAGCCACACTGAACCGGTGGTATCAGCACCTTATTTGTTGTGTAAATATATGTACATCAAACCTCCCACAATTCCCCTTGCCTAGCTCTTAGATTACTTTAATATTGCACTGGAGGTTTGTTATAAAAGCTCAGGTATCTCTTAGATAAAAAGTAGCATCGAGTATTGGTTTCCATTTTGGGTGCCTATATAAGTTGTGACATCCACAGAAAAGGTGATAAATGTCCAAGACCTACACTGATCAATAGACCTGCTCTTCTCTATTTAAAACCCAGAGGCCAAGTTGCTAGAGAGCCTTTTCAAGAGAGATAAGAAGCTTGGAACCTCAATTATAGTGATCATACGGGGTCAAAACAGATGACAGGTAATAAATATCCATATCCAAAAAAAAAAAACATCTGCCCAGCTAGGAACTGAGTAAATATGAGATTGTATGTTTTGGTTCACCAAACTGAATCTTGAAGTATGAGATTAGATAATTCTACTGTTATGTTGTATTTGTCACTCCAGAACTGATAAACCTTGTGATGAGCCAACTTGTTGACTCCAATATTTTACCTGGATGTCCACCTCTTGGGTTTGGAATAGATGGATGGACTTCATTTCGTATTTTTAAAACTGACATGGTACTCACACGATGCAGTTTGGCAATTTTCTTGGCCGAGAGACCGCTATCAATGAGCTGGATGATGCTGTTTCTCTTTTCTTAGGAAATCTTCTTCATGGCTGATCCTTGATTTGAACCAGTGACCTTTTGCTTGGGAATCAACCTATTAACACCCTGAGCTATTAGGGAATGTGGTAAAAGGTTGTAATTTTTAGTAAACAAGGAGGAAAAGATTTTTCAACCACCAGGAGCAAAACAGTAACAATACAGTTAAATGACAAGAATCTGCATAACTAATCATATGCTAAATAGTTGCAAGTCAAATTTTTGTATGTGATAGCCAAGGTGATTGTCTAGAAAATGATGGTAGTCTCACATTCAAAGCTGTAGTGGTTGGTGAGATATGGAGCCTGAAAGTCAAAAGGTCAAAACATTGTTACCCTTTTGTTCATTAGTGTAATTTCAGGCAGTTGACTGAGGAGGAAGGAAGTTTAAATATGCCCCCTCAGCCAGTAATTGGACAAGACCAAAGAACTCTGACATTGCAAAAGCTTCTCAGGTCAGCATGGAGACCTTAAAGCAACAGCGGCAGAACTGATACTCCTGATATATATGTATATAGTACTATTTGTTTAGGGTTTTTTTGAGGGAGTAAATTACCACCTATGCTGCAATTTTTTTTGTACAAGCTAATTTTATCTATTAAATTATTATTTGTGTGGAAATGGACCTGAAGTCCATTACACCTCTAAACTTTACAGTACAAGTACATCTCAATAAATTAGAATATAATCAAAAAGTGATTTTTTTTTTTTAGTAATTCAATTGAAAAAGTGAAACACATATATTATATTGACTCATTACAAACAGAGTGAACTTTTCCAAGTGTTTATTTATGTTAATGTGGATGATTATGGCTTACAGCCAAGGAAAACCCAAAAATCATTATCTCAGAAAATTAGAATATTATATAAGACCAACTGTAAAAAAATTATTTAACACAGAAATGTTCACCAAATGAGAAGTATGTACACTTAATACTTGGTCGGGGCTCCTTTTGCATGAATGATTGCATCAATGGGGCATGGCATGGAGGCGATCAACCTGTGGAACTGCAGAGGTGTTATGGAAGCCCAGGTTGCCTTGATAGCAGCCTTCAGCTCGTCTGCATTGTTGTGTCTGGTGTCTCTCATCTTCCTCTTGACAATACCCCATAGATTCTCTATGGGGTTAAGGTTTGCTGGCCAATCAAGCACAGTGATACTGTGGTTATTAAACCAGGTATTGGTACTTTTGGCAGCGTGGACAGGTGCCAAGTCCTGTTGGAAAATTCCATTCGCAAAAAGCTTGTCGGCAGAGGGAAGCATGAAGTGCTCTACAATTTCCTGGTAAACAGCTGTGCTGACTTTGGTCTTGATAAAACACAGTGGACCTACACCAGCAGATGACATGGCTCCCCAAACCATCACCAATTGTGGAAACTTCACACTAGACCTCAAGCAGCTTGGATTGTGTAACTCTCCACCCTTCCTCCAGACTCTGGGACCTTGATTTCCAAGTGAAATACAAAATTTACATTCATCTGAAAACAACACCTTTGACCACTGAGCAACAGTCCAGTTCTTTCTCTCCTTGTTCCAGGTAAGACACTTCTGGCGTTGTCTATTGGTCATGAGTGGCTTGACACATGGAATGCGACACTTGTAGTCCATGTCCTGGATATGTCTGTGTGTTGTGGCTCTTGAAGCACTGACTCCAGCAGCAGTCCACTCCTTGTGAATCAACACTCTGTGAGCAGCCAGCTTCTTTAGCAATGACCTTTTGTGGATTACCCTCCTTGTGGAGTGTGTCAATGACTGCCTTCTGGACATCTGTCAAGTCAGCAGTGTTCCCCATGATTGTGTCGCCTACTGAACCAAATTATGGGACCTTTTTAAACGCTTAGGAAGCCTTTGCAGGTATTTTGGGTTAATTCTTCTAATTTTCTGAGATAATGATTTTTGGGTTTTCCTTGGCTGTAAACCATAATCATTCACATTAACATAAATAAACACTTGAAGCAGTTCACTCTGTTTGTAATGACTCAATATAATATATCTGTTTAACTTTTTCAATTGAATTACTAAAAAAAAAAAATAACTTTTTGATGATATTCTAATTTATTGAGATGCACTTGTAGCTCTGCTCTCCTCTTACAGCTGTGCTACGGTTGCCCTTCTTTATGTTTCCTCTTGGCTGGAAATGTCCAAATAGGTATGAGTGTTAAGAGATGAGTAGCTTTAATCTTATACTCTTATATGATATCACAACATGATATGTTATGTATCCTATCTGTATAGCCAAGTAAATGTTTGTGAATCGCAACCTGTCAAGGGTTTTGCTAGAATGTCGCAATAATGTATTGAAATGGTTTCATGAGAATGAGAGTCCTTGAAGTGTCCCTCCAATTATAAAACAATGACTAGTACATGTGAATATAATACAATATAATACACATGTAATACATGTTAGTAAAGAAATACGTTTTCTTCTCCACTTATTAGGTTGAGTTACATTTACATACATACAGGGATGTCTATGGAAAGGAGATAGGGAGGCTGTTAGAAAAGACACAAAAATAGCTGCACTTGATAAACTCAGCCAAACTGTGAGTCAAGGAGCTCTTTAAACATGACTATATCTAGTCAGATATTGCTCTGACTACCACTGCACAGAATGACATAATAAATCAATTTTATAGTTGACATCATCCCCTCCTCCACAGACTTCTGTGTGTGAAGATTCTTTGAAAATAAACAGTGAAGATAAGGAAGGTCATAGGATCAGAACCAGCAACCTGGCCCCTAGGTCACTCAACCTTCTCCCTCCTCTCCCTTGTGCTATGGGATCTGACTTTCTATACTAAAGCCATCCACCATGGCACAGAAAATTAGTGTTGAAAACAGAAAAGGATAGATGTGCAAAGCATCCTGAGGACCAGGTGCTGGTTCCAATCACTTGACCTGGGAACAGTTCAGAACGACTAGGTACAGCCTCTAAAACCTCCGAGAGAAAGTAAGTTAAAAAAGTGTCTATAGACAACCCCTTGGAGAATATACACACCTGAGCCTGCTTTCTCTAAACTGCTTACTAGTAGAGGTTTACAGCTTACTTAATGTTCTCTATGATGCTTGCATATCTGGGTTGCTATCTTATTTAGCTAATCATAATACATAATCATAAAGATCTTTCTCAAAAATTTTTTTTATGGGACCTGTGAATAATCCCCTATTTTTAAGAACTGTCTAGAAATTTAAAGACAGTTGGCGACCTAATGCTCATCCTCTCTTCTATCAAATCCCTAGCTCTTTTTACCTCTGTCTCTTCTCCCCTTATTCGCTCACACTGACATGCCAGTGCAAACTGAAAACACAGCTTAGAAATCTCTTCAAGCATTAGACAGAGGCAAGGGAATAACACGTCCGCTCAGTTCAGATACAAACAGGTAATGGGAATTTTGAAAAACAATTGTAACATAGAGTTAAAGGGTGTTTCCATAGAAAACAAGAACAGAATGGACTGAAAAAAAAACAATAAAATAAGCTCATCTCACTGTTCCCCCACCGCTGTACATAGCAATTTTATTCTTTTTATTTTAGCGAGTCTATTCCAGGCCTGTAAAATGTTCCTTATTTATTTAATGACATTCTATTCCCTGAAAACCT
The DNA here is from genome assembly GCA_947044405.1 of Leptodactylus fallax. Classification (NCBI taxonomy): domain Eukaryota; kingdom Metazoa; phylum Chordata; class Amphibia; order Anura; family Leptodactylidae; genus Leptodactylus; species Leptodactylus fallax. Next base: position 3,563,721 of record CAMRHE010000201.1, on the reverse strand, counting down.
GACGGAATAACATGAACCACTCGCTTCTACACAGACAATGTTCTGCCTCTTTGGCTTGCATGTTAATACACAGCACTTAAACAGCTGGTGGACTAATTCTTAATGACTTTTTCAAGAGGACAGAACATGTAGTGATGCTGAAAATTTTAAAAACTTTTTTTTAGAATTTTCTTATTTTTTAATTATAATATGTTCAGATCAGCTAAATCATAAAACAGAAGTAATGAACAAACTGATACTGGAAATATTTGTTTGCCTTTCAATTAATTTATTTCTGCAATTGATCCTAAAATAAATTATTGGAGAATAATATTATCAGTTCAGTTAAACAGGCCCACTCATCTCTCCGTACATTTCATTTTTAGTAAATAAATACTGTACTTGTATTCTATGTAAAATAGCGATTCTGGGGAATCTTTTCTTAGAAGTTTGTGTTGTGCAATTCCTCTGTAAGGCCGGGGCACCAATGTAGCATAAACGGAGCAGTTTGCCCGCAGCGGAAAAAAATGCAGCATTTTACAGTCACAGCAAAGTGGATGGGATGCTAGTGAATCCCAACCTCACTTTGCGGGAAAATATGCACAGCGGACACGCGCCGATTTCCCTTTAGGTATAATTGAAGAAGAAAGTTTGCAGAGAAAACCTCTGTGAACTTTCTGTGCAAAGTGTTGCCGCAGCAAAAAAGCTCTGCATGAAAAACCAGTGACAGAAACGCAAAGTTTTTTCTGCAGAGCTTTTCACAGAAAGTCCACAGAGTTTTCCAGCTTTTTGAATAATGCAGCATGATAATTTTAGCTGCAGTATCTCAGTTTCCCTATGAAAAACACTGCAGAAAACATCCATTTTCTGCTAAATGGGGCCTTAGCCTTAAGCCCCTTGCAGACGACCGTGGGTGAGATCAGTGTGCTATCTGTGTATTTCCCGGATAGCACACTGATCCATTCATTTCTATGGGCTCATGCTCACAACCGTGATTTCCATGGATCAGTATGCAGGCCGGGAGTCCGCGTTGCAAAATATAGAGCAGGTCCTATTCTGTTCAGTGTTGCGGCACAGACTAGTCCATAGAAGCCTATGGGAGACTAAAAACCATGGACGGCATCGGATGTACTCCGTGTGTCATCAGTGTGCCATCCGTATTTGCGGACAAGCTAGAAACATCATTAGATGTCTCCTGTGTTTTTTTTTTCCGATCCGGAAAATTGGATGACACACTGTCCGTTTTTGCGGACTTACGGCACTGATGCAGAAGACACACAAGGTCTGCAAAAAAGGAACACTGATTACTAGTTTGAGGACCACAAAATACACACGGTTGTCTGCAACTAGGCTTAGACTGTGCTGGGACACATCCTAAACTGGATTACACACATTTATTGATTTATTCATTTTCAGGATTTCTAGAAAGAATAACAGGGGAACTGCACAATACAGTGTTATAAATAAAGATTATCCAGAATTGTTGTTTTATGGGGAACATAAGTACAGTGTGGAAAAAAAGTATTTAGTCAGCCACCAATGGTGCAAGTTCTCCCACTTAAAAAGATGAGAGAGGCCTGTAATTGTCATCATAGATAGACCTCAACTATGAGAGACAAAATGAGAAAACATATCTAGAAAACCACATTGTCTGATTTTTTAAGAATTTATTTGCAAATCATGGTGGAAAATAAGTATTTGGTCACCTACAAACAAGCAAGATTTCTGGCTCTCACAGACCTGTAACTTCTTCTTTAAGAGGCTCCTCTGTCCTCCACTCATTAATAATAATAATAATAATAATAATAATAGTCCTTTTTTTTTTTTTTTTTTTGTAGTACCTGTAGTAATGGCCCCTGTTTGACATTGTTATCAGTATAAAAGACACCTGTCCACAAACTCAAACAGTCACACTCCAAACTCCACTATGGTGAAGACTAAAGAGCTGTGGAAAGACACCAGAAACAAAATTGTAGACCTGCACCAGGCTGGGAAGACTGAATCTGCAATAGGCAAGCAGCTTGGTGTGAAGAAATCAACTGTGGGAGCAATAATTAGAAAATGGAAGACATACAAGACCACTGATAATCTCCCTCGATCAGGGGCTCCACGCAAGATCTCACCCCGTGGGGTCAAAATAATCACAAGCTCGGTGAGCAAAAATCCCAGAACTACACAGGGGGACCTAGTGAATGACCTGCAGAAAGCTGGGACTAACGTAACAAAGGCTACCGTCAGTAACACACTACGCCGCCAGGGACTCAAATCCTGCAGTGCCAGACGTGTCCCTCTGCTTAAGCCAGTATATATCCGGGCCCATCTGAAGTTTGCTAGAGAGCATTTGGATGTTCCAGAAGAGTATTGGGAGAATGTCATATGGTCAGATGAAACCAAAGTAGAACTGTTTGGTAGAAACACAACTCGTCGTGTTTGGAGGAGAGTGAATGCTGAGTTGCATCCAAAGAACACCATACCTACTGTGAAGCATGGGGGTGGCAACATCATGCTTTGGGGCTGTTTCTCTGCAAAGGGACCAGGATGACTGATCCGTGTACATGAAAGAATGAATGGGGCCATGTATAGTGAGATTTTGAGTGCAAACCTCCTTCCATCAGCAAGGGCATTGAAGATGAAACGTGGCTGCGTCTTTCAGCATGACAATGATCCCAAGCAGACCACCAGGGCACCGAAGGAGTGGCTATATAAGAAGCATTTCAAGGTCCTGGAATGGCCTAGCCAGTCTCCAGATCTCAATCTCATAGAAAACTTTTGGAGGGAGTTGAAAGTCCGTGTTGCCCAGCGACAGCCCCAAAACATTACTGCTCTAGAGGAGATCTGCATGGAGGAATGGGCCAACATACCATCAACAGTGTGTGCCAACCTTGTGAAGACTTACAGAAAATGTTTGACCTCTGTCATTGCCAACAAAGGATATATAACAAAGTATTGAGATGAACTTTTGTTATTGACCAAATACTTATTTTCCACCATAATTTGCAAATAAATTCTTTAAAAATCATAAAAATCAGACAATGTGATTTTCTAGATATGTTGTCTCATTTTGTCTCTCATAGTTGAGGGCTACCTATGATGACAATTACAGGCCGGCCTCATCTTTTTAAGTAGGAGAACTTGCACAATTGGTGGCTGACTAAATACTTTTTTCCCCACTGTATGTGTATATATATATATATATATATATATATATACATATTGTGACAATTTGGGGAATTAGACTCAAAATGGTGGCAGACTCCTGGTCCGGACAGTGGTGGTTCATGGTACTGGGCGCCGGAAAGATAGCTTTCAGACGGTCCAAGTGTAAAACAAAAGTGGCTTTATTCAGCTTAACTGCAACACAGCAAAACAACAAAAAACCTAGACCACAGTTAGGGTTCTAACTCACTCCTTGAGCCCCTAACTGTCCTGACTATTGCTCAGCTCCAGCAACAGTCCTCTGTGGACACCAGCCCTTCTGGAACAGAGCCTATCTCTCTGTCCTAGATGGTCCACCCCTGTGGACCCCAGCCCTTCTGGGACAGAGCCTCTCTCTCTGTCCTAGCTGGTCCACCATTTCCTGCTTCCTGCAGGACACTCCAGCCCTTCTGGAGTTACGTGCCACCACCCACAGGCGTGGCTGAGAGCCTTTTCTGGCCTGGCCTGGGTCGCTCAACAGCGCCCTCTGGCTCACATACTTACATACCCTTCCCCTCAGCTCACTACCCATGGAGTGAGCTACAATGGGACGAGACATCCTATGATGAAGTCCCTCTTCAACCATGTATGCCTGTCCAGTGTCTAACCAGTAGTCACAATCTGGCGGTCTTTTCTTCCAAATTCCGCTCCATCGAGTTTTCCGTCTTCTCATCACTTTCGATGCTACGCCAAGATCCTGGCCATTCTGTGCAAAGGCAAGTTTTACGCCATCACCTTCACAATTCACCACACAGGGGATCACATCATTTTCATCACATTTTTCACGATAGTCTTAAGCCATCCCATTGCATGACTTTGATCCCTTTAGTGAATAGCCGTAAAAATCTTCATCTTCACCTATCATGAATTCACAGGAGCTCAGAGACCAACTAACACATACTTCATGCACATCAATGTCTTTAGAGTATAACTGTATCACGGGAACTTTTTCCGTAACCTTCATCTCAAAGCAAACTTTGCCATCACCATCAAGGCTTAGAAGTTTAGGAGACATAGGCTGCTTGCTCTCCTCTTTGTTTGAGATACACAATCTCTGTACTGCAATATCTTCTCCTTCTGCACGAGGGCCATACCGTACACCCTCACATAATAGATCACGCTGAACTACATTTTCTGGCATGTCTTTAACAACTGTCACATCATTGGTGACATGTAACCATCTCTTACTTCCTGACTCCCCCTTCACAGACAACATGGAGTCATTATTCACCGTTTGTCCACCAGACATTTGGCTAGAGACAGGCACAGCAACACCTTTATCCACAATGGCTTCAGACACTTTAGCTGTTGGGAAAACATATGCGTGGTCAGTCTTCTTACGGATGCTTGTTCCACACTTTTGACGACCCTTCACCTTATTTATCATCTCACAGCCCTCTAGGCTTTGGACCTCATTGGTTTGAGGCTGGATCCACTCTGTCACAGGCAGTGTGTGACCAATCACAGTTTCTTCTTCTGTTGGACCTTCTTTGGCCTCCTCACATTTTGCAGGAAGTCCACCTTTAGCAGCATCTTCCTGGGGAACTATACCCTCTACTTGACGTTTTACCGAGTCACGTGGTTTCATCATAATCTGATCATTGGTATCAACATCACTGGACAGGTCACTCATGTCTGTCTGACTTAATGATTCTCCTTTCTCTGCCTCTATGCTGGCAGCTTTTTCCAATTCTAGCGCCTTCTGTAGCGCACAAATCTCTGATTCCAGCTCCAGAACTTTCTTCACTGCGACATTTTTCTGTGCCGCTTCCATCTCAGTCTTTACTAGTGCACCTTGCAGCTCTGGTTCTTTAGAGGTTAACAGGTTCTGCAGCGAATCCTTCTCAGCTTCTAGTGCTGACAGCTTTGAAGATAGTGCAGATGCCGACTGTTCAGTATTGGATACAGACTGCTGCAATCGATCCAATTCTTCTCTTTTAGATTCCACTTCGGTTTTTAACTGTTCAATCTGAAAAGTGCGCTCTTCCAACTTTATTTCTGACTCGCGCTTCACTTGATCCATCTGAAACTCCAGCTGTTTCTTGATGCGTGCAACTTCCTCCTGCTGGTTCACTTGCACCTTTAGTTTAGCAACAAGCATTTTTAGATCTACAATCTCAGCAGACAAATTAGACAGGTTTCCCTCAAACTGAATCTTCATGTCTTCTATCTGGAGGTCCAATTCTCTCTTGGCCTTTTCCAGCTTGTTATAAGCATTAGCTTTGTTCTCATACAATAACTGCACAGATTCCAGGTTTTTCTCAACTTCATCCTTGCAGCTAACCAAATTCTCCATTTCAGTGCACAGTTGCTTGTTGAGCCTCTCTAACTCGGCCTTCAATTCAAGGGCCTCTGCTTCAGCACGGTCACGTTCTTCTGCATATCTAGCAGAAAGAGTCTTCTCTTCACCAAGCAGCTGATCAAACTTTTTCTGCTTCCTTTGCAAATTTGACACCATCCGACGTTGATGATCAAGGTCTACACCTACATCTTCTAGTTCCTGCTGCAGTCTAATTTTCGTCTTCTCAAGTTTGTCATAAGCAGCAACTTTCTCCTCAAACCGTTGATTTGTAGCTTCTAGCTCCTTTTGCAACCTTTCCTTTAGTTCTTCAACAGAGTCCAAGGACCCAATACTATCTTCCATTTTTTCCTTCATATCAGTCGCCTGAGCCTGTAATGTTGAAATCTGCTTTGTCAAATCTCTTTTTGCTATCTCCTCTTCCTCTAGTTGCTCAAGGAAACCATTTTTCTCATCTTCCATTTGTTTTAGTTTTGTACTGAGGTCAAGCTTCTGATGGGTTTCTTCTTGCAAAAGTTCCTGAGTGTCCTGAAGCTGAGATTCTAGTGTAGAAAAATCTTTGGAAAGTTTGATAAACTTGCTGTCTGCTTGAGAAAGAAGCCCTGTGACATTATTCAATTCCAGCTGTAGTCTATTTGCCTTGTCTAGCAGTTCTGCTTGAAATCTGTCCCCTTCTGTGACTTTTAGTCGCATCACTTGAAGTTGAGTCTCTACTTTTTTATGACTCTCCTGTAAGGCTTGCACTTTCTGAGCATGGACAGACGACATCTCCATCAAATCTTTGTCTTTATTTTGCACCAAAACAGACAACTTCCCTTTCTCTTTGTTCCAGAACTCCAGCTTTACTTCGCCATTCGTGGATTTCACCACTTAGGCGAACCTGATGCAAGTTTTGCTCTGACTGCAATGTCTGCACCACAGATTCTAAATCACTCTCTCGGTCAGCCACATACTTCCTCAGCTCAGCAATTTCATTTTCTTTGTCAGTTAATGCAGCCGAAAGTTTTTCACACATCCTAACTTGGTCATCCAGACATTCTGACTGACTCTGCAAAAATTCACTTCTCTCATGTTTAGCAGTTTCAAGGTCATCTCTTAATTTTTCAATGACACTCTCTTTGGCAATGGAGTCTTGAACATGCTGCTCCTTTAAATCCTGCAATTGCTTCTCAAGCACTTGCTTTTGCTCTACACTCTGTATAACTTCATTAGATAGAGCACATTTCATTTCAGCAAACTCCTTCTTAGTGACACAGTCCATTCCAGGCAAACCCAGTACCACATTTTCACAATGACTAGGATATAACCTCTTCATAGAGTTAAGCTCTGCCTTCAACTTAAGGTTCTCTCTTTCTGATACCAAAAGTTGCCATTTTCAATCAGATATTTCATTCTCATACATGAACCTGATGGATTTATTCTCATCTTGAAGCTGCTGCACCCTAACATTTTCATCTTTGGCGCGTTCATGCACTCCATTATGAGACACACACTCAGCAGGGACATATTCCATCATAGAACAGAGGTGCTTTAGAAAAATTGAGTCACCATCATGCAACCCTTTATCTTTACTTGCACTCCACATGATCTGTTCCGGGTTTTGTGTCTCTCTGCATTCAGACTGCTGCACTAATAAACCTGTGCATAACTTCTCTGCTTTTTTACAAGCTGAAATTCTCTTTTTCTTGCCCATGGTTTACTAACAAGATTACACAATATTCCACAGCAACCTTGGGTTCAACCGGCAGCAACTTTTTACTATCTTCTGCAGTCACCTGTATTCAAACAGTTAACTTATGTGACACTACAACAACCAGCATTTTCTTCTGTCTTCCACAGAAAACACCAACATGGCACCATAGCCTTTCACATAGACTTGTTTGCAATATCCATCTTCTATACACATTGCATACTTTCTTGCCATCAGCAAGCACTTTACAGACTTCTGTGCCACAGTATACACAAAGTCCATTCCTTGGATTCCTCTTCCAGAGTTTTACTTTCACCAGTTTTTTGCACACACTTTGCTATGTTGCAATTCACTCACCCCTTCCTGGGCTTCTCAGTTGAAATCACAGATTTCTTCCAGCTGTAGGCCACAATGCACACTTAGAAGTACTGCAGTCACCAATCACTTTTCTTCCAGGACTTGCGTGGATCTCTTTATGCGCGCGTTCTCCACCATATGTGACAATTTGGGGAATTAGACTCAAAATGGCGGCAGACTCCTGGTCCGGACAGCGGTGGTTCGTGGTACTGGGCGCTGGAAAGATAGCTTTCAGACGGTCCAAGTGTAAAACAAAAGTGGCTTTATTCAGCTTAACTGCAACACAGCAAAACAACAAAAAAACCTAGACCACAGTTAGGATCCTAACTCACTTCTTGAGCCCCTAACTGTCCTGACTATTGCTCAGCTCCAGCAACAGTCCTCTGTGGACCCCAGCCCTTCTGGGACAGAGCCTCTCTCTCTGTCCTAGCTGGTCCACGAATTCCTGCTTCCTGCAGGACACTCCAGCCCTTCTGGAGTTACATGCCACCACCCAAAGGCGTGGCTGAGAGCCTTTTCTGGCCTGGCCTGGGTCGCTCAACAGTGCCCTCTGGCACACATACTTACAATATATATATATATATATATATATATATATATATATATATTTATATATAAAATAAAGAAATCTAAAATATTGTTTTTTGGGGGTCACTTTAATGAAATAAAAAGTGATATGTACCCTAATATAGTATTAATGAATAGCACAACTAATTTTGCAAAAAACAAGCCCTTCAACTTGCTCTAACAAGTTATTTTGTAAAAAATATATATATTTTTTTATGCCTATCTGTTTTCTTATTTATGAGGAACTATGAAGAAGACATGTCTATGTTCATCTGGCAAGGACAGATAATAAACCAGTTTAGGGTTTCTTCAATCCATAGTCAAACTAACAGTGTACCAATCCAGAAAAATATAGTATAATTCATTGTATACCTCATAGCATAATGTACTGTAAGGTCAAAAAAATTACTCTTTCTAAAGAAAGACCACCAGGATGGATCAATAGTCTATAGAAACAATGCTCTGTGGGCAGATGATGCGAAATTGAACTTTTTTTGCTTAAATAAGGATCCAAAATGATCTGCTTTCAGTAATGAAATTATTATTTATAGTTGAGTTAAATTTCAGTTTTATCAAGAGAAATGGGACAAATTTCAAGACTCATAATACCATATGTTACAAAAATTGTTTGGCTGAAGTATTTGCTTTTCAAGTACTGTCAATAATAATAATAATATTTTTTATTTATATATCACCAACATATTCCGTAGCACTTTACAAATTATAGGGTTCATGTACAGACCAAATGTGATATTACTGGTATAGCAAATTCTAGAGATCTGGTACATCTAAGGAGAAGTTTTAGAGATGGGAGTGGGAGGTTCTGATTATAAAAGTCTTAAATCCGTAATAGAGAGCTTGGGTAGGGTAGTAGAGAGATGAGGGAGGTGATATATTTAGGTCTTACTCTATAACAGGGGTCAGCAACCTTCGGCACTCCAGCTGCTGTGAAACTACAACTCCTAACATGCTCCATTCACTTTAATGGGAGTTCCAAGAATAGCAGAACAAGTATGCATGCTGGGAGTTGTAGTTTTACAACAGCTGGAGTGCCAAAGGTTGTCTACCCCTGCTCTATAGATTGTCAGTCAGTAACCAGAAGTAGGAAGAGTTGGAGTAGCAAAAATATGTTTTCAATCACTGGATATGTACTAAGACACCAAGGAAGTTCCAAGTAAAAGCATAGTATTTCTTGTATAATTGTTTAACACAAGTTCAGTACGTACATTAAAGACGTTTCATCCATCAAGTGGTCTTTCTTTTTGAGTTTCATGCATTACATCATAACACATGATATCCTGGGTCAGATTTATCATTCAACTTGAATCCAAACTAATTGAGACAAGCAAGAAGATAAAACACAACTGTAAAGTTAAACCCAGGGGTGAGCATACATTATGTCCAACATGTCCATTGGGTTTGGGCAAGCACTACCAGCTTAAAAATCGCTACCCAATAGCTATAAGATTGTGTGTAAGTGACTGAGCTAAGGTACTTTATGGCTTACAATTTCTAGTGGATTGTTACAGAGCCTTAACGGGAGCTGTCTGTCCTTGGTCATTAGGGAGCAAGGGTCCATAAAACATTTCACTACAGAGGCTCTATGCTTTCTGTATCCATCCATATTCCCTCACTAAAACACTTTATTGTTACTTTAAAATCAACATAAATTGATTAGAAACATTATATTAAGCTTTACTAAAATTCACCTTTTATACTGTCCCTTTAATATCTTTGTCCATCTGAAAACTGCAGCCTAAGCTCAGCTTCCTCTGTAGAACACTTTTTCTCTTATGATCAGTGACCCTGCTTTGAGCACAATGACTTTGCAAGTTATCTTATTGGCAAATGTTCGGCTCTCCCAATAGAGAACATTTGGTATCATGTCAATTAGACAGTACTGCACAGTGTTGAACAATACAGCCTCAATGTATGCCAACTCCAAACTGCTTGCAAGGGCTTAATTTATGTAAATGAATAGGGAAACAAGAACAGTACCCCAAAGGCATGGAGGTCATGTGTGAACCAGAATTGTTAGTGCCCAGTAGCTGACTGGCCATAATAAATATCCGTTTGCTGGGACTTGGATTAATCGGAAATTAAAACAGAAGAAACCTCTTTTAATTAGTACAGGTTAATCTCATGTTGTAAAATTCTAATTTTGCCTTAAAGAAAATATCATCTAGATAACAAGACTGATAGATAAAAAAGGAATGTGCCTTCAGTTTTTATTTTAAACATATTTTGTCACTACATAATTTAAAAACAATCTTATCTTAACAAAATTGATGATTGATGGTTGATTTTTGGGGTCTGATCAATACAATATGATGGATGCCAGAAGATGGCAGTAACAGTCAAAAAAACGCAGTGCCACTTTGTTCCCCATTAGCCTAGGTCAGGGGTAGGCAACCTTTTTTGTTCGGCGTGCTGATTTTAATTAAAAAATCAAAGATGAGGTACTCGGCGTGCCGGTCAATAATTGTAAGTCTGACGACCCCTAAACTAAAGTCATATACCACAAACCATAACACAGAAGTGCTGCCACAAGATGCTTTAGGACACATGCTTTTACTGCTATTTTCTGGGACGCTCCTGTACTTTCCGATTAGAAGCAATGAAAGTCCATGTGCAGCCCCCAATTAGTGGTAAATGTGTCCAGGAGCACCGTATGGCAGCATCCTTATGGTGGAAGCACACTATGTATCTGGATGCAGCTATATTCTTAGGCCACTGGAACTTTTAGATTGATGTAAATCTGCGTTCACTTGCTGCGGCCCCTGCACACTGTATTATGTCCCCTAGCGGCACCTGCACACCGTATTATGTCCCATAGCGGCCCCTACACTATGTATTATGTCCCATAGCGGCCCCTGCACACTGTATTATGTCCTATAGCAGCCCCTGCACACGGTATTATGTCCAAAAGCGGCCCCTGCACATGGTATTATGTCCCATAGCGGCCCCTGCACACAATATTATGTCCCATAGCGGCCCCTGCACACAGTATTATGTCCCATAGTGGTCCCTGCACACCATATTATGTCTCATAGCAGCCCCTGCACACGGTATAACATTCTAAGTTTTATAATTGTCGCTACACACTAGCTATAATTATACTGTGGGGTCTCTTCTGACCCCCGAGTATAATAAGCAGAGGGCCAAGAGAGGTGACAAACATTTCCTTTTCCTGCCCTCCGCAGCTGCTCTGTTCTCTTTGGGTGCTTCTGCCTGTAGTTAGAAACCTCTGATTGGTTCTCAGGGGTCACGTCGCGTTATATGCGTAATGACATCGGACGTGACCCTATAGGTCCTGTCAGCGGTCTCTTACATCAAACAGAAGTGCCTGAAGAGAACACAGCGGCTGCGGAGTGCAGGGAAGGTGAGTACATAGTTTTTTTTATGTTTCATCACTTCTCCTGAGCCTCCGCTTATTATACTCGGGGGTCTGAAGAGACCACCAAGTATAATAACAGCAGTTTCGTTTTGGCCGTGTTTGGTCCGATCGAAACTGCTGGTTGAGGACTCAGGGTCGCCATGCCAGGGAAATATGCCTCACGTGCCACTCTTGGCATGCGTGCCAGGGGTTGCCGACCCCTGGCCTAGGTCATCTTTTACAATGTTCTGTATTTATTAAAGATTTGCATACAAATTAAATACAAAGCATCCAGATATATTACATAAGATACCAAAATGAGATCAGCATAAAGCAGAGGACGACATACAGTTGAAAGCAGAAGTTTATATACACTATATAAAAAGACACATATGCATGTTTTTCTCACTATCTGACATGTAATCAGAATAAATCTTTCCCGTTTTAGGTCAATTAGGATTACCAATGTTATTTATATTTGCCAAATTCCAGAATAATGAGAGAGAGAATTTTTTAAGGCATTTTTATTACTTTCTGCAAAGTCAAACGTTTACATACATTTCATTAGTATTTGGTACCATTGCCCTTAAATTGTATGACTTGGGTCAAACATTTTGGATATCCTTCCACAAGCGTCTCACAATAGTTAGTAGGAATTTGGGCCCATTCCTCCTGACAGAACTGGTGGAACTGGGCCATGTTTGTAGACCGCCTTGCTCACACTTGCCTTTTCAGCTTTGCCCATAAATTTTCAATAGGTTTGAGATCAGGGCTTTGTGATGGCCACTCCAAAACATTGACTTTGTTATCCTTAAGCCACTTTGTAACCAGTTTGGCAGTATGCTTTGGGTCATTGTCCATTTGGAAGACCCATTTGCGCCCAAGCTTTAACTTTAACTGCCACATAATGTTCTTCCTCGCTAATACTCCCGGCCCATGAGAAATGTCTACCCTTCCATTTATGATGGTCAGTCTGAACTGTGTGCAGTAGATATGTGTGACTGTGGGTAAATGTCTGAGATAAATCTCCTAGGTATTTAATGAATTGTTTTTGCCAGGAAAACCCAAAGGAGGCCTGCAGGGAATGAACAAGGGTATTGTTGAGGGATATGTTCAGAACCACACTCTTAGATATATCTAGTTTGTAGTTGCTATATACGCTATATTCCTGGATAAAATCGAACAATGCTGAGAGAGAGAGTCGAGGCTATGAAATATACAGTATAAGACAACATCATCTGCAAAAGCAGAACACTTAAATTGTCTGTAGCCTATGAGTATGCATTTAATATTAGGGTCCTTGCACATTCTATTTAGATGTTTCATGACAATTGCATAGAGTATGGGGGAAAGGGGGTATCCCTGGCATGTACCATTGTGGATAATGTCCTGTTGACTTTGAACCTGAGGAGTGGAATTTAAAGCCTGGATCCATTGGAGCATTGTGTGATCCAGAACCAATTGTCAGAGGGATGCCTCCAGGAAGCTTCAACCCACCCGGTCAAAAGCCTTCTCTGCATCTAGTGAAAACGGCATGAGTAGCCTTCCCAAACGTTTGGCATGGTGAATGATGGTGAAGGTTTTCAGCGTATTATCACAAGCTTCTTGGGAGGGTGATCTGAGTGGATTAGATCCCCCAGGAAGCGCTCAAGTCTGTTGGCCAGCAATTTGACAAATAGCTTAGCGTCTAAATTAATCTATGATATGGTTACATTCTGAAGTTGGGAGCTACTTGATTCTGATGTTATTGCGTCAATGTCTATTTTCCAGCTTGTCCAATTGTGTCACCAGCTGGAGTTGTCTCTGTGATTGGGCCTCGGCCAAGGTCATAAGCTCCTGAATTGTACACTGGACAGAGGACTTGAAAGTTTCCAAGTCCTCCACTCTTGTTTGTATGTCTGACATTTCTGACTTAACTCGATGAAGGTCAGTTCTCCATGCCTGCTTAACATCTCCCGCAGGTCAGTCCATGTCAGTTTTAGTGAGCAATAATGCTAATAGGGCCTGTAGTTTGGGATAACTAATATGAACGGCCATTTCTGGTGGTGGTAAGTTGAGTGTATCAGAGGAGGGTTCAAGTTTCGAAGGTCTTGGGGACTTCATCCCAAATAATGATCTGGCTCAAGAGGGTTAGCAGGTCATTGGAGCGGTGTCCTCTTTATCCGAGTCCGAACTGGTGACCCCATGGCAATATTAGAGTGGAGTGGTACAGTAGGGAAAAAAAGTATTTAGTCAGCCACCAATTGTGCAAGTTCTCCCACTTAAAAAGATGAGAGAGGCCTGTAATTGACATCATAGGTAGACCTCAACTATGAGAGACAAAATGAGAGAACATATCTAGAAAATCACATTGTCTGATTTTTTAAGAATTTATGGTGGAAAATAAGTATTTGGTCACCTACAAACAAGCAAGATTTCTGGCTCTCACAGACCTGTAACTTCTTCTTTAAGAGGCTCCTCTGTCCTCCAATCATTACCTGTAATAATGGCACCTGTTTGAAATTGTTATCAGTATAAAAGACACCTGTCCACAACCTCAAACAGTCACACTCCAAACTCCGTAAATGGTGAAGACCAAAGAGCTGTGGATGGACACCAGAAACAAAATTGTAGACCTACACCAGGCTGGGAAGACTGAATCTGCAATAGGCAAGCAGCTTGGTGTGAAGAAATCAACTGTGGGAGCAATAATTAGAAAATGGAAGACATACAAGACCACTGATAATCTCCCTCGATCAGGGGCTCCACGCAAGATCTCACCCCGTAGAGTCAAAATGATCACAAGAACAGTGAGCAAAAATCCCAGAACCACACGGGGGGACCTAGTGTAGGACCTGCAGAAAGCTGGGACAAGCGTAACAAAGGCTACTGTCAGTAACACACTACGCCGCCAGGGACTCAGATCCTGCAGTGCCAGACATGTCCCCCTGCTTAAGCCAGTACATATCCGGGCCCATCTGAAGTTTTCTAGAGAGCATTTGGATGTTCCTGAAGAGTATTGGGAGAATGTCATATGGTCAGATGAAACCAATGTAGAACTGTTTGGTCGAAACACAGCACGTCGTGTTTGGAGAAGAGTGAATGCTGAGTTGCATCCAAAGTACACCATATCTACTGTGAAGCATGGGGGTGGCAACATCATGCTTTGGGGCTGTTTCTCTGCAAAGGGACCAGGACAACTGATCCATGTACATGAAAGAATGAATGGGGCCATGTATTGTGAGATTTTGAGTGCAAACCTCCTTCCATCAGCAAGGGCATTGAAAATGAAACGTGTCTGGGTCTTTCAGCATGACAATGATCCCAAGCACACACCAGGGCAATGAAGGAGTGGCTTCGTTATAAGCATTTCAAGGTCCTGGAGTGGCCTAGCCAGTCTCCAGATCTCAACCCCATAGAAAACCTTTGGAGGGAGTTGAAAGTCCGTGTTGCCCTGCAACAGCCCCAAAACATCACTGCTCTAGAGGAGATCTGCATGGAGGAATGGGCCAACAGTGTGTGTCAACCTTGTGAAGACTTACAGAAAACGTTTGACCTCTCTCATTGCCAACAAAGTATATATAACAAAGTATTGAGATGAACTTTTGTTATTGACCAAATACTTATTTTCCACCATAATTTGCAAATAAATTCTTTAAAAATCAAGCAATGTGATTTTCTGGATTTGTTTTCTCATTTTGTCTCTCATAATTAAGGTCTACCTATCATGTCAATTACAGGCTGGCCTCATCTTTTTAAGTGGGAGAACTTGCACAATTGGTGGCTGACTAAATACTTTTTTCCCCACTGTATGTGGCCTGAGAGCCTTCTTGGTAGGAGGGCTAATGACCATGCCAGTTTGTGGGCCTGCATGTGACCTCCTAGAAGTACCAGCATGCACATCGGTAGTAGGGCTGTCAACATTCGGAGGTAAAAGCCTAGGGTTTGTGGGCATCATCTTAGAGTGCTGGGCCTCATGGTATGCAAGATGGTGCCGGAGCCTCTAAGCCTGAGTCACTTTTTGAGGATGACTGTGAGTCTTGCAGAGAGTAAATGGCCAGTATGCATAATTCTTCTATATGATAGAACTGAAAATATGTCGCAGGAAATCTGGTCTGGATACAGGAATGATCTTCTAAAAGAGGTGATTTTTTTTTTTAGAGCGGTTTCATGGAATACAAGGGATAATTCTTCCATACTGCCTTACAGTTAACATCTGGCTGTGGATTTTTTTGCCGTAAGTGCAATTATGCCTGTTAGTAAAGATTCTGCTACATGATCTGAACACAGAGGTAATTGTTCATTTTGACACTTGCAGGGCACTTCCATAGCTACAGTAGTTTGAGAACAAAACAATGCTGAGCAATTTTCACTTTTCTTACTCCATATGGCAGTGAAAGTTATGTCTGGTGCTACAAAAAAGCATCATGGTCCAAAATTCTAGAACTTAATAATTAAAATCCGAAAAATAAAATGACTTTTTATATTCTGAACCACTGGACTAAGCTGCAATACCAGACAAAGACCATGGACAAAGAGGTGGATTTAATTTTGACCATACATATATAGGTATGATCATAGTATAGGGGTCTGCAACCTTTGGCACTCCAGCTGCTGTGAAACTACAACTCCCAGCATGTTTTTGTATGGGAGTTGTGGTTTCACAGCAACTGTAATGCTGAAGGTTGCTGACCCCTGTCATAGTCTAACAATTTCAGCAGGCTTAGCAGGCTTAAGTTACTAGTAGCATAATGTTGTACCGTGTTAACCATAGAAAGTAGTGGAAGAGTGAAGAGATCAGGCGATACCTTTTAGATTCTAACTGAATATATTTGATAATAAGCTTTCGAGAGTGCTAGCTCTCTTCTTCAGATATGGTATAATACTAGAAACTGAAAATTCACACTATTTATACACAGAAGACATGGATCTTCAAAAGGATCTTGGAATAACAAAATGCAATATACATAGAGAAGTTATTTACAACAGGTCAGGAAATAAACAGTCTGGAAAATTTGTGGTGCGTGACAGAGGGATCTGTTGTCTGTTTGCAATCAGGTGGTGATTTGTGACCCTCACAGGTCATACATAGTGTGACATGAAACTGGCATGAATATTAAGTCCAAATTGCAGAGTTTGAAATTTTTGCATTAACTTGTATTCCCATTTCTCTCTCTTTGCGTCTTAAAATGTCCCATTAAAACCACAACCCGCAAATCTTCAATACAGTGGTCTTCTCCGGAGAAATGTGCGGCCACTGGGAGATCTGTTCTGCTGTTATTAATGGTGAATCTGTGTGAATTCATGTGCTGACTGAGTCTCTGCCCTGTTTCCCCCACATAGAGGCCTGTGGTGGGACATCGCACACACATTATGAGATACACCACATCGGAAGACCTGCAGGAAAATGTCCCCCCTAATTCTGTGCAGGCTTAAGTTAGTTAGACTTAGCATCTTAAGTGTATGAGGGTGTGCCACCAAAGTTGTCTGGCAATGGACTACAGATGTGTTTTTCCTTACCCATACACTTGTGTAGCTAAGAAGCTTTTCTAAAAACAACATGATTTTTTGATAAGTTAACGCAAAGGGATATGCAAAATATCCTATTTGTGTCTGTGTGTCCACCCTCTAGGGGTGGGGGAATGAATGAAGTACAGCCTTTGAAGGTTTTTGTTATAAGTTTCTAATATTGTGATGGATTGGTTTCAAGAGAAACTGGAGTCCTAAACCACTTTGGAGATCAGCTAAAGGAGGACACCTTGAAGGAAATTTATTAAGACTTGTGTTTCCTATGTCCAGTTCCCCCACTGGCACTAGATATGGAGGAGATCCAGTGTGCCAAAGTTGAAATCTATGCCAGTTTTTTGGTATGAGTCATAATAAATCTTGATAGGCTAAAGCATTCCCACCCTGGCCCTCCTCAATCCACTCCTTACTACCTTTCTTAAAAAACACAAAAAAGGGCTAATAACTAAGCATGAAAAACTCTGTAGATCATGTAAAACCATAGAACACCATAGTAACATGACCACAAAAAAATTATAATAAAATATCATTTTATTAACATAAATAATGAAACAAACATATATGGGGAGATAAATAATGAAGGTACACCATAATAACGATAGGGAGGGAAATGGGGGCCACAATAATAATAAATAGGGGGATATACACCACTGGTACAAATAAATATGTGTAAGGATGGTTGAAAACAACCTATATAGCACTATATAGGGGGCGCCCCCTTGATGAAGCCGTCTGGCGAAACGTTCGTTGGGGTGGAGTGTGACTAGGTGAGGTTACAATGGTGGCTTATTATGTTCACATTTATTTCTAGTATTCACTAGATTTCTTTGGTCTGTTATACTGTTTATGGTATATTTATGCATATATAGTGCTATATAGGTTGTTTTCAACCATCCTTACACATATTTATTTGTACCAGCGGTGTATATCCCCCCTATTTATTATTATTGTGGCCCCCATTTCCCTCCCTATCGTTATTATGGTGTACCTTCATTATTTATCTCCCCATATATGTTTGTTTCATTATTTATGTTAATAAAATGATATTTTATTATAATTTTTTTGTGTTCTACCTTTCTTAAAAAGTAGCAAGCAGGGTGCAAACATGTTGAAGTGGTGCATCTTTGGTGCAAATTTGGGCCATAGAGATGTTAGTAAACTCACCTCCATTGAGAACATATTGGGGAGAATATATTAAGAATGGTGTTTTCTACATTAATCCTAATCCATTCTTCTGCTGGCACAAGATGTACCACAATTATTAAGAGGTTCTGGACAGGTGTAGATTTTAGGCATTACTTACACTAGTTTTCAGGCATAAGTTATAGTAAATGTGACAAGTCGAGGCATCACCTTCCTGGTCTGCCATTCAAAAAAAAAAAAGTGGAGAGCAGAGTACAGAAAGAACTAAATGGCCCATCTTTGTTGCAAATATGGACAGTGCACCAAAGATATGTCACATCAAAGCCATATTTCTGACATGGATGATACAATAATCATAGTCAATTCTCCGAGTTTATGTGGTATAGGTGTAAGAAACTTTTTCTATGTTTTTTCAGTTGATGCTTAAATATGTGATAATGTGCAAGGTGATGTTTTTGACATAGATGCTCCCTGCAGACAACCTTATGACAGGGCAGACAGACTTGTCTCATAAAGCTGGTGCTAGACTGCAAAATGTAATTGTTCTGGGCAAGTAATTTTAATTGTAATATTTGGGAATGAAATACAAGGTTAATTAGAAGGCATAAAATAAAAATGGCATAAGACAAAAACCATCTTACTAAGATATGTATTTGTATAGCTGTGTTACACAATAAGACTGCACCTTCATTTGTTTTACTTGCTCCTTTCTTTGCTGTGAGCAAAGAATACAATCATTTAGAAAGAGTAAAATGTGTGGGTGTTCAGTACTTTTCCTTTTGTCTCTGTTTTATTTTACTTTTCTAACTGTGAATAATAAGATTGTTCCAGTTTTGAAGTTACCCATATAAACTTCTCCATAATGTTTACCAAAACATTGGTTGACTCTGTAAATCTAAACCATATTAGTGGATCCGTAACCCAACATGTACAATGTGTAATAGAACAGGGATATACAGTGCCTTGTGAAAGTATTCGGCCCCCTTGAACTTTTCAACCTTTTGCCACATTTCAGGCTTCAAACATAAGGATATAAAATTTTGAGTTTTTGGTGAAGAATCAACAACAAGTGGGACACAATCGTGAAGTGGAACGAAATTTATTGGATATTTTAAACTTTTGTAAAAAATAAAAAACTGAAAAGTGGGGCGTGCCAAATTATTCGGCCCCCTTAAGTTAATACTTTGTACCGACACCTTTTGCTGCGATTACAGCTGCAAGTCGCTTGGGGTATGTCTCTATCAGTTTTGCACATCGAGAGACTGAAATTCTTGCCCATTCTTCCTTGGAAAACAGCTGGAGCTCAGTGAGGTTGGATGGAGAGCGTTTGTGAACAGCAGTTTTCAGCTCTTTCCACAGATTCTCGATTGGATTCAGGTCTGGATTTTGACTTGGCCATTCTAACACCTGGATACGTTTATTTGTGAACCATTCCATTGTAGATTTTGCTTTATGTTTGGGATCATTGTCTTGTTGGAAGATAAATCTCCGTCCCAGTCTCAGGTCTTTTGCAGACTCGAACAGGTTTTCTTCCAGAATGGTCCTGTATTTGACTCCATCCATCTTCCCATCAATTTTAACCATCTTCCCTGTCCCTGCTGAAGAAAAGCAGGCCCAAACCATGATGCTGCCACCACCATGTTTGACAGTGGGGATGGTGTGTTCAGGGCGATGAGCTGTGTTGCTTTTATGCCAAACATATCGTTTTGCATTGTGGCCAAAAAGTTCAATTTTGGTTTCATCTTCTTCCACATGTTTGGTGTATCTCCCAGGTGGCTTGTGGCAAACTTTAAACGAGACTTTTTATGGATATCTTTGAGAAATGGCTTTCTTCTTGCCACTCTTCCATAAAGGGCAGATTTGTGCAGTGTACGACTGATTGTTGTCCTATGGACAGACTCTCCCACCTCAGCTGTAGATCTCTGCAGTTCATCCAGAGTGATCATGGGCCTCTTGGCTGCATCTCTGATCAGTCTTCTCCTTGTTTGAGATGAAAGTTTAGAGGGACGGCCGGGTCTTGGTAGATTTGCAGTGGTCTGATACTCCTTCCATTTCAATATGATCGCTTGCACAGTGCTCCTTGGGATGTTTAAAGTTTAGGAAATCTTTTTGTATCCAAATCCGGCTTTAAACTTCTCCACAACAGTATCACGGACCTGCCTGGTGTGTTCCTTGGTCTTCATGATGCTCTCTGCGCTTTAAACAGAACCCTGAGACTATCACAGAGCAGGTGCATTTATACGGAGACTTGATTACACACAGGTGGATTATATTTATCATCATCAGTCATTTAGGACACCATTGGATTATTCAGAGATCCTCACTGAACTTCTGGAGTGAGTTTGTTGCACTGAAAGTAAAGGGGACAAATAATATTGCACGCCCCACTTTTAATTTTTTTATTTTTTACAAAAGTTTACAATAACCAATAAATTTCGTTCCACTTCACAATTGTGTCCCACTTGTTGTTGATTCTTCACCAAAAAATTAAAATTTTATATCTTTATGTTTGAAGCCTGAAATGTGGCAAAAGGTTGAAAAGTTCAAGGGGGCCGAATACTTTCGCAAGGCACTGTATGTCCCCCATTTGAATGGTGCAGCTGTCCTGCATATCTGCTGTAGCTCCATTTTATTTTAATCTATGGAACTTATTGCACTTAGATACGTAGCTATGGTCAGCATATAGCTACATCTGTCTTACATTTTAAATGGAGCAACAATGCACTTCTTGGATCTAGAACATAAGAATGGAGACAGATGAATGTCCCAAGAATTATTTCCAGAATGTTCGCAAGGTTCACCTGCCTGTTAAGTTTCATTTGGTCCAAGCCAAAAGTATAATTAACTGAGGACCAGGGCAGGTGCAGTAAAATTAAAAATTCTGACACTTAGTTTTTTTTACCTTTCCTGGGCTACATTACAGCATCCACTGCATGTTCCCCAGTGTCTTCAGTCCTCTTCAGGCCTCTTCCAGCCTGAATGCATGTCATGGGCCAGCAGGAAACTGCTTAAACCTGTGATTGGGCCTCATAGTTCATGTGGGTTGAGCCATCGTCATGACCCTACCTGCCCATGGCTTCCATTTATTATTATTGAAGAGACCATGGAGTATAACAGTGATTTGTAGATGATGAACCCTAACAATTGTGGGTTCAGCCAAACCCAAGATTTTTGGAAAATTTGGAAGGAACCTTGTTTGCTCATCTCTACATAAGACCCCTTTGTTGTGAATGGGGGAGTGATGATTTCAGGTTGTAGCAATTTTGGGAGAAGGGGCTACAAGGTTATTTACCCACGATGCTGGGTGCCAGGGAGTACCAGCAAGGTACTTTGCCTTGGCCAATGTGTTTAGATAAAGGACCAGGGCACAAAACTTTGGCCAAGGTGTTTAGATAAAGGACCAGGGCAGAAAACTAAAACTTGAAGAAAATGATACCTACTCCTGTAGTCCTATTTATTTTTCAGTTATTATACTTCTGCAGTGGCCACTGTAGTCATAAATCACTATGCCTAGACAGCAAAGGATCAAAATTCTATCAAAGTACAAAAGAAAGTTCTCAATTTATCCTGAAAAAAAAAATAAAAAAATTCTCCTGAATGTTTACAACTATGCACTTAGGGGAAATTTACAAAGCTAAATTCATCAGAATTTTGGTTTCATGTTAAGTGGCTTAATGGAATATGGGTGTGAACAGGGAGAAAAAAGAATGGCCTAATATGCTACAATTTGTGCAAAACTTTTGTGTAAAATAACCAAACTAATAGATGGTATTTACCCCAATAAAATGTGAAGGAAACTTAAAGGGGTTCAGTCAAATCAAGTTAAACACTATCCACAGTATGGGGGTAAACTGCTAATTTGTAGGAGTCCGACTCCTGGGACCCTCCCGATCATGTAAACTGGAGTTTTTTTCACCACAATTTGATTAATTTGGTAGATCAGAAATGCACACTGATCTTCTATTCATTTCCATGGGACCACCAGTATGGAATTGAATTGATCTGACCATCAGCCATTGGATAGGACATAAAATGTGAACTTGTTGTGACTGTACAATCCATTGAATGATAAATTCACTGACTAAAATGCAACAAAATTGTCAAGCCAAGGCTGGGTTTACACTACCATTTTTTAATGTCCATTACTCTCACCCGACTACTTTTCTGACAGAAGAAAACATCCTGCATGCATGAAGATAGAAAGTGTCCTATGTGTTTTTTAGATTATAGTCGATGGGAACAGATGCAGACTGAGGGAATTCAATCTATGACCATTACTCCACTACTATTAAAGTCCATTGCTGTCATCCTATGATGGGTGACAGCAACGGACTGTAATAATGGTGGTGTGAACAACAAAATGAACAAGGGAAAGCTTTGCAGGCATCGGACACAAGCAGAATGCCGGGAAGGAGGAAGATATCTTCAGTTGAGTATAAAAACTAAATTAAACCTACTATTATCCCTTTGTTTGAAAAGTCCATGGTTATTTTCCCTTTCCCGACATAAAAATACCAGTCCATGGTCACACCAGAATCAGAACATCAATTTAGATGGTCCAAGTCTGATAGTACCCAGCTCTTCCCAACACCCCTGGAGAGTAGTATACCACAGTCATCATAATAGGGGTTACAATGGCCTTTGGGCTGGCTAACACTAAGATCCATCCTTAGTAATACAAAGCTGTCAATCGGACAATTCTCTTACTCTGAATATGTCTTTCATCATATATATTTAATGTATTTTTTATGTAAATTTGGAACACTTTCAGACAGTGTAAAAAAATAAAAAAAAAATTTTTTGAGCAAAAACATGAGCGAAATTCAACACACCACTTGCAACACTTATGCCATACTAAATAAAATAGAATTACAAAAAATAAATAATAAAATTTATCCTCATGGTATATTTTCACCCCAAGTTTGCACTGTCTAAATATTAAACAGGATTAGTATATCTGCCCTGTTATTTTTTGCCTTCATCTCTTATGTGAGATCTTAATGTAACCATACACACAGTAGATTGTATATAAATGGAAAACTGTGTTGTAGCAGTCGCCCTTTCATTTTAAGTAAAAGTAGAGCTGTTTCTGCTAAATTAAACAGTATTTTCTCTTACTATTACTGCATCTCCAGCCAAAAATGATAATACTTTCAAAATAAATTACAAAATGTTCTATCTGCATTTCAATGGCGTTAACATTCCTGTCTAGTGGCCGCAATGTGTATAAATCTGTGTTATTATGGCACCTACCATAGACATTTCTCCCAGATATTACTGTGCAATTAGAATATAGAGGTTATAATGATACGCATGGATAAACAGTAATGTGGTATTGGGGACATATGCAAAGACTGATACTATTTTTATAACACTGCACCTTAAGAAATGGCATTTTCTCCTCTTTATTAATGTATCCATAAAAACACCTGTGGCTTGGTGAGATTTCTGTGTAAGTTACAATTGAATTGACAGGACTGCTGTAGAAAGAACTAGAACATCAATAAAATTTCATGTTACATATTAAAATGACATATAGTATTACAACCCCCAACTAAGTCATACTAAGACAGCACTGTACATTCTGTATTGGCTGCGCCTGGTATTAATCTAGCATCACTTCCATCCTATAGCACAAATACTATGAAATCTACAGGACAATCCCTGGTGAACACTAAATGGGATGTCAGCCACTTCAATAAACTGATTGGTGGAGGAGATACCAGTAGTCAGTCGTCCACTTCACTGACATCTACAGTAGGGATAGGTCATCAATATCATATTGATATGTCCTGAAAAGCCCATGTAAAATATATATGGATATATGCACACTTAACTGATCTCCAATTTGATTAAGTATTCCATTTTGAAACCAATTTAACACAACATCACAAGATGTTAACAAAAGCCTTGAATGGCTACAATTCACTTTGTGATAACTTTTCATGGTGCCATATTGTGTTCAGATAAGCAGCCTTGGGATACTCATATCTGAATGTGTTCCAGCTAAGGGAAGACACATCTGTATACTACTATATATACTACTGTGTCATATATACATGGGAAGCTTTTTATCTGACCCAGTGTTCTGGTGAACCTAGGGGGTGTGGAGCTGCAGATAACTAGTTACTGGATACTAAAGATTCTTCTGAATTGAGGCACCACTAGCTATATGTTCATATTCATCTCTATCTAGTGAGTGTTTCTTACCTTTGCAGTGGCTCAGTGCTGTATCACAATATTTCACTGGGCTGGCACCTTTTGTGCTTCTCTGCCTTCAGATACATGAGTCACATTGGTCAAGATGTGATCAGACACCAGCACCACTTTGCACATTGAAAAATTTTTATGAAGAGCTCAAAATCCTTACAAGACCAACCAGCCCATGACTTTAGAGAGTGATCACTCTCCATTGTTATGAATGGGAGATACTGAACATAATCAGTCGAGTGATATCGCATAGATAATACTATAACCAACACTCACTGTAGTGCAGAGTTCCTATGAATATACAGGTGTCTCTCCAGCAGCAGAATGGAACTGGGCATCCTTATTCTTGGAAAGAGTTGGAGTTAAAGTGGTGGAACTATTACTGATCAACAATTTATAGTATTTCCAATCAGTATTAAAGATGGGCAAATCTATTTAGAACAAATGTGGAGCAAATTTCCCTAAAAGTCCAGCGATTCCAAAGCATTTGGTATTTGTTCCACATCAATGAATTTAAAAAAATAAAAAAAAATATTAAAAATGTTTTATTTATGGAAACTGAGATTATCTGTATAACACTGTGCAAGAATGTTGGCATAAAACAAGCAAATAACCAAACTCCAGGAATATTTATTATATGAACTTCAAAATTCAAAATTAGTTTTATATTGTCAAAGTATAGGAAAAAATATTGTGTTACTGTGTTAGTCAGTAAAAATCAAACGATGAATAGATATTTTTGTATCAACAAAGGCAAAAATATTGTAGATATGATACCTTTATTCGCTAACCAGAAACATTACATTTGCAAGGTTTCAGAGCACAGCGGCTCCTTCTTATATTTTTGATGTATCACCTTATGTACTGAATGTCTTTGTGTAGCATCTTCTTATTGTTGTGTTGTGTTCTTGGTCATTCATTTGTAAATGTCTGAAAAAGAACCTCTGTGCTTTGAAAGGTTGCAAATGAATTTTTTTTGAATAGCCAATAAAGGGATCATGTCTACAAAACTTTTACCTTTGTTGACACAAAAGTATCATAGTTTTATACTGTAAAGTCAATATATACAAAAACAGCAGTTCCACAGCACTCTATACATAATACCTATGGTAAATTATATAGATCATTTTGATAAATGTTATTCTTTTTTTTGTGAATACCCTGTAGCAAACCAGCTCTAACCTCTTTCTTTTCATCTACTTGAATTAAAGTGGTTTTCCAAGTTTTTTTTTGTTTCTTTTTTTTTTACAGATAGAAAAAAAATAATTCACCAATTGTTTTTGTCTAATTAAGACCAAATAAAAAATTTGCTACCCTTTTGTGTAAATGTGTGACTGCAATATAGATTGTGTTAATCACTTCCTTACTGGTCCTGATCATGTGCCATTCATTGTGTGCATGACTTCAGGTGTTAGTCACACCCACCATGAGTGTGATGTCACCACTGATGAAAGCAGCATTTGTCTGCCAGAGTAGCTAGGTAGAGATTGGGGCCGGGGCTGGTCCCAGACGAGCCAGCACCTGGTTCACAGTAGAGGCAGCAGAAGCATCAAGGTAGACAAACACATTTTATTTCTATTTTTATTTATTTCTCACAGTTCTAGCCTCTCCCCTGTCTCCCTCAGACTGACATTTTTCCATGAGTGGTCAGAGGGTTTTATGGACACTGACAGGCTGGCAGCACGGTAGATGCAAAGAGAGTGAAGGAGAGGAGAAAATGATGTGAATGCTTTATCATTAGCATCATAAAGGGAAAACTGCATACTTAAAAAAGGATGTGTGCATTTTAATAAATGTATGCATTTTTTTAAAAAAAAAGTGCATTTGATTTTCTGATAAAAACACAAACCTTTTTGTGAGCAAAACCGCACTGTGTGAACACAGCCCTACTGGGAAGTGTTGTATCATAGAACCGGATTGTGTGATTGTGCTTTACAGACATTCTCAATCAATATACAGTATATACAGATACACATACAAACTCTTACATACGATATATATATATATAGAGAGAGAGAGAGAGAGAGAGAGAGAGAGAGAGAGAGAGAGAGAGAGAGAAAGAGAAAGAGATGTATGTATATAATATGCAACTATATAATGTGGGTGAATATATATATATATATATATATATATATATATATATATATACTGGGCTTGAATGAAAAACTACTAGGAGGTGCAGTGGGCGGATGCTGAGAGGGGCTGCCTGGAAAAGCTCTGACACTCCCATAACCAGGAACTAGAAACCAGGAAGTATTGCATGTACCTGAAAATATGAGGAATGGTAAACAATGGTCCAAACGCACATAAAGGTGCCTTTAGTTACATTTTCTTAGTCCTGGAAAACCCGTTTAAATGAATCTTAAAACAAGACAAAAGTTATTGAAAAGGGCGGGGGGGGGGGGGGGCACAGCTGAGATCCTGGCACATATAGAGATGTCTATATATATTTCTTAGTTTTAACAGTAATATGGCAAATAGGAGCAAAGAAGGTGAAGGCAGAAAGTACTGGTTATTTTTTTTTATTTTATTTCATTTTCTGTGTTTAGAATTTCTTTGAATAAACACTACAGTTTCTGTAATACACTTGGGGGCCATTCACACAGTAGAAATGTGTGCTGATTTTGAAGCAGATTCTACCTCAAAATCAGATCCAGATTCTGCCCTGATTTTGCATCCCATTATTTACAATGGGAGGCAGAAATCGAAACAAGACCCTAAAAAAAATAAGCATTTTACTTGATCTTGTGATTGATTCAGATACAGAATCCGTGGCATGAGTGCTGATTAGGCTCATTCTGCTGAGCTAGAGTCCTCCTCAAATTCCTCTTCTATTTCTGCCACTTGAACTTACTCTTAGAATCAGACAGACAGACCTAGCTGATTATAATCAGCAAGGTGCAATAATGGTTAGGCAGAGTAGGAGTTAAATGGCAAGCTGAGTCACTCACTGTAAGAAAATTCAACAGTACTACTTTAAAAAGGACCCACCACTAGGTTTTAAATACTGAATTTCCCTATGGTGGGACTATTAAAGGATTATCTTATCTTATCTTAAATAAAATCCTGGAAACTTTAACCACAACTCTGACTCCACCCATGATCCCACCTGTAATGTCCTATTTCCCACCCAGGAACCCCACAAACTGCCCTCTTTGGGGATTCACTTTAACAAAACCCTCCCCCCATTAGAGTTAGCCACCCCATCAGTTTCCTGGGACTGTTAGCAACTATGCCATATAACCCCTTGGCTGATCATTGTTTGAACTTAAGTTCCTTGGGCCCACCAGAAGTAATGATTCTGAGGGCACCAACATCTACACAGAACATGTTCATGTCCACTATAAATGGCACTGTAAATTTCTCATTATCATTGCATATAATCACTATGGTCAAATAAGCTATATGCAAATCAACCCAAAGAAATGTTGCAGCCTCCAGTGGCAAGTGACTGGTCAGCTCCAAATGAGACTGTCGTCTTCAGGACTTTTGGGGCCCGTTATTGTGCCAGAACTTGGGCCCACAGCAAAATCCTCTGGTACCCTATTGGGCTAGCACAGCCCTGCAGAAACATATAGATTGTGACCCGGAAGCCATTCTAGTCATGTATATGGTGGCTTTGGTTCAGTCTATATATGGTCAGTAGAGCGCAGCTTGGTAAATTTATGACATTGTCTGTTACTGTAATTCAACTGCAGCCGATGTCTGTGTTGCACATAGACTATAGTATGAGTGTAGGGGATAACCAGCATGTTGTAGGTTAACAGAGCCCTGCAGAAAGTGCTGCATTGCAGCCAAATACTGACTGGCAGTGACAGCATTACACAGCTCTCGCTCTATTGAAAAAAATAGAATTTGAGTTTTTCTTCTAGCCCATCAAATAGAATGTGCCGAGAACATAAAAACATGAAGCCAATTACAATCACAAAACCTATTTCCTTCCTTCTCTTGTGTTGTTGTATTTTTTTTAATGTATAAAGAGGAATTTATTAACGGATTCTCGACTTGGCAGTTTATTATGTAAATTGATTCCGTATAATGAAATCATAGGGCCATTTATTAAACTTACAACTGCCGTAATTATAAGCCTTTCACTGCCAATACCACGTCCTGGACTGACTGACAGATGGCAAGGAATGCCCGCTCGTTGGTAGCGGGAAGGTTTCTTAATTATCTCATTATTTCAACAAGTCATTGGTATTTGCGCCTGACACGTGGGATATGAGAGTGGGTTAGGATGGAATTTTATTAATTCTGCATAAGAGCTCGAGAATATACTGAACAAAAGGCAATAGCATCCTTCATGCCGGAGCATTTATGGTCCACTGTATATCCTCCCCCACGGTTATTAAGAGAAATTACAGGAAGCAAAGTAATTAAAGGAGCAGTTTAGGAAATCACTTTGTCCTCCCCCATCCACAAATGAATATTCTAAACTGCGCAGAGATGAGCTTCTCGTAGACTCTAAATGATGAACAACACAATTAATATTCTTTACCGCTGGTTAAAATTAAAAGCAACATTGATTAGGCACAAAAATACAGATTTTTTTTTTTCCCCTCAACAGCAGTTTTATGCTTCAATATATTTTATTGCAAAAAGCTTTTAAAGAGACAATGGCATAGCTAGGCTCTTCTTCATAGGCTCAAGGATTCAGTTCCCTGCATAAACCATGTACGTAAATACTGTATATGGGTCCTGGTGACTTGTGGCGCCCTTTAGCTCTACCCCCAGCACTCAATTTCCAAAATATGTACCAGAGTTACAACTTGAAGCTCCTGCACTCCACTGCAAAATCTGTACCTACCTTGTGCAATTGAGAATACTGGTATATTTTATGGGGCAGAAGGACCTTTGGGGCCCCCTCAAGATCCAAGGCCACATACAAACTGCTACCTCTGCACCCTCTATAGCCATGCCCCTGGCATGGATTCAACCACCACCCTCTTAGGTATTTCCATGGGGAACATATATTTAGTATTCTAGTTCAAAAATCTTTTTTTCAAGAATGGATAAATGTTTACTGGGTGACCAGTCAGTAAGAAATTCCTCCCTGTCGTTATTTTGGTGATGAGTCTAAAGGTGCCCATAAATTTTGAAAAGCTACCAGTTGTTCCTCATTGATTCCTGATTTGGTGGTAAGAGGAGACCATGCCACAGCTTAACTTTCCTGAGAAGAAAAGAATGGAGTGTTGAAATTTCACATGCCCAAACCTTCTTTTTCCCAGACATTATCAATTGAGGGGAAATTGAAAGGCCCCATACACATAAGATAGTCAACCAGTCTTACCAAAATTACTATGGTAGGTTGACGTTCCTTTTTACATATATAATAATAATAAATTGTATTTACAGTATAGAGTGCCAACATATTCCGCAGCACTTTACAAATTGTAGGGTTCAAGTACTGACAAAAAATATACATTACAAAGAAATAGTAAATTCACACACTGGGACTAAGCGCCCTGCTTGAAAGAGCTTACAATCTATGAGGTAGAGGGGGTGACACAAGAGGTAGTAGGGGCGGAATCGGAGATAGCATTGCTTATACAGTGGTCTAGATATTTTTTGTGATAGAGGTTATTTTCATTACACATAAATAAAACTGTATGAGCCATCAGCAGTGTCCTTTAACATGTAGATGTTGCCTGGACATATAAAGTTACAGTCTGATATGGCATCATATCCTGTGGGGTAATTCGGTAGTGTGAACAGAGGAGGGTTCGTTTTAGGGAAAACTAACTGCAGAAGGGTTTACATTAGGAATTGTGATAGGCCTGTCTGAAAAGATATGTCTTTAGTTTGCGCTTGAAGCTGTAGAAATTGAGTGTTAATCTAATAGTCCGGGATAGAGCATTCCAGAGAAGTGGTGCAACTCGGGAGAAGTCTTGTATACAAGTGTGGGAGATTCTGATAATAAAGGATGTTAGTCTTAGGTCATTGAGTGAATGGAGAGCATGGGTTGGGCAATAGACAAAGATGAGGGAGGAAATGTAGGGAGGTGCAGCATTATGGAGATCCTTGTGGATGAGGGTGATAAGTTTATATTGTATTCTGTAATGAATAGGCATCCAATGAAGTGACTGACACAGACCGGAGGCATCGCTGTAGTGTCTAGACCAGACCTGGGCATTGTATGGCCTGCGGGCCACATCCGACCCTCTAACTATCTCTGACCGGCCGGCGTGAGATCGTTGGAAAATTTGAAGTCAAGAGTAAACGTGTAACTACGATACCTATTACACAAGTGTAATGCGAACCTTTGACACGCGTGTCACGCCAAGACATTTTGGGTGACAAGCATCAGCAGCTACGTATTTTGTTATTGTAATAAGCAGCTGTCGATGCTTTTTACTCACCTGTCCACGCTCCTGTCCTGGCCACCCTCCGCTGCCTCCTCTAGACAGCGCTGCACTGACGTCATGACGCTGAAGAACGCCAGGACGATACGTATAGCATCCCGGGCTTCTTCAGCGTTGGCAACAGCGCACCCTGGAGGCGGCAGGGTCCAGTTCTGCAGCATGGACAGATGAGTAAAAATTATCGGCCGCTACTCTGTGTGGGGGTGGGGAGATAACAGGGGGTCATATACTGTGGGTGGCCTTTAAAAAAGGGTCATATACTGTGTGGGGGATATAAAAGGTGTCATAAACTGTGTGAGGGCCATAGGGGGATCATATGCTGTGTGGGGGGGGGGGTAAAAAAAAGGGGTTTATATACTGTGGGGGGAAAAAATGGGGTCACCGTGTGGGGGCTAAAAAGGGGGGTTATATAATGTGTGATTGGCCAGAAAAAGGGTGTCATATACTGTGTGATTGGCCAGAAAAAGGGGGTCGTATACTGTGTGATTTGCCAGAAAAAGGGGGTCGTACACTGTGTGATGGGCAATTTTCTAAATTGAACAATCACAAATTAATTAAAGTTTATCACAAGTTCATCTTCTCATCATTAAATAATGATTTAATTAGGTCCTCCACATTTTCATTGAATCATTGTAATATTTCATTTACTGTGGGATAGTATATATACTGTATACAGTATATAGGTATTGGGTAGAACTGAGTTAAGTATATTAGTCTGACCCTCTAAAACCATTCCAATTTCTCATGTGTCCCCATGGGAAAATTAATTGCCCACTCCTGGTCTAGACTGATAGATGAGCCTGGCCACCGCATTCAGAATAGATTGTAGAGGGGAGAGTTTAGTAAGGGGAAGACAGATTAGTAAGGAGTTACAGTAGTTAAGGCGAGAGTGAATCATGGCAACAATAAGTGTCTTTAATGTATCTGTGGTAAGGAAAGGGCGGATTATGGAGATGTTTTTGAGGTGGAGATGACATGAGCGTGCAAGTGATTGGATATGGGGGGTGAAGGAAAGGTCTGAGTCAAACTTAACCCAAAGGCAGTGAGCATACTGCCTAGGAGTTATGGTAAGGCTGGAGTCTGCAATGGAGATATCAGGGACAGATCTATTAGATGGTGGACGCAGCAGTAATTCAGTCTTTGAGAGATTCAGTTTCAGATAAAGCGATGACATGATATGAGTTTCTTAAAGTGTTTAGAAGAATCATCCACTCTCTGACAGTTCAAAGACTATTTTTAGAACTCCCATTGGAGTAAATGGAGAGAGCAGCACATTTATGGGCACCTCTCCATTCATTGAGGCCACAAGATGAGGGTCAGGTCGAGGTAGATTTAGGTCCCATAGGGGCAAGTTTACTGTGGATATGTCGTAAATGTCTGAACCTTTCATCTAAGTCTTACTAATGCCAATCTAATTGTTGTGTTGGTCTCTTCTCTTCTGTCATTATTTTTAATGTTTGTGCCTCTCCAGGTCATCTCTTTTTTATGTTCTTGTCTGAGTGACTCCTTTCTGATTTTCTTACTCTTTTTGCTATCTGCGCCCCTCTATTCATGTAGGTTCATGTTCTAGCTGACCTCACAAGCACACACTTTTACACATGTCCTTTATTGCAAATTCTATCATCTAGAATATAAGCAGCAAACCTTTGTTATATATTTGAATATATTCTATTCAAGCAACATAAAAAAAACCTCATAGAGAAGAAGCACTAGTTGATATAAATGAAATCCCCGAATATGTCTTAAGCTATATATGGTTGTCAGCAGACTGTATTTATTATTAAACCCTTCAGTTTTTGTTTTATTTTCCCAACTTCCAAAAGCCATGCCTGTTTTATATTTACAGAACGTATGAGGGCTTGTGTTCTGCAGGACAAATTGTACTTCCTAATGGCACTATTTAATATTTCATATTATACACTGGCAAGCTGGAAAAAAAAAAGAATCAGAAATACAGTGGAATTGGAAAATAAAAAACAGAGTTGCTCCTCTTTCTTATAGATATTTCGCAGGCAGTGGCGTAACTAGGAATGGCTTGGCCCTAAGGCAAACATTTGACATGGGGCCCCCCCGAACCACTGCCCCCAACTGCCCTCCCCCCCGGACGCCCCCTCCAACCCCCCCCCAAAAAACTGCATTCCTGCGCACACAATTATGTGCCATAGTAGCCCCTGCACACAGTATTATGTCCCATAGTGGCCCCTGCACACAGTATTATGTCCCATTGTGGCCCCTGCACACATTATTATGCAGCATAGTGGCCCCTGCACACAGAATTATGCCCCATAGTGGTCCCTGCACACAGTATTATGTCCCATTGTGGACCACCCACTTATGGATATTTCGCAGGCATTGGTGTAACTAGGAATGGCTGGGCCCCAAGGCAAACATTTGACATGGGGCCCCCCCGAACCACTGCCCCAAACCGCCCCCCGGACCGCCCCCTCCAACCCCCCCCCAAAAAACCGCATTCCTGCGCACACAATTATGTGCCATAGTGGCCCCTGCACACAGTATTATGCCCCATAGTGGCCCCTGCACACAGTATTATGCCCCATAGTGGCCCCTGCACACAGTATTATGCCCCATAGTGGCCCCTGCACACAGTATTATGCCCCATAGTGGCCCCTGCACACAGTATTATGCAGCATAGTGGCCCCTGCACACACTATTATGCCCCATAGTGGCCCCTGCACACAGTATTATTCCCCATAGTGGCCCCTGCACATAGTATTATTCCCCATAGTGGCTCCTGCACACAGTATTATGTCCCATAGTGGTCCCTGCACACAGTATTATGTTCCATTGTAGACCACCCATGAACAATTATTATACTCTGGGGTCTTTTCAGACCCCACAGTATAATGATTGGAGACCCAGGGGAGGATAGAAACATAAAAAAAAATGCTACTTACCTGTTCCTCTCTACGATCCACTCCCTGCTACTTCGGCCTTCTTCAATATTGGACCAGGCCAATCAGACATTACCTATATTCTCTGGGTCAGTACATTCACTGTTTTTTTTTATGTTCCAATACCCATAAAAAAATATGAAAAAACTAAACATTATTTTACATCATCATATCGAGCGACAAGTAACTTTTTTTATATTTCTTTGTTCAGAACTCTGTTAGAGTATTTTCACACAGAGTTTTTTGCAGGCTGATTTTGAGGTGGAATCCGCCTAAAAATCCACTCCAAAAACCACTTGCATTTATTTCAATGGGAATCAGTAGCAGTTTTTTTTCCTCTAGCTGATTTTTTCAGGTAGAGGGAAAAAAAAAGCAACATGACTTATCTTCAGGTGGATTCCGACTTGAAAAACCCATCAAAATCAATGAGAGGTGGAAAAAAACATGGTTTTAGATGCTTTTTTGATGCAGTTTCTGCAAAAAAAAGCATCAAAAACCGCAAGCATTTTTTTTTAAAGGGAAGTTTCCAGGTCCATGCAGTGTGCCGAAGCAGCAAAAAACGCATCGTGTACAATAATGCGTTTCCTAATTCCTGAAGAAGAGTGTGAGCATACCCTAAGGGACAGGGCAAAATGTGTTTTTTATTGATATACTTTTGGGCAATGACTGATGTTTATTTTTGTTAATTTTTATATGCATTCTAGGGAAAGGAGGGTGATTTAAGTTTTTATTTAGATTTTTGAATTTTTAAAACTGTGTAGCCCCACAGGGGACTTAACCCTGTGATCATTATTTCACTTATACCATAGACTGCAGTACAACAGTCTATAGGAAAATGACCACATTACTGCTAAGCCCTGGCAAAGGCGGAACTCAACTATGGCAGGGCTGAGAGTCTTCAGACGGAACAGGATAGGAACAGGCTGGCTCCCGTGATCTCACTTCATGGGAGCCATAAAATTTTGCAGAGTGAAAGTGAATAACTCTACAGATGCCCATGACAGCATCTGATAACCAACATCTAAGAGGTTAAATACCCACAATCAGAGAGGTCTCTGATTGCTGGCACTGCCCATAGGTAGACATCATATTGAAAAGGGGAACTTCCGAAGTAGTTTCACTATGGATGCATCATAAAAGGTGTATTTCCCCACCTTTGGATAAGTCATCAATATGTGATCAGTGGAGGTCTGACACCTGGAATTCCCACAAATTTGCTGGTTGAAAAAGCCATAAGATTCAGGTGAGTGTTGTGTCATCTTCACTGAATTACAAGCAAATTGTTGTATATTTCATAGGGGCTCTGCTTAAAATTGCAGTTCAGCCTCATTGATTTGAATGGGACTGAACTGCTGCTGTGTAATATGACTGATGAATGTGACATCATCGGCACATAGAATGACATTTTTAAACAACTTATTTGGGGGGGGGTCTTGGGTGTTGGATCACCAACGATCATATATTAAGTCTTGAATATGAGAAATCCCTTTAAAAGGGGTATTTCCATCTCCCTGTTGCAGCAGCTTTGCCTGCTGTCTCTTCTTCTCACTTCCTGTATTCTTCAGCAAGCTGGTGGGCGATTTTGACTGTTTGATGAACAGGAAACTATGAAGTATCTCAATAGATATAGACTTTGGCTTTACCATTAGAGGTTATTTATTATGATTACTAGAAATCTAATACAAATGCAGGTCAAATAACATGCACAGTAAATGTATATTACATTACATATTTTTGTATAGAACACTTACCATGCATCTACAAAGAATGGACTCACTGTTATCTTTGTGTTTAGAGAGAGAAAAAACACACTGTCTGAACCTTTATCAGCAAAATGCAATTAGCTGAACTGATTGTCCTGACCACAGAACTGTACAAAACAGTGAGAGCACTCAAACCCCCCCAGAGAGCAGTGACCCATGTCATCCATCCTGTCTTTTTAGATACACCAACTAATTGCTACTAATAAGCAGTGCTAAGAAAACGTCTTCCCACTTCATTTCCTGTCAGCTCAGCCAAACTCTTTCTAGGTTTCCAAATAGATAACCATAAGATATTGAATAACAAGGGACCCATAATTATTTACGTGGCCACCAGAAAAGTCAGTGACAAAGTGTCATATCACTTTCCTAGTGCTACTTTACGACTGGCTGGTGTCTGTGTCTGAATGGTAGGAACAGTTTGTAACAATGTCCTTAAAAGAGTAATTCGCTTTCTAATATTTATGACCTATCCTTAGGATAAGTCATCAATATTAGATCTGTAATGGTTTGACATCCAGGACCCCAGCAGATCAACTGTTTAGGGACAACGTGGCTCCCCATAATGTTTACTTTGAAGTCTGTGGGGCAACGCTACAGTACCTAAAGCCAATACTACATCTTGTATGACAAGTGAGCAACGCAGCTCCCAGCATGTAAACATTACCAGGTGTCATGCTGTCCCAGAGCAGCTCTAATATTAACCCCTTATTGATATAGACATTTCTTTGATTTTTTTTATATGCTGGGGGTGGTATGAGCATGTAACTTTTGAGGGACAAATTATGCTTCCTAATAGTACCATTTAATATACTGTACAATGTACTGGAAGCTGTGTTTGCATGACTTTCATATGGGCTTCATTTTTACAGCGTTCACTGTGCAGCCAAAATGACACCTGTATTTCTTGGAGTCACCATAACTTTTTTATTTTTAAATATTATTTTAACTTTTTTCTTTAACTTTTACTTTTAGACCCCCTAGGGGTCTTGAACCTCAGGGGGTCTTATCACTAATTCAATACACTGCAATGCTAATGAATTGCAGTGTACTGAAAAATACTGAGGCTTCTATTATAGGTTTCCTAGTGCAGCCCGTAATAGAAGGAAATGAACGACAAGCCTGAGAGCCTTCAATAGGCTCCCAGCTGTCATAGTAATGGATTACCAGCCCTGGATCTCACCCCAAAATGGCGGTGCCCATAAGCAGTTGGGAAAATGGTGCCTCAAACTGTCGGGGGGGGGGTTAAGGCCGTCAATCAGTGCACTGATCACAGACATTGCCATCAGCTTTCCACTGTATTATACAGTGGAGACCTGGTGGCTATGACTCCTGAGTGACCGCCATATTTAAACACCCAACATCCACCATACTACAACTACATACAACATACTATGACAACATACTACAACATACTTGTATTAAGGAGTTAATGACTCTATCTTAAGTATTGGTCATCAATATTAGATAGTGGATAACCACCTTAAGTTGAGATCAGAAATTTTGCTTTCTTAAAACAGAAGGCATTTACATGCAATCTGGCGTTAAGGTGAATATATGTAGATGCAGTGACTATGACAAAGCTACTGCTTAGCTTTGCGGCTAAACTTGTACAGTAAAACTATAAAAAATTATTCTTCTTTTTCTGCCCCTTAGCAAAAAAACTTAAGTTCAGCAGATCATCTGTGGAGTCTGCAGCAGCATGCTTAGTGTTAAATCATCCTGTTTCATCTCTGTCTGCTATTGAGGCAATGGGAGTCAGAATCAGGGAGGAATTTTGTACTGATTTTAAGAAGGAAACTGCTTCAAAATTAGAGACAAATTCCGCTGTGTGAACATGCCCTTAGAGTTTCAGTTCCAGCCTCATTGGATGTCCCTAAACACGGTACCTCCATCATTTGGATGAAGTTGCTTGTTTATCACCTGTTTTTCTATCAGTAAACCATGAGTGTTATCATTTACAAAACTGTCTCCTAGAGTCTTAATCCTGAATTCACCATCAAGGGCATTCCAACCACCATCAGCAGCACCAGCCCTGAGGAGTCCTGAGAATCTGGTAGAAATCATTGCCACTGTGACTACAACTAGTACTACTCCCAACCTCCTAATCTCTTTTTTTGGATCTCCCTTTACAGGATCTAACCCCATTCCTGCTATTTGACCATTTATCACTTGCTTTTCTTTGCTATTTATCTCATATTACAATTAAAACTGAGAAATATTTGTTAGAAAGAAATCTGTATGTGTCCAGGAACTCACCCATGTTCCGCTCCTACTCATCACAGTCCTCTGATAAGATGTAAGACAACTGTATGAAACAGCCTTTCTCCTCTGCCCAGTCTGCTGTAGGACAGAAAAATTATTAATCCCAGTACCATTGGCTAAGCACCCATTCCCTCAGTTGGTCTGCAGGTGCAGATCAGCCCATATGTTCTGTGTCAGGATTTCTAAAAGACTGTTTCATGATCGTGTGGTGGGTGCTGTGTGCTAACAATCATTGAGGGCAACCATATATGTTTCTTACTTTCATCATTTATTTCTAGGGTTAGCGTTACTTTAAGAGGAAATGAATTGTATTTCGTTCATGCAGGACCCTGCCAAAGTTGCAAGAGAGAACAATATTCACTATACATTATATTAAGTTTATTTTGCAGACTTTGCTGTAAATTTTCTGGACACAAGTTCTCATTTTATTGTGTTCATTCTTTGTTTGCCTTGTTGGGGAATAAAATGGAGCTTTGTAAATGAATAATAATACTATTAATAATGGTCTGCCGGCATATGACAGTGCCCCTATTGCTTTAGAAATACTGAAACTGACTTTAATTAAAATCTTGTTTAAAGGTAACCAACCAGAAAAAATATAATATCTTCCTTTTAATTACTTAGTGCAAAGACTTTCTTTATTCCAAGGTTAGCAATTCTTCTCGTATTAGTTTATAAATTGTCAAAGGGAACAGAACAGTCATGCTCTGGATATAAAAACACCTTGAATCTGATGTGAACATAATGTGTGCTTTGGTATATTGAAATAAATTGGCTTCCATGCAGTTTGCTTTGTTAGACGGGTAGATACTTCTGGAACCTGTAACAAGTTCCTGAAATGGTCTTTGTCTTTTATTATGTATATTCAATATTTTGTGACTACATCACAACATGGAATGTTACATCATAGTATCAGGATCTGTTTTTTTCCCCCAAAATTGAAGTACTGCATTGAATTTGTTCATAAACTGATGAGATAAAACATTGCCAAAAAGCTCTAATTCTCCTTTATTGCCTTGTGATAGCTTTTTTGCACCACCATTATACAGATGAGTCCACCCTCATGTTTGCTCAAATTTGGCAAAGGACTCCAATTTTTGGTGGAGCAAATACAACACAATATTACTACAGGAAACAAAACTCTTGACAGGCCGTAATTCATACCACTGGTAGCCACATACAGTATAGTACAGTGCCTTGCGAAAGTATTCGGCCCCCTTGAACTTTTTAGCGCCACCTTTTGCTGCGATTACAGCTGCAAGTCGCTTGGGGTATGTCTCTATCAGTTTTGCACATCGAGAGACTGAAATTCTTGCCCATTCTTCCTTGGAAAACAGCTCGAGCTCAGTGAGGTTGGATGGAGAGTGTTTATGAACAGCAGTTTTCAGCTCTTTCCACAGATTCTCGATTGGATTCAGGTCTGGACTTTGACTTGGCCATTCTAACACCTGGATACGTTTATTCGTGAACCATTCCATTGTAGATTTTGCTTTATGTTTGGGATCATTGTCTTGTTGGAAGATAAATCTCCGTCCCAGTCTCAGGTCTTTTGCAGACTCCAACAGGTTTTCTTCCAGAATGGTCCTGTATTTGGCTCCATCCATCTTCCCATCAATTTTAACCATCTTTCCTGTCCCTGCTGAAGAAAAGCAGGCCCAAACCATGATGCTGCCACCACCATGTTTGACAGTGGGGATGGTGTGTTCACGGTGATGAGCTGTGTTGCTTTTACGCCAAACATATCGTTTTGCATTGTGGCCAAAAAGTTGGATTTTGGTTTCATCTGACCAGAGCACCTTCTTCCACATGTTTGGTGTGTCTCCCAGGTGGCTTGTGGCAAACTTTAAACAAGACTTTTTATGGATATCTTTGAGAAATGGCTTTCTTCTTGCCACTCTTCCATAAAGGCCAGATTTGTGCAGTGTACGACTGCTTGTTGTCCTATGGACAGACTCTCCCACCTCAGCTGTAGATATCTGCAGTTCATCCAGAGTGATCATGGGCCTCTTGGCTGCATCTCTGATCAGTCTTCTCTTTGTTTGAGATGAAAGTTTAGAGGGACGGCCGGGTCTTGGTAGACTTGCAGTGGTCTGATACTCCTTCCATTTCAATATGATCGCTTGCACAGTGCTCCTTGAGATGTTTAAAGTTTGGGAAATCTTTTTGTACCCAAATCCGGCTTTAAACTTCTCCACAACAGTATCACGGACCTGCCTGGTGTGTTCCTTGGTCTTCATGATGCTCTCTGCACTTTAAACAGAACCCTGATACTATCACAGAGCAGGTGCATTTATACGGAGACTTGATTACACACAGGTGGATTATATTTATTATCATCAGTCATTTAGGACAACATTGGATCATTCAGAGATCCTCACTGAACTTCTGGAGTGAGTTTGCTGCACTGAAAGTAAAGGGGACGATTAATATTGCACGCCCCACTTTTCAGTTTTTTATTTTTTACAAAAGTTTAAAAGAACCAATAAATTTCGTTCCACTTCACAATTGTGTCCCACTTGTTGTTGATTCTTCACCAAAAAAATTAAATTTTATATCTTTATGTTTGAAGCCTGAAATGTGGCAAAAGGTTGAAAAGTTCAAGGGGGCCCGAGTACTTTCACAAGGCACTGTATATCATCTCGTGGCACAGTATCAAAAATCATGTTTTTTGCAAAGCTGGTCATCACACATCTCTGGATATGTTGAAACAAGTGGAAAGGCATTTTTGAGTTGTGCCATCAAAATGCTGCTCAGTGTTGGGTTTTACCACAAATACATCAACTGTTAAATCAGTGTTGGATGCTTCTTTCTGCAATACCTTCAGTTTTCACTTAACCACTTAATTTTACCTTCTTATATTTGACATACGCACAAACAGATACATACAACGGTTTAATCTGTAGATCTGCTCTTATTTCAAAGAAAGGTAATGAAACTTGTAATGTCCTTCAAACTGTGCTAGTTCTTGGATAGTTTACTGTACTTGTCTGCCAGTTCCATAGAGTTTGACTATGATAGCATTTTAATTGCATGGTAGTGCACATGTGTGACCACTGCTCCATTCCTAGTCCTGGTCCTGGCAGTTGGATGACCACGTCAATACATTTATCACCTATACTATGATAATATAAATATAAATAATTGTCTCTTTTTGTGGGCTAAACCCTTTAACCCCCGTGTAAGATATTGGAGACATTTAAGACATTATGAGTATTAGAGTATAGTAATGCAAAGTAGATGTGTTTCAGTTGTTTACTTGTTCGAAAGTAGCGAAGCATAAAAAATCTGTATAAATTTAGTATTGCTGTACTCATGCTAACCCGCAGAATAAAATTAACATCTGTTATGTAAAAGTGAAAAACAAAACCAGAAAAAAACCTGTAAAACCCATAAAATATTGTTTTGTTTTTTTTTGCTTTTTCACCCTTTCCACCCCACAAAAACAAGTTCTTATAGGTCAATAGCAAAATAAATGTAAAAAAGAGTTAAGGCTTAAAATAAACAGAAAAAAATGGCCGTCGGTGTCAGGATTCTCTATCCGACTGCTGCACCTTTAACGTTACCATACCAACCTGGGAAGCTTTTGTAGTTTCAGATTCAGATTCCCAGATTCAGCGCAAGCCCAACTCGCCTTGCGGTGAGCTCTGGTGAAGTTGTCTGGGGGTCTGTCTTGGCTCGCAGAAGTTGCTAGTTTTAAATAGCTGTCTCTACTGCTCACAGTTATCAGCCAATCTCCTGCTATTGCTTTTATAGTGGCCTTGCATCTGCAATCGTAAAAGTCAGGAGGGGGTTAACCCTTTAGTATAACATAGTTTTTACTGAGTAGTTTATGCAAAAACATAGTCAAACAGCCTAGATTTGCTCACCTGGTTAAATTGTGCAGTGCGAGCACTATATCAATGTGAGTTTAGTATAAAGCCTCAGTCGTGAAGCCACTGCTGCACAACCTGCTGTCTGGATCAATAACAGAATACATCAATATGCCAAGTAATCAGAAAATCAAAAAAAATGCAGGTCTCCTCTGGCACTTATGGATGTAGATACGTGGAGCAAAGTAGTGCAATGAAATCCTTTATTGGTAATTAAGTGTTACAGCACAATACCAGCACCTTCATCAGGTATGTACATCATACACCTTTATCGCACATCCATCAGCGCCTGAGATGACTTGCAAATTTTTGATTTTATGATTACTATATTCTGAGAATGAAAACTATAATAAAAAAAAAGAACCTATAACCTTCTAAAAGTCTGGTAGGAAGTGATGGATAGTTTTATATTCTAATAGCTGTTTTGGTCTATCTCTGGATCCAATAGTCTTACCGTGTTAGAATATATACATTGTAGGCATGGTCCATTATAACTGTCAAAAATCCAAATAACAAAAAGACAAGAATTTTTGAACAAACAACTTGGAAATATAGAAAGCTCAATCTACTTCGTGCAGTACGTGTGAAGTCTGATAGGCAGAGCACCATCTGGTGATCTAAAGTAGGATTGCATTTTTCTTCATTTTTAGCAAGTTCATTCTGTGCTTTGATGGTTTCGGCATCAATAATGACCATACGAGTCAGGCGGGGCAGGAAATGCATTTATCTCAGTGTTCAAAGAATCATTTTGAGGCATCAAAAGAAAAAAAAAACTTGTGTGCAAAAATTATTTTGCACACTGAAGGTCATAGCTTGACCTTAGAACGTTCCATAGAAGCCCAGAGATATAACCCTCTGCTGCCAACTAAACCTCTAGGACTTCTCTTAATCCATTTGTTTTTCCATTTCATTCTTGGCACTAGCTCACACCATGCAGTGAGCTGCCACCTCTTGATACTCCTAAGCAATTAGTCCCCAACGCTTACTGGAAACTGCATAGCACAAACCTTAATGATTCCTGATTTCTCGATTCAGCTCTTTTCTTTCTGTCTCATTACTCTGGCTGTTTCATCATTTTTTTTTTTTTAAATAAAACTGGGCCATGTCTGATCTCAAAGTATAAGATTAATTCCTGCTCACTCTGCACCACTTCCTTCATTCTGTCTTTTACAATGACAAACACATCCCCTCCCTATTCTCTGCAACGCACAACGTGTCCTTTACTGGAAACTGATTTTCAGCTTAAAATACATTTTGAAGAGCTTTGCAGCGGTGGGATCTCAGCGAGGAGCAATGACAATCACTCCAGCCCCTGTAGGATGAACATCCCATATGTATCAACAGGGAATCCTGGTGTGTGGCCTGAAATCACCTGTCCTCTACAAAGACAGCTGTGTACAAGAAGATCCTAACTGTTCAGACAACTGTGAATATTAGACTTGGTATGATTTTACCCTATGTGGTATTTTTTGACATTGTCATTAAAATTCCATACTAAACGCCATTACGTGACACCAGTGACCCCACATCAAGCTTAGTGACCCCGTAATCCCAATACACACTAGGATGTAACTGTAAAAGCTAGAGGGTAGGAAATTAAATATCATGATATGGACAAGACTGTAGACAGTGGTTTAGCTATAGAGGACACAAAGGCTGCAATTTGTAACTAGGTGTTCTGCCTAGAGCCAGTATGCATCATTACACATGTAGATGAGAGGCATGCTATATCTGGCCAATTATTTATAGCATGCATACTCTACATCCTGTTCAGATAAAAACAGCCTGCAGGGTTCGCATGAAATCAATTTGCTTTCCTTGCAGGATTCTACTGCAGGAACCTTTTGCAGAATATATAGAATTTGTAATAGCCTGTATTCTATGACTGGAGCGCTCACATAAGTTGGCCCCATCCCTCGATACTGAAGGCCATAAATGATTACAGAAAGCGCAAGGACTGGGGCGAATAATTTGATTTCTCTTCAACCAATCAAGAACATTATCAAATTCTCTTAGTGCCGGTTCACATCTGTGTTCAGTTTCCGTTTGGGGGAGTCCACTTGGGGACCCCCCAAACGGAAACCTATACGCATAGAAAAGCGGTTTACCTAAGGAAACCTGTGGACCCCATAGACTATAATGGGGTCT
The DNA here is from genome assembly GCA_947044405.1 of Leptodactylus fallax. Lineage (NCBI taxonomy): Eukaryota > Metazoa > Chordata > Amphibia > Anura > Leptodactylidae > Leptodactylus > Leptodactylus fallax. Next base: position 3,520,084 of record CAMRHE010000201.1, on the reverse strand, counting down.
GTGTGGTTTCCGCTCAGTTCCCGCACAAAGCAAGCAGAGAGAAAAGTGCTGAAAACAGCACTTTCCCCCCCGCTTGTTTCCGCATTTCATGCGGAAACAGAGCGGAAACCACACGGACCCCATTATAGTCTAGGGGTCCGCAGGTTTCCTTAGGTAAACTGCTTTTCTATGTGTATAGGTTTCCGTTCTGGGGGGTCCCCAAGCGGACTCCCCAAACGGAAACCATACGCACATGTGAACAGGCCCTTACATGCAAAGTGAGTAGAAATGGGCACAACTCAAAGGATTTGTTTTGCAAATATTCTTGGTTTGCTAGCAAATCTTGTTTTTTTAGTACAAACCGGAAGAACTGTTAATATACTATGGGGTTTATTCAGACCCTAAAGTATAGCAAGGAGAGGCCCATGGAAGGTGAGTAAACATAATAAACACTAATACTTACCTTTATTTTCCTCTCTTGGGCACCTTTGTGGTGGTCAGTGCTCCCATGCCTTCCTCTTCTGAGATCTTCTATCCCCTTTCAGCCTCCTGGGTGGTGGACCACAAAGAGAGATGAGGGAAGGTGAGCATTAGTGTTTATTAGGTCTCCACACCTATCCTGAGCCTCTGCTTAATATACTCTGGCGTCTGATGTGGTGAACTCCATAAATTTTGGGTTTGACCAAACCGGAAAATTTGTTACAGTGGTGCAGTGGTATCTTCATTACAGACCAAGTACACTCCTTCATGGCAGCGGTATTCCCTAATGACAGTGGTCTTTTCAGCAGGATAATGCACCCTGCCATACTGTAAGACTCAAAAGAATCCTGACAGGTCTATTTAGGATTCCACCTCTCAAAAAAGGAAAACCCTTTAGACTTATTTAGAGATTAGTCCAATGAGTCTGATCAGAGTCATCTCTGGTACTCCTGGCACCTGCGGAGCTAGTCACATATGTCAGATATCTGGTGTACTACTCCGACTTCAGTGAAAAGCTATGCAGGTGCCAGGCATACAAGAAGCTGGGTGATTATAAAGTTGGTTATAAGGACCTGTGGTTTAGTGGTCCAACTAGACCTGACAGGTTCCCTTTAAAGGAACTGTCTATGTCTGGATGAGGCAGATATGTTTTTGCGTCACATGGAGGAGTTACTATACACAATACAAGACAGTTTGTTTTCATTGTTATGGCAGATTGATATATTTCAGGATCACATTATGATAGATTGATGTTCAGGATCACATCTTTATAATGTAGGGTGAATACAATCTCACAATAAAATATGTTCCTAAATTCATCAGTGCCGTCTGCACACTTCTGTGAACAAAACTCTCCATATCTATTTCACAAAGGAGACCTCATTTGTAGAGTGTCATTGTGCAATATCTGTACTATGTTGTTTACAATATTCTCTTTTCTCTATACTTGTCTTTTATGTTCCACTACTCACACAGGTCTCACATCTGCTACTTTTACTGCATCCTGATGTATCCATAACGTAAAAACGTGCATTTAAGGGGCAGGCGGATGTCAAGGATGTCTTAGCTGTGTAAGAATATTACAGTAGGAAGGCACATGCCATGAATAGCAGTAAACATGAAAATGCCAAGTATATTTTGAAACTATCATCTACTTTTAGCTTAAAACACAGTAATAAAATCAAATACTTTATTAATAATAATAATAATAATAATAATAATAACTTTATTTATATAGCACCAACATATTCGGTATCACTTTACAAATCAGAGGACACATGAACAGACAATATGAGACATTACAATGTGACAAAGAAATAAACATATCAAACAATAGGAGGGAGGGCCCTGCTCGCAAGAGCTTACATTCTATGAGGAGATAGGGGGAAACAAGAGGTACTTTGAAATACTTTGAAATGTATAGGTCCATAGGCAGAAATGAAAGATACAGAAGTAGATGACAGCCTCGGCAATGGGAAGGAACACGAAACTCATTAAAATAACATATATTGGGCAGTGCCAGAGATAAAGGAATAAAAGAATCCAAACCTCTAAAGGTAAATTATGTATCTGCTAAGTAAGACTGAGGACAAACGTGCTTTTATTGGTACAGACTTTGCTGCAGTTGTTTGAGTCCAAAACATGTATGGATTAGCAAGGAGTGAAAATGACAAAGGACGCTTATACTTATCAAACTGCTGCAAAATGTGCACTGAAAAGCAACAATAATTCCATCTCAGTATCTAGCCTTATTTATTGTGCATTTTAATCTGATAATCTGATGTCATACGACATAAGTGTGAATGTACTGTAATTTAAGTATATACCATACTGGTATACAAATAGCTACAGATAAAAGAAAGGGACAAAATGTATACCTTACTTAGTGGACTATTTAGTCCCAAGAAACTTCTGCCTGATCACTTTGTTTTCCAAAGAAATACTGGAAAAGTTACTTACAGTAAAGAACTAGATGAAGGGCCAGTGGTATTATAAGGGCTAAACAGAATTTGTGCAGTGCAAGCAATGCTCTGCCTTTCAGGGGTAACCAGGGGCGTAACTACCAGGGTAGCAGCGGTAGAGGCTGCCACAGGGCAGGGCCCGTAACCCCAGCAGGTAACGAGCCCTATTTACTTACTGATCCCCGATCCTGTTCACGGCCGCCTACGCTTCCCATTTGGTAAGTGAGGCCGCGGGCCGCGAACCCCACAAACACTGCTATCATTTTACTTGGGGGTCTTTTCAGACTCCCGAGTATAATGATCAGAGGGCCAGAGGAGGTGAGGGAACATAAAAAAACAACGTTACTTACCTCTCCTGCACTCCAACAGGCTTCGGGCCTATTTGGTGATGTCCCAGACATCACATGGGCCGGACCTGTGTCATTATGCGTCACGACACAGGCCTGGCTCAGTGACGTCTGTACCAGCATTGAAGATGGCCAAAAACAGCGGGGAGTGCATCAGAGCCAGGGAGAGGTAACACTCTTTTTTATGTTCGTATCCTCCCCTGGGTCTCCGATCATTATACTCTGGGGTCTGAAAAGACCCCAGAGTATCATAATTGTTCATGGGTGGCCACTATGGGGCATAATACTGTGTGCAGGGGCCACTATGGGGCATAATAGTGTGTGCAGGAATGCAGTTTGTGTGGGGGGGGGGTCGGTTGGGGTCAGGGGGGCCCCATGTAAAATGTTTGCCTTGTCGCCCAGCCATTCCTAGTTATGCCACTGGGGGTAACTATCGTTTTAACATTTCTGTCATATCTTAGTGACACGTCAGAAGTTTTATTCATGGAAGTGACGTCAGAACTTTTGATTGGTGGGAGTCTACAGGTGATGCCCCCATTGATCACTTAAACAAAGGGTCAGAAGTGCTCACCTAAACTTTGTGCCAGTTCAGTTCAGATCATGCAATTGCCTACTGGGAAATGGGGGTATTAAAAATGATCACAGCTAGGCCCAAGATAACACCTCGGGTCTCTGTCATGATCTGTTCATAGCAGTGACCATGTCTATTCCCTGAGCCAGTGCAGTGATGAGAGGGGTGCACTAGTATAGATGGGGATGGTTATTGTTCGCCAGGGCACAACCATGTGGATGGTGAGGTGTATTACCTTAGCTCTACCCATCCTCCAAAATAAGTGTTGAGAAACTCCAACCACTACCATTTACAAATGTCATGGTATCTTGGAAGGGTTAATCCTTTCTTAAAGGCACAGTGTAACATTATAGCAAAAGAGTGTAAAGCAGTAGAAAACATAGTCCGACATAGACTAAGGAAACAAAAACACTTTTCACAAATAATTTTTTTCCAACTCTCTTTGGAGAGGCAAGTGTGCAGTGTATAAATTCACACAATCTTGGCCCTCAGAAGCAGTGAGGCAGCACTCAGCTAAGAATTTCTGCCCCTTTGTTAGTGATGGTGGAGTCTAAATGCTCCCACTCCCCACCAACAAAAACTTCACTATGACATGCCAAAGTTTGTAAAAATGATAGGTAGCCTTTCAAATATTAACAATCATTTTCCATTTATGAATAGGAACAGTAGGTAGGTAGTTAATTGTATCTATTTATGTACATTGATTATATAGCACCAACATATTCCAGAGAATTGTACAGAGTGTGTCATTATTCACATCATTCCCTGTCTCCTATGGGGTTCACAATCTAATCTCCTTATTTCAGGAACACAACGGCCAATTTATGAGAAGGCAAATAACCTACCTGTTTGTTTTTTGGATGTTGATGGATTTTGGTGAAAACACACTCAAATACAGAGAGAACTTCTAACTCAATGCAGATGTTGGCTTTGGTCAGATTTGATTCCAGGACCCCAGCACTGCAAAGTAACAGTACCAACAAATGATAGTCTTTCCAAAAACTATTATGTCGAGCTTTAGGGCAAGAACGTGGTGGGGCACATTCTGAAGCATCTACCTTATCTGTACTAGTGTCAGTCTTTTGATGCTCAGTGATTTTATGGTAGTTCCCTAGTCAGTGTATTTGTAACTACATAGGCCAGTCTCCTCATGTGTCACAGTTTGTTGATTAATTGGTTAACGACTTAAATTAGTGCTAGTTATGAAGCTCTGCTTCCCTATATAAGTAGATACAGCTTATGGGGGAAGCATTTCCAATGCAGGGGGGCATTTCCTAATGCAACTGTCCATCTTAACCAAAGTGCAGATTAACCAAAGTGCACTTACACATGGAACTAAGACAGGGCACAAGACAGGCCAACCATGGAAGACCACCAGGTAAACTTAAAACCAAAACAACAAGCTTTAACACATGGTATGATATAGCTGCACTGTCACTTACTATGTTAGCAATTGTCTTCCTGCAGAACTCCCCTCCATCTTTACCACCAGTGCACACTATCCATATCAGTCCTTCTCTTCTGCCATGTACAGCTCTCACACACTTTTCACTCTCTTCAACCACCCTAATCCCTATACTGCTTTTAGCAGTGAAACCAAACATAAACATCCACATAAATCACTGAACCACCTTCTGTCTCTGTCCATTTTGCTCCTCCTAGCTGCTGGGGACATCTCTCCAAACCCTGGCCCTCCTTCTTTCCCTAATTTTTCCTCTTCCTACACACACAGGAATCCTACAGACTTAATCAATATTTACTGTGTTCCCTCTTCTTATCTTTCCCCTGTCTCTTTTAACTATTCTCTCTGGAATGCCCACTCAGTGTGTAACAAACTAGAATATATTAATGACTTATTCCTCAGTAAATCTCTCAACATGCTTGCCCTTACTGAAACCTGGATCCAGCAGTCTTATAGGCCTCCCCTGCTGCTCTGTCTCATGGTGGCCTACAATTCTCACACACCTCTAGGCCTGACAACAGGAAGGGTGGAGGGGTAGGGTTACTTCTGTCACCGCAGTGCACTTTTCAGGGCATCCCACCGGTACCCTCACTCACATTCCCCTCATTTGAAGTACATGCTATCAGACTTTTCCTCCCACTCTCCTTACGTGTAGCTGTGATCTACCGTCCACCCGGCTCACCCTACCAATTTTTGGATCACTTCGCTTCTTGGCTTCCCCTCTTTTTATCCAGTGAAATTCCTACCCTCATCATGGGTGACTTTTAACATCCCCACTGACACCCCTATCTCCCCAGCTGCCTCACAGTTTCTCTCAATAACCACGTCTTTTGGTCTTTCACAACTTTCCTCTTGCGCCACACATGTAGATGGCAACACCATTGATCTTGTCTTCCATCGACTCCTCACAGTTTCTAAATTCACTAACTCTTCTCTGCCACTCTCTGATCATAACCTTCTGTCTCTCACCATCAGTGCTTTCTCTCCTTCACAGGACACACCTACTTATCATACATATAGGAATTTACGTGCTATTAACACCCAGCACCTCTCAGATACTCTACAGTCCTCTCTGTCCCCCATCTCTTCACTCTCCTATTCCAATCTGGCCACCAGTCACTTTAATGAAACCCTTAAGAGTGTATTGGATGAGGCGGCTCCCCCCTCCCCCTCGAAAGGTTAGACACAGGAGGCAGCAACCCTGGCACACGCCACAGACACATTTTCTTCAGCGGTGCTCTAGGTGTGCTGAACGTCTGTGGAGAAAATCACGTATACCTGCAGATTTCCTCCACTTTAAATTTATGCTTAAAACCTATAATTCTGCCCTTCACCTAGCCAAACAAGCCTATTTCACTGCTCTCATCTCTTCTCTCTCCTGTAACCCTAAAAGGCTATTTGAAACTTTTCACTCCTTACTCACTCCCAAGGTTCAGATGCCATTCACGGACCTTAGCGCAGATGATCTGGCCACTTATTTCCATGATAAAATTGATAAGATCCGTCAGGAAATAACTGCCCAATCCCCAGGTGGCACTGACCCCCTCACCAGCCGCACTTCAGACTGTTCATTCTCATCTTTTGAACCTGTTACAGAGGAGGAAGTATCTCAGCTACTTTCTTCTTCTCACCCTACGACCTATAGTAGTGACTCTTTCCCCCTCACACCTTCTCCAGTCTCTGTCGCCTGCCGTCACGACTTACCTTACTAAAATATTTAACCTTTCTCTTCTAGAATTTTCCCATCCTCTTTCAAACATGCTGTCATAACCCCACTACTGAAGAAATCCTCCCTTGACCCGTCCTGTGGTGCTAGCTATCGACCTGTCTCTAAGCTCCCTTTCATCTCCAAAATCTTGGAACGCTTAGTCTATTCTCGTTTAATCTGCTATCTTTCTGCTAACTCTTTTCTTGACCCCTTACAATCTGGCTTCCGCACTCTGCACTCTACTGAAACGGCCCTCACAAAAGTTTCCAATGATCTCCTGACAGCTAAATCCAAAGGTGATTACTCTCTTCTTATTTTTCTAGATCTCTCAGCAGCATTTGATACTGTTGACCATCAACTCCACCTCACTATGCTCTGTTCTGTCGGCCTCACGGACACCGCTCTCTCCTGGTTCTCCTCTTATCTCTCTGACCGCACTTTCTGTGTATTTGCGGGCTCTGTTTCTTCCCCTTGCCGTTGGGGTTCCTCAGGGCTCGGTCCTAGGTCCCCTTCTCTTCTCTCTCTACACAGCCCCCATTGGACAAACCATCAGTAGATTTGGCTCCCGGTATAATCTTTATGCTGATGACACCCAATTATATACGTCATCCCGTAACATCACATCTGCACTAATACAGAACACCAGTGACTGTCTCTCTGCAGTCTCAAATATCATGTCTTCGCTTTATCTGAAACTGAATCTCTCAAAGACTGAATTACTGCTGTTTCCACCATCTAATAGATCTGTCCCTGATATCTCCATTGCAGTCTCTGGCCTTACCATAACTCCTAGGCAGTATGCCCTCTGCCTCGGGGTTTTGTTTGACTCAGACATTTCCTTCACCCCCCATATCCAATCACTCGCACGCTCATGTCATCTCCACCTCAAAAACATCTCCAGAATCCGCCCTTTCCTTACCACAAATACACTAAAGACACTTATTGTTGCCCTGATTCACTCTCGCCTTGACTACTGTAACTCCTTACTAATCGGTCTTCCCCTTACTAAACTCTCCCCTCTACAATCTATTCTGAATGCATCTATCAGTCTAGACGCTACAGCGATGCCTCCGTTCTGTGCCGGTCACTACTTTGGCTGCCTATTCAATACAGAATACAATATAAACTTATCACCCTCATTCACAAGACTCTCCATAATGCTGCACCTCCCTATATTTCCTCCCTCATCTCTGTCTATCGCCCAACCAGTGCTCTCCATTCTCTGAATGACCTAAGACTAACATCCTCTATTATCAGAACCTCCCACGCTTGTATACAAGACTTCTCCCGAGTTGTACCACTTCTCTGGAATGCTCTATCCCGGACTATTAGATTAACTCCCAATTTCCACAGCTTGAAGCGTAAACTAAAGACATATCTTTTCAGACAGGTCTATCACAACTCCTAATGTAAACTCTTCCGTAGTTAGAATCCCTAAAACATACCCTCCTCTGTTTATGCTCCAACATTACCTCACAGGATATGATGCCGTATCAGACTAACTTTATATGTCCAGGCACCATCTGCATGTTAAAGAACACGACTGGTGACAGTCCATACAGCTTTATATATGTGTAATAACAGTAACCTCTATTACAAAATTGTCTGACCATTGTACAAGCAATGCTACGTCTGTTGCCGCCCCTGCTACCGCTTGTGTCACCCCCTCTACCTCATAGATTGTAAGCTCTTGCGAGCAGGGTCTTCAGACCCAGTGTGTGAATTGACTATTTCTTTGTAATGTACCTTTTTTGTCAGTACATGAACCCTACAAATTGTACAGTGCTGCGGAATATGTTGGCGCTATATAATTAAAATGTATTATTACCAAAAGAGCTGGTCCTACTGCTGGATAGCGCCATCCTAATGTAATCCTATTATAACTGTTACTGTATATCCTTATGTACTGTACATGTTCATGTACTGTACATCCAGGTCAGCACTCCCTAAGCAACGTTGAGTCACTTCAAGTTGTCTATATCTATCTGATATTGATGGATACTTCAATGGAATGTTTGACCTTTCATAGCCAAACAGAAGAAACCATATGGAAAAAATTAGCCTATTCCACAGCCATCCTCAAACTATCAATCTTGTAGAAGAACTGCTTGGGCACTCTATAATACATTTATTGGTTTCACACTCTAGATTAACAGCAGCCGATAAAGCACGCTTCATGACGGATGAACAGCAGGAAGCGCTCAGCACTTTCATCAGAACGATAGTTTTCCTCTGAGATAAAACTGACAGATCACCGAAGAGAAAAAAAAACACAAAAGGGAAATTGTGGCATCATCTGTGATTGTGTTTTCACTTAGCGCCTGGCGGCATATGTGAAGCTTTGCCTCAAGGGAAACAAGAAGTGACACACGGGTTAGGAGATTCGAAAAAATTTGTGTAACCGACATAGGCCCCCAAATAGTCATGTTCTATTACAAGTTTCTTTCATTGTAGTCTGATTTATCTACGATTTTTGTATTATTTTGTGATACAAATTGTAATAAAAGTGCTTTGCAGCACTCTAGTGATAACTGAAGGTCGCTTTACACATTAACAAAAATACCTCCCACTGCTGCCACGTTGTTCTCTATGGAGGAGGGTTGGCAGGTGCACATACAATGATTTATATCGGTATTCTGTTCTATACCCTGTAACTTACTGTTACATTTTTAATACACAGTTCATTGTTTACTTTGTGATTGACCTGGATCATTTGACTGCGTTATTTGTTTGGGACCACCTGTACCTACAGTTCTTATGGTTGCTGACCTTCTCCATTTGTTGATCCTGGCTAGTTTGACTTTGTTAGTTCCATACTTCTCTGTTCCAACCCAGGCTACATTTTGCTCTATCCATTGGAATCCACCTCAACTGCTTACTTCTATCCTGGATAGATGACTACCCATTGCCTTGACAGATACCAGAAACCACTTACTTCATATGAGTTTTGCCTTGGTCCCACTACCCAGGAAAACAGTGGGGGGGGGGGGAATTCATTAACACATTTCCACCAGTTTTCTGGTATAGTTGTGTGAAAATGTATTGCATCTTTGGCACAAGGCCCTCTCTTGCCTTCAGGGCTCCCTTGCCACTCTGCATCTCATTTGCCTCTCTCCGCAAAAGTTGGTGGAGAGTGGGCCAAGGGGACATATCTATTATAACTCACACCAGTCTAGTTGCATGAGTTATACTTATACTGGACGTCTTTGCCAGGTAGGGCCATCTTCATAAATCAAGGCTGCCTATTGCCTCTTGGGCCCTTTATTAAGACTGGCTTACAAAATGCCAGTCTTAATAAGTCTGCCCCAATGATTTTGGTGGTGCAAAAAAAAAAAGTCACCAAATGATCATAAAAAAAATATGTTCTAATCATAAAATGCACTACTGTAGTTTTTGTTAGAAAAAAAGTAAACAGTAAATGAGGTATCCAACCAAAATTGTTATTATCTAACCCTATTCACTTAGAATTTTGAACCCTTAGGTCCTAGATATCCTTGGTTGTGTATCTCTAGGTCCTAGGTCCCTGGTTTTATGTGCTAATAATCAACTACTATACTTACACTTTTGGGTAACAGAAACTATTATAGAACATTCTTTAGAAATTCAGCATTTTATAACCTTGTCAACTACATCAAAGAAAACAATTAAAATTGACCTAGACACGTAAAAACCTTCCACCACATTACCTCGAACCACTCATGTTTCTCTCACTAAGATTGAGACTAAAATATGCAGCTCCACTCAGCAATTACATATCTGAAGTATATGTGTTCTCCGCTCTTATTTCTCTATACCAGAGGCGAACGTTATAAGTAATGCCAATCAAGGCAAGTGGCATCGCTCTAGTAGGGAGGAGGGCACACGGAGGCATCTGATGAGAGACTTAGCAGCTTCTTTTTCACCTTCTGTTCTGCTAAATGTTAGGATGACTGTGGCAGTTGAAGGGTTGGCATGTTCACTAACATGGTTCACGTTTGATAGTTAATGGAGAGCAGAGCAGACGGGAGCCAGATCATTTTTCATTTTGTTTACAGAAACAATAGCTGTCATGAGGCGTCTCATACCAATTCGTGTTTGCTCCTTGTCAGTTATTTGGGGGGTTCAGTTAGAGAAGTGTGAATCATTCAGAGAACACAGCGAGTGAAATTTCAGGATAATGAAACCTCTACATGTTGGATCCACATGAGACATCTCATAGACCAGCAATTCATTACTGGAGCGTTTGTGCTGCTATGCCCATTGCACACCTCATGTGAGTCTGTTAGGCATTGCCACCTGAACTTTATTTGTCTGTATGAACTGTTGGAGTGCTTGGCAAATCAATTCCTAAGCCTATCCTTTCAACACATTAATGATCACAGAAATTTAGTCCCTAGCCTACTGTATTTTTGCCTTTAGTATACAGTACTTTGTTTTCTTCATCTCTGGCTTTTGTTTGACATTTTTATTTTTCTGTTGACAGTCATATGGGGGCTTGTTTTTCACAGGATGCGTTGAATTTTTAATGGCACCATACAAAGGAACAAATCAGCAATCCTGGCATTGTTTTGGCTTTTTTAATTTTTTTTTTTAAAGTAATATTTACTCTTTGTTAGCTCACCAAGGGTGTAGCACTTTGGAATTGCATGGGGGTACTGAATTTAGGATAAGACCCCATGGCTCAGGTATGCTGCAGGATGTCTGCAGAAGACTTCGCACAACATACCCACCCACGTAAAAAAACAACAGCTTTCAGCTTTGATTCTTAGGCAGCTGGCCCAACTTTCGACCTTCACATTGCAAACCGCAACCGAACATGCAACAATAATTGACATGTTGCACATTTAAGACCCGCAGTGCAAGACCTTTTTCTGTACTGTGTGGATAGGATTTGCTTAAATCCCATTCACTGCAATCTGTAAAGCTGCTAATTCTGTTATAGTTTAATTTTTTTTTTTTTAGTCCCCACCATTCCCAACTAGAGATGAGCGAAGTATTAAAAAATTCGATTTGGCAACTTCACCGAATTTCGCAATACGATTCTATTCAATCCAAATTAAATCGCGGTGAATCATGTAACAAAAACAGCTATTTATTGGCTGCAGAGAGCCAGGGTGGGCTAACACCCTGCTCCATAACCGATCAGGGGATTTAACACCTTGGATGCAGCGGTCTAACATGCTGTGTGCTCTCGCGAAGGGGTTAAAGGGCTGTGACATCACAGGGTTGGCTGCTGATTGGCTGCACACATGGCATTGTGGGTGATCCCACGTTCCCAGAGTTCCTTTGCCTATGTCCTAATATGTACAGCAGCCATTTTGAACTAAATGCGAATCGTTACCACGAAGCATGAGGAAATTCGGATTCGATGCAAATTGAATATTTCATGAAATTTGGATAGAATTCCACTTCTGAAGCTTCCAGTCACTCATCTCTATTCTCAACCAATCATTTCTGTTAGTTTCAGCACAATTAGGTTTTCTATTGTCAGGTGGGCGGTCTCTGTCTGACTGCTTTAACTTAGGACCACCCATCTGACAGTAGAGAGTATGATTATGCCGAGAGTAACAGAAGTGATTACTTGGGAATGGTGGGGGCCAGAGAAAAAATTCTAACTGTCATAATCAGTGGATTAGCACCTGTTAAAGGAAGACACTAGTTGAGGTTGGTAAAGGTGGTGAAAGGCCCTCTTTAAACCTCTTATGTCAGCTTTCAAAAATAAATCTGATGGATTACTTCCAACCCTGTGCCAGGAGGTGTCTGGTAAATGCTCACCCATTAACAATCAGTTAACTGCACATTTTACTGATCAGGATCTTGATCCATTGTTGAAATATCTCTTGGTTGGAAATCTGTGATAGTTTGTATCATGTTAAGAAGTATATTAGTGTATGTTTCCTTGTCTTTCCAAATTTTCTAAACTTACCTCCATCTCATCCCAGTATTGGACTTTAGACATTTCGTTCTAGAAATTGCAATATCTCCTTCTCACAAATTTAAAACACATTTTCATTTGACCAATTCACAAAGGAAAGAAGGAAACACATTGTAATATGATATGGTGCATGATGTTTGTTTTTGTGCTTTTACAAGCTCGATATTTAAGACCATGTTGGTCATCATTTATGATCAATTACAAGCAGCATTCCCTGGAGAGAGCACTCGGAACATGGAGAAAAACCCTGTCTCAACAGTTTAGGAGCTCATAAGTAAGCTGTCTGCATACATTAAGGAATGCAAATGGCATCAGACAGAGATTTAGCACAGTGTTATGTGATGGTTCAAACCCAGCGAGACAATTTAGTGGCAGCCAAGGCACACAAAGAAATCTGAGAGCTATCTAAATGTACAACCATTTTATTATGTGGTTGATCCAGTCATACTGAAAACCTTTACCAGAAGTTGCATTCTGCAGATCCGAGAGTTGACTATATATTGCTTTTAAATATAAAGTACTATGCAAACGTTTTAGGCAGATGTGGAAAAGTTGCGGCAAACTAAGAATACTTTTTAAAAATAAAAGTGTTAATAGTTTATTTTTAATGATTAACAAAATGCTAAGTAAATGACCAAAAAGAGAAATGTAAAGTGTATTTCGTGACCACCGTTTGCCTTCAAAACAGCATGAATTCTTATAGTTACACTTACAGACTGTTGTTCAAAACATCTTGGAGAAGTAAGAACAGATCTTCTTGCTCAAATCCTTCTTTCTCTTCATGTAATCCCAGACAGACTGGATGATGTTGAGATCAGGACTCTGTGGGTGCAATATCATCACTTCCAGGACTCCTCCTCCAAAAGGCGGTCACACAAAATATTGGTGTGATTTACATTTTTCTTTTGTTCACTCACTTCATGTTGTCAATTGAAAAAAATATTAACTTTTACTTTTGAAAGTATTTTTACTTTTTTCCACACCTGCCTAAATCTTTTGCCCAACACTGTCTACCTCAGCACAATAACATTAAAAGCTGGAAAAAAAGATAAATATACAGTATGTATGATGATGATTAGATATGTAGTAATATACTTGATATCTCAATGAACATTGAACAAATCCTAATATTAGAGTCTGGATGGAATTCTTCTCATGGGGCTCATATACAATTAGCTTAGACACACAATGTAAATACCTTGGAGGAAATCAGTGGCAACATCAATGCTAATCAAAATGGTAATGGATTTAATTACAAGGAGTTTGCAAAATGCAACTGAATGCTAAGATATACACTGCAATTATAATATACTGTAAATGTTCCCTATAGATTGATTTTACAAATGTGATTAAACAAACAAAACATGACATAAAAGGACACTCATACGCTAGGTTCACACTAGCATTCGGCTTTTTGTTCTTTGGGTATGCTTGGGGGACCCGAAAAACGGACACCTAATCTGCTTCAAAAGCGCGGACCCCATAGACTAAAATGGGGTTTCTGACCGGTTTCTGCCCAAAAAAATGCTGAAAAGTGTGGAGAGAAAAGTCCTGCTTGCATTTTCCAAGGAGATACGGGGACGGAAACCCCGAACAGAGTTGGAACACTGGTGTGAATCCAGCCTTACTGGGTTAACAAAAAACTATGGTGAAAACTGTTGATAGTGTATCTAATGGATGTAACTCATTAATGAATAATAATCAATTGGCACAGCAAACCCAAAACAAGTCTGTCCTGTTACATGGCAGTACTAGCCATCGACGCAGCCCCTTAGTTCTGGTGGGGTTGGGTCCCCACTGATCAATTACTGTAACAGCTAATATGGACTAAAATGTGCCTACAAAACAGTCATTCACCGGACGATCATTAGTTCAAAGGTTGTTCCACCATCAACCTATGTCTATCTAATGTGTATGGCCATCTTTAGTCACAGAAAACACTCTTAGTGGGAGAGATTTCTGAGTGTATTTTTTTACTTTTAATATTCCTTGTTGTTGCCCCATAACAAGTTTAATTTTAATCCATCCAGTCAAGCCAGTAATTTACTCTACAAGTCGCACAATGGAAATCTTATCTTAGGCTTGTGAGTCACTCCCTTTATATATCTCTTAGTCTTTGGTAAACTTTTTCTTTAAAGCTGATAAAAATGGATTCTGTAACTTTGTTTCTTGCAAAATCCAGCTACTAGAGACTGAGGATGTCTGTGGTACAACTGCCTGACTCAGTTGACCTGAGGGTCCAAGCAGCCAAAGAGTGTAGCGCAAGCACTCGATAGAGGTGAATGGAAGGTATGGGTTAAAGGGATTACTTTCACCCAAATCAATGCCACACCTTCCCACTGGTGGGGTGTGGCATTGCAACTTAGTCCATTCGAGCAGAATTGTATTACAAGACTCAATACATGGACAGGTATAACAATAGAAGTCTAGAAGACTGTAGCCAGTTTTTGTCTAATCCTTCAAGATGATGTTAAAGGGAGAATATAATTGGGGAAACATGTTTTTAACTGAAGCAATGTTGGAATAACCTTTATAAAGGCTATTCTACTCCTACCTTTACTTTTATTCTCCTCGCTGCCATTTGTTCAAAAAAACATTTTATTCTCATATGTAAATTTTGCTCAGGGAGCATCGGGGGCGTTCCCCCTGTGCTCTGAGCTCCCCCCGTCATTGCCGCAACACGCCTCCAGCGCTGCTTTTTCACACCTCCTGCATCTTCTTCTGTTCATCTTGCATCTGCTTCTTGCTCCATTGGCCAAGTACGCTGGTGTAAGAAACTAAACAAAAATGGCTGCCGGAGCCACTTTGAGTTCAGGCAGAGCCGACTGAGCATGCTCCGTCAGCCATTTTTGTTTAGTTTCTTACACCAGTATACTTCAGAAAAATGACCGACAGAGAAAGCAGATGCAAGATGAACAGAAGAAGATGCAGGGGGCATGAAAAATCAGCGCTGGAGGTGGGTTGTGGCCAGGGCCGGCGTTAGGGGGGGGGGCAAACTGGGCAATTGCCCAGGGCCCCGTCCCCAAAGGGGCCCCCGGGATCCGGAACCTGATGACTCCGGATCCCGGAGTCAGGCCCGGCCAAATCAACAACAGAAAGGGACCGCAGGGCCCCTCTACGAGGTGAGTAAAAATAACAAACTTTTTTTACTCACCCGTCCGCGGCATCCGACGTCATCTTCTAGCGTTCCGGACATCACTGCTGAGGCGCTGAGGCCTGGCCTCAGCGGTCACGTGGGGCGTGCCTCACGTAATCGCTGAGGCCCAATCACAGGCCTCAGAGGTGACGTCCACAACGCGTGACGTCAGCCGCAGAGAAGAAGAAGCGGTCGCCGGCGGGGATAGCGGAGCAGCGCGAGGAGGCCCAGCAGAGGTAAGACAAGGTGAGTATAACTGTTTGTTATTTTACCTTACTTACCCCGGCCCTTCGATTATTATACTCTGGGGTCTGAAGAGACCCCAGAATATAATATAATAATAGCACTGTAGAGCCCCTGTAGAGCATTATACTGGGGGGCCCCCTCTGGATAGCATATTATACTGGGGGGCCCCCCTCTGGATAGCATATTATACTGTGTGGGGCCACTGTGGAGCATTATACTGGGGAAGGGGCCCCTCTGGATAGCATGTTATATTCTGTGGGGCCTCTGTGGAAAATTATAATGTGTGTTGGGGGGGGCTCTGGAGATGTTATATTCTGTGGGGCCACTTTGGAGCATTATGCTCTCCAGAGGGGCCCCCCAGTATAATGCTCCACAGTGGCCCCACACAGTATAATATGCTCTCCAGAGCCCCCCCAGTATAATGCTCCACTGTGACCCCACACAGTATAATATGCTCTCCAGAGGGGCCCCCAGGTATATTATACTGTGCGGGGCCACCGTGGAGCATTATACTGGGGGGGGGGGGCTCTGGAGAGCATGTTATACTGTTTTGGGCCACTGTGGAGCATTATACTGGGGGGGGCTCTGGAGAGCATATTATACTGTTTTGGGCCACTGTGGAGTATTATACTGGGGAAACCTCTCTGGGCAGTATATTATACTGTGTGGCGGCCATTCTGGAGCATGTTATACTGAGTGGGGTCACTGTGGAGCATTATTCTGGGGGGGGCATCAGCAGAGCATATTATATTGCGTGGCGCCACTGTGGGGCATTATTTGGGGGGGACTAATGAGCATTATACTAGGGGGCCCTCTGGGGAGCATATTATACTGCGTGGGGCCTACTGTGGAACATTATACTGGGGGGACGCTCTGGGGAGCATAATATATTGCGTGGGGCCACTGTGGAGCAAAATACTGGAGGGGGAACTGTGGAGTATTATACTAGCAGGGGCCCTCTGGGGAGCATATTATACTATGGGCCACTGTGGAGCTTTATACTGGGGGAATGGACAGTGTGGGGAGCCTGTTATACTGTGTGGGGCCACTGTGGAGTGTATTATATTGTGTGGGGCTTTTCGTGAGCATATTATACTCTGTGGGGCCATTGTAGAGCATTATACTGGGGGGGACTGTGGGGAACATATTATACTGTGGGGGACCACTGTGGAGCATTATACTGGGGGAACCCCTCTGGGGAGTATATTATACTGTGTGGAGGTCATTATAGAGCATGTTATATTGTGTTAGGCCACTGTAGAGCATTATACTGGGGGGGCATTGTGAGGTGCACATTATACTGTATGGAGCATATTATATTGTGTGGGGCTGCTGGGGAGCATATTGTACTGTCTGGGGCCACTAAAGGGTAGTATACTGTGTGGGCCACTGTGGAGTATTATACTGTGTGGAGCCTTACATACCATGTGGGACCACAATGGGGGGCTCAGGGGAGCATTTTATACTGTGTGGGGTCACTGTGGAGCATTATATACCATGTGGGGAAACTGGAGGGCTCAGGAGAGCATTTTATACTGTGGAGCATTATATACCATGTAGAGCATTATACTGTAGAGGGGGGGTGCTCACAATTCCTGCTGGCAGCCCTGTGTGCTATGTCTGCATCATAGCTACCTCACTATAATCTTGCACATATGTGTAGTGCTCCATGGCCATGTCATTCCCCATACAGTACTGTGCATGAGCTGGCCATGGAGTTATTGGGGCCTGCACAGTACTATAGGGGCCGACTATACGGGGAACATACTCAGTAACACCAGATAGTCAGCACATATGTAAGACTCCAGTGAAGGAGCCGCGGTGTAGGCTATTAGCAGGAAGCTGTTGGGTGGGGCCCCAGAACAAGATCCTCTGGTGGGCCTAAGGCCCTTCAGTCCAACACTGTCTAACGGAGAACTATTATATATAAGGGTGGGTTACTATATATAATTGGGAAACTTAAGTATGAGGGGGCTATTATTTATAAGAGGAGAACTGTTTATAAGGGGGATATAATTGTTAAGTGGGCTTATTTATAAAGGGGGCTATTAGTGATAATGGGGACTATTATTTATAAGGGTAACTATTATTTATGAGGGGGCTATTATTTTTAAGGGAGCAGTATTATTCTTACGGGTTGTCTGTTACTGATAAGGGGGATATTACTGATACAGGGCACTATTTATCATTTATAAGGGAGCTATTACTGATAAAGGTGTAATATTATTTATAAGCAGGGACTATTATTTATAAGGAGGCGCTATAATAACTGATGACTGGGTGCAAAAATCTAATAGGTGGTACAAAGGTGCTCATTTGAATTGTGTGTGGTAAAATGGGGCTTATTACTTTTTTGTTGGCAGAAAGGAGGCTTTATTATAGGGGTTGTCACTGGAAGACGATGGTGTTGTTTGCATATCAGCATTTGGGGCCCCGCTTTTAATTTTTGCCCAGGGCCCCACTTTGTCTAAAACCGGCCCTGGTTGTGGCAATGTCGTGGAGTGCTCGGAGCTCAGGGGGAACGCCCCCGGTGCTCCCTGAGTATAATTTACATATGACAATAAAATCTATTTTTTGGACAAATGCAACGAGGAGAAGAAAAGTAAAAGTAGGAGTAGAATAGCCTTTATAAAGGCTATTCCAACATTGCTTCAGTTAAAAACATGTTTCCCCAATGATAGACTCCCTTTAAGGGACAGATCAGTGTAAAGGCTATACAGTGAAATTGTAAGCAATTACTGACATGCAAAGCAACCCTAAAGGTGGCCATATATATTAAATTTTTGTTGACTGAAATGGCCAGTTCGCTGACATGTCTATGCTGTAAAAGGTTGTTTGTAGCAGGTCCCCGGCAGACTTTAGTCTGCCAAAAACAGATCGGCCATACTTGATATTTTTGGCTCATTGTTAGTCAAAAATACCAGTGTTTGGCATAATTGTTTGCTTTTGACCGATCATCAGCCAACTTGTGCAGACGCAATGTGGCTTTTTTTTTGTTTTAACAACTGAACTTCCCCCTGTTCAGACAGTTCAGTTGCTAATGTTGATGGCGGAATCATTTATGCATATTATCCCATCATTAGTTGATCAGTTGCATGATGGCTATGTGAAATCTAAGATGTATGGCTGGCTAAGGCTAGAGCCATTAGGGAAATTTAGCATCGAAAGCCACCATCACTAAAACCACCTAAAGTCAGATGATTTTGTGGAGGGACAAAGGGATTCAGGACCAAATATATCAATGACCTATCTTTAACACGAACCTATCTGGAAGTAGATGGCTCCATTGTGTGTGTAGAAGCCAAACTGTAGTGACTCATCTTGGTCACTACACAGAGAACAGAACTGTTGCTTCCTGCTCATTTCTCCATGTATCAGCTGCTGATCTGCGAGGGTACCAGGGGTTGGACCCCCCACTGATCTGATATTGATGACCTATCTCATAGATAAGTCATCAGTATATTTGACGACTTTAATTTTAATTACATATATGTTCTGTATACATATGCACACATTTTGCATTTATTGCTAACCCATAGAATTATATCACGTTTTCTTCTATTTCTTTTTAAATATATTTTAAATACAGATTTTTCATGCAATGTTAAATGCCAGTGTGAATGAGCCTTGGTTTAATCCACAGTTTGCTCTACATTTACAAAACAGTCACTAGCAAAGTGACCTGATGAGCTGAACCTTTCTCCCTTTTCTTTGTGAAGTCTTTTTCCATACCTTTCATTTTGCTGACATTCACTTTATGAAGCTGTATTTGGAAATCTTGATCTCATGCCAAACACATGAACTACTTTGCAGAAAAATTAATATTAATCAAACCACAGTCAAGAAAAGCAGGAATAAAAAGGAAATCATGTGGCACGTAGCAATACAGGTACCGATACAGTACAGCAGTCAGTTCACTTTGAGGTCTTTTTTACTATTGTGTTAAAGTATTTATTATACCCTCAACAAGGATTATTTGCTGTCATGTAGTCTGATATATCATACTCATGATGAACTGTCCAGTTGTAATTCCCAGACCTCCTGTTTTTCTATTGAACCTATAGTAACTGTGACAATTTGGGGGGATTAGTCTCAATGGCGGCAGACTCCTGGACCCGACATTGGTGTTCATGGTACTGGGCGCCAGAGAGACAGCGTTCAGACGGTGCCAATTCAAAACAAAATGGCTTTTATTCAGCTTAGGAAGCATACATAAAATAATAAATGACCTAGGCCACACATAGGCCCTAACTCACGGCTTGCTCCCTGACTGATCTCTGGGGCAACAAGCAGCCTGGCTCAGTAAGTCTTCCCAGGACCCCAGCCCTGTGGGAACAGACCGCCTTGTCTGTCTTTGGCTGCGTCCACGACTTCCTGCAGGTTTCCCCCAGCCTTCTGGAGTTACACCCCACCCAAAGGTGTGGCTGAGGGCCTTTTCAGGCCTAGCCCTGGGTCGCTCAATAGCGCCCTCTGGGTTCACCCACTCACATAACTTACAGCACTATGGGGATCAAAGATCTTATAATAAGCACAGTCTAATAGAACTGCAGGATTCCAGGTGATACACAAGTGCCCACCCTTTATTTACAGATATGTCCTTCCCACTTTTTCCTCTTGGCTGGATATGTGTCATGAGATGAGCAGCTTTTCGTAATAGGATATCACAAAGTAATATGTTATCACAAACTGATATTCAGTCAACCTTACATGTGTCTATGTACTGCCCTCCAGTAGCTCTGTCATGAATTAAAGTCTTTCAAGGATTTTGTTATCATGTCCCAATTTTGTATTGAATTGGTTTAATTGAGAAAAGAGATTCCTTAACAAAATAAGAGCTAAGTTAAGGACAGACACACCTGTAGCTGAAATTTGGTAAGTACTCTAATTTCTTATTAAATTAATTTAATACAATATCACTACATATATGCAAACTCTTGACATGGTGTAGTTCATAACACCACCACTAGATGGCGGTGCATAGACATATAAGGGATAAATAACTTGTGACAGAGTATCATGAAATCATGTTGTTTGAAAAGTTGATCATCTTCTTACAAACATATCTACATGTATCCAGTCAAGAGAACGGGTAAGATAGAACATATCTGTAGATATGAAAATTTAAACACAAGTACAATATGTTTGTCTGGACAAGGCCATTTTTAATAGAGGTTGCTAGTCATGTCACATGTGTAAGCATTGGTCCCTTTCTCCAGTTATTTCAACTGTTACCACTTGCTCATTATTTGCATTTTATTACTTTGCCAACTGCTTAATTTACATGAAGAAGAATCTGCAGAACACAACATTTCTCTTGTGGTAAAAGAGATTAGTGAAACAGCAGGTCGATGCTATGTGCATGATATTGCTTTCTTCTCACAGCTGTTTTTTTGGAAAATTTCAGATCATTTGTGGACTTCAGAAAATGTCAGAGCTCATGATATCATCAGATAACAATTTTCATATACTAAAATAATAACTGTTTATCCAACAGTGTGGGTCCTCTCAATATAAAGGCCAGCACAGATCTACTCGCAACACAGCACAAAAGCTATATGTAACGTCTCTGCCTGTTCGGGTATCTGCGCCACACTCTGCCCGCACACTGCAGTGCAGGAGGCATGTTCAGTTTGATTCCTTGCATAAGATTCTTGTTGCTCAGTCTGAACACTGTCCTAGACTATGTAATTGAATTTCAGCCACACCCATCTCCTGCACCTTGTTTCTTTCGACTCCTCAATAGTTAATTTTAGCCTTACCTGTGTGATTGACAGGCTGTCTACCAATCAAGTCTGGGGTGGTCCTGGACTTGCTATAAACAGGTCATCAGCCCTCACATGGGGGCTGGCTATTGAGATTCTATCTTGTGACTTTGTCCCTGCTAGCTCCTTTTCTGCTATTACCTGTATTCCTATTCCTGACCTCTGGCTTTGACTTTGACTATTCTTTTGGATTTTGATTCTGTACTGCATTGCTTGACTGTTACCGACCCCTTGGCTAGCTGACCTCCCTTTTGTTGTTTGTCCTGTCTGCGTTCTGTGTTGTCACTTATTCAGAGTAGGGACCGGCTCCAAGTTGTCCGCTGTCACCTAGGACAGTCAGGCAAGAGACAGGGCCAGTGGGGGGGGGGGGCTTCAGCTTTAGGGCTCACTGTCTTGTTGTGCCCCTCCCCCCAGGGTTCTGCAGCAGCACTGGGAAATTGCTCAACTGGCAAATCCCTTACACTATATGTACCTAGAGGACATGAATGTCCATTGGTTTTCACCTGCCATTACTTTTATGGTATTGTACATTCTAACTCTCTGCACACTGTGGTTGGAGAAATAAAGCTGGCTGAGGTCAGTTTTGAACCTTAAGTGCCTGTGTGGAAATGAAGTTCTTGATGTGCTAACCATCTTAAGCTGGAGATGACGATCCCTTAAGCTGATTAACCCCAAAATTGTCACATATGGTGGAGGATGCGGGCAGAAAATAGCGCATGGATTTTGTTGCTGAACTTATGGAATTTAAAGGGTCAGAGGCCTGATATACATAAGACTGTGTTTTGGATAATTGAGATCTAAATACCAAATTGAAAATGTTGCTACGGATTCATATATAAAGAGTGTTGGCATCTGCATGTCCTGGGTGAAAACAGTAATAGAACTTCAAAAAGAGACTGAAATATAATTGTAGTGTAAAGACATATCTAAATCTAGCTCCATGACTGTTATGGGAAAAACTCATAGAGCTTTCAATAGAGTCTGCTGTGTATTGAGCAAATTCAAAAGAAGTAAAAGCATTTCTGGATTGGGCAGGTACTGTTTTTCAGCAAGATCTCACATATTGCATTTACTAACATTACTACCATTACTATTACTACAATTACCTATACTCCTATTACTCCTATGCTACCATTTTACTACCAATAATAATAATAATAATAACAACTTTATTTATATAGTGCCAACATATTCTGTAGCACTTTACAAATCAGAGGACACATGAACAGACAATATGAGAAATTGTCTGTTCATGTGTCCTGTAAATGTGCAAAACTGAATACAAGTACACAATTTGAACCTTGAGATCTTCATCAGATAACTATATATGGAAAGAATACAGATTTCCAACATATCCAGTTTTTCAGATGACTATAGCCATATAGGGGCATTCCCATGAAAATAATCATATCTATATTTGTAGATAATTAAAAGTTAAAAATATTTGCAAATATAAGTAGTTAAAAATTCGGCAGAATTTTAAAAATTTTCCCCAACCATCTTAGCAATGACATCTGTTGTCTTGATCAGTTGCCAATTGATACGTCCACAAATGCAGAAATTTTCTATGGTCTGGGACTTGTCAGGAACCCAGCAATGATTTTGTTATTGCAGCTGAGTTATCAGGCAGGGACACTACATGTATCAGAAGATATTCCGACCACATGGCTGATTTTCTGACCTTAGAAAGGTTCTGTATTGATGACCGTATCCACTGGCAACCGATCAAGACAACAGACTGTGACCACAAGACATTATAAAACTCTGCAAAATGTTTAATTACTTATATTTGCAAAAATGTTTAACTTTTAATTATCTATAAATTTAAAAATGGTTATGTTCGTGGGAATACCCCTTTAACTTAATAAGAACCTTTCACCACCTCCACCAACTCCCGTTCATCCTAAAATAAATTGATTTTTTTCTTTAGCCCCCATAATTCAAAAGCAATCACTGCAGTTAATTTTGTTGCCTGAATTGATAATTAGGTTTTCTGTTGTCAGGTGGGTGGTCCTGGGCCACAGCAGACAAGGGGGTATGATTTTGATATTTGACACTGACTTGGACAATGTCATAGAGCTCCTAATCTTGCCTCTTTTCTTGCTTGAGGTCACCGATTTGACAGTAGAGAGCCTAATTAACATATCAGGTGGTGGTTGCTCTAGAATGGTGGGGTCTAGAGAAAAATTCCAACAGTGCCAGAATCAATGGAGAGGCACCTATTAAGAATGCAAAGAACTGGAATTGGTGGAGGTGGTGAAAGGTCCACTTTACAGTATAGACAAATCTGTCCACTGTACAGAGTTCCATTTATAGGAGAACCCAACTTTTTTTTAGAGTTTGTTTATTTTTGTTACGGGAGATACAAGCTATGGTATAGTGAATTGTATAGGTAGTGTGTAAACCACCAAGTCAAACTTAGCAACCACACACACTGTAGGATCAATAAAACATTCTAGAGGAAGGGCGCTCTGTGCTCTAGTTTGTGACCCAAAGTTAAACACCTGAATGAACATCCAGTCAGTGGTGTCTACTGAAATAGATGTTCATGTTTAGTGGCACAGCACG
This sequence comes from Leptodactylus fallax, assembly GCA_947044405.1. NCBI lineage: Eukaryota > Metazoa > Chordata > Amphibia > Anura > Leptodactylidae > Leptodactylus > Leptodactylus fallax. Next base: position 3,495,950 of record CAMRHE010000201.1, on the reverse strand, counting down.
GTGGCATAGTGGCACATTGCTGCCTTTTAGACATTTTATGTTCTGCTTTCAAACTGCCTAGAGCTGTTCATTATTTATTCATCCTTTCAGCCCTGATAAAGATAAATGGCAAAGAATTTGCGCATGATTTACGATTCCTGAAAGGTGTTAAGTAAGCAGTATTATATTTCAGTGTGTGCATTAATGGCTCTGGATGCAGACTGTGTATTGTGAATGTAATTATTGGGGAATTATATATCACACTTTCTACAAACTGAGTAAGACAAAGATTATTTGAGTAAAATACCTCCGATTCACCCAGGTCACTTAATAATATTAATTATGGCGTGGGAGTTATTTATCTTGTACATAACCTGAGAATCAGCTGTAACATTATGGATAAAACTGAATTAGTTTTCTTTGTTAAGGAAAATACTTACAATACTTTACTCCATTGGAACCCATCTATATAACTTAGTACTAAGGTAAGAGCAGATGCTAATCTAAAGATAGCCATGTACACTGGGTAAAGCTTGAACATGCCAATTTTGGAAGGACTTGCCAACTATGTAATGTGTATGGATAGCTCTGAACTCTCTCAACAAGGACAAGGTAGTTCGATTTTTATGAAACAATCCTTTTCTTTTTGGAGAAATACACCACTTCCATAGTGGCTCATTTCCCACTTTCTACTGACAACACATGCATGCTTTCCAAAGCTGAGGGGTAAGGTCAAGAGGAATAGCTGGTGGCTGAATAGGGTTCAAGCTGATCATACACATGAGAAAGATGCTGTTCATTTTCTTGACAGCTATCTCTCCCCACAACCCCATACACAGGCACGTTTGGCTTGACATGCATGTGTTCTGAATGGGAAGAAGAGAGACAGCCTCAGGTTGCAGCTAACCTGCATGAAAACAACAGGTATTTTAAAATTTTCCCAATCCTTATCTCCGCCAACATCTGTATCAAGGGAAAGTGTGTAGGTCCCATACACATTGGATGATTTGTTGACCCGTTGAAATCAGTGTATTTAGAGGACTTTGATGTAATGTGTATGGCCAGCTTAAATGAATATACCAAGGTTTACCCCAGGTCATTGCTGTACAGCATTGGGCCCCAACCTTTTGTTCACTGTCTACATTCAACTTGGACTGGTGGTTGGGAACCACATTTAGTTTAAGAAAAAATGTAAATATGGAGATATAAATTATACAATCACAAACATTTGCATATATTTTACTGTAATGATACTAGTGGTATTATATTATATCATCTAAATTGACAGTGCTAAGAAGTTCAGTTACATATTCAATATTGTCAGTATTTACATCATATTGTAACCAGTGGTTATGGCCATAATTGAGGGTTTTCACGGCGAGCCACACAGATGGAGATCATGAGCCACTTGTGGCCCCTGAGCTACTGGTTTGGAACCACTACTGTACAGTTTCCATTTTGTAAAAAAGACCAGTAGTATCTGCAGAACCTTATCATACCACTGAAATCTATGAAGTTATTAGAATTATTGATGCTAGTAAATTTCCAAATGTCCCGTAACATGGATTATTGAAGACTACTCAGTGAATCTGTTATGCAGGTATTTTTTTAATAATTAACATAACTGAGCAAACCTATAAAACTTTCCATTTTCCATCACTCTATTCTGACTCACTGTATGTCTTTGCCATATACTTTAAGTGATGAATTGCATAACCACCTCACTAAATATTTCTGAAAAAGCTGTGAAGAAATTGCCATTAATACTATATTAATAGTACTGAGGAAACAATTATAGATAAATATGAGGTTTTTTTTCCGCTTAACCTATCAATAGTAATTAAAAGGAATTTCCCATGTGTAAAATTTAGTTTCACTAACTACATGTATGTCTGTAAATAAATGAATAAATAAATTAATTATTTGATTATTTTTTTTATGTTGTATCTATGAATCAATAAATGGGATTTAACAGTCAGGAAAGTGTCAATAGGCTAATACAGTCACAAGGAAGACATAGAGTACTGTCCCTCTCCTAGAGAACAGAGAGCTCCTAGTCGTAAAAATGAGGTGCCCTTTGCAGTTATTCCACTGTTCTTTAATGGTAATGACTGCTGTTTCTGTCTCAGTTTATACAGCAAAGTTTAAATGTTATAACTCTGTCTCAGTCTATATAGAAAGGCTGAAATGGAATGCTAAAATAGTGGGTGTTTTTAGAATTTCTTTTAATTGCATTATCAATTGAAAATTAAAAAAAAAAATATAATGACAAATAAGTAATTTTCATTACATTGTATTTCCATTGTATTTAAACCGCAATGTATAATTTTATTACAGAATGTTTATTACATTACTGTACCTAGTGATTGCAGTTGACTGCAGAATTTATAACTGGTAGCAGATATTAATATTGTGGCATCCCAGAGCTGGCTATGGCTGGGCTGAGGGTGATCTCTGTGCATTGTATTATTTCCTGTTGCTTCATAGCCTGTGTGACATAGCAGGGGGTCCTGAGTCTCACACAACACAGCGCCACCTAGTGAGCCTCACACATGCATTACACCTCCCATAGGATTGAATAGTAACCAAATGTCCAATGGGAGGACATCGCCTGGGAAAAGGGGAGGAGTCAGCTGATCACTGGGTCCCCATGGTAACACCCCTGCAGGAAGGTCCTGCGTGTGAGGAGTTAGAAGTGTGGAGTGTTAGGAGGAGGAGGTGAGGAGATAAGTGTGATGTCCTGTGAAGAAAGCAGTGAGTTTAGTGCAGGAATCTCAAGTCCTAGACAGGCCCAGGAAGGTTGGAGAGCTTACATACTCCAGCTATTCAGAAGATCCTGTCCCCTGTCTGCCTAGCCATCGCCCTGAAGGAAGTCAAGCATCATTATCTTGTCAGCATGAGACTGTGGAGAGAACATTCTGGAACACGTGCTCCATAGCAAGTATCACAGGATCCAGGGGCCAAGGCCAGACCTGTGGAATATCCCGCCACCCTGACTATTGCACCCCGAAACTCTGAGCTATCAGGACCACATAACGTGAGTGGGGAATATTATGTACTAGTATCATGGTGGGCATCCTCCTATGAGCCAAATAGGAGCCCAGACGCACCTTAGGGCTGTAACACTGAAGTATAAGGGCTAGGAACACCTTTCATCAAGTCTACCCTGCACCCCAGGACTTTGCTGTGTCACCAGGCGTACCCCGTTGTTTTGTATGGAAGAAACTGTTTAAGCATTTGTGCCTCCACATCCATGGAAGTAAAAGTTCAACTTTACAACCGTTTCTGTGTCTGACTCTGCACCGACAACATCAGGGCGCCCCAAACACCACCAGTCGGCACAGTATAGGGGAAGCGCCCCGGGGGAACAATCACCACCAACATTTGTGCAGCCCCCTCATCACCGGTACCAGTGGTGGTAACGTGGGACAGCACCAGCGCTGCGCCCTCGTGCCCAGAGACCGTGACAAGTCTGCGCTGTTTGCACCCCGCAATCCCAACTGCAGCTTTACCTTCCATCTGGTCACCGCAATATCATTTTTGGACAAAAAGCTAAATTAGTTATTTCCTCAGCAAGTAAATACCACTTACAATCATGTAAGGAGTGGTTGACATAAATTTCCTACAGCATGAATCTAATCCCCTTACTAATGAGTATATTTCTTCTCTTCTCTCTTTAGACCCCAGGGTATAATAAGTTGATGCAGAAGAGAGGTGAGTAAAACTAACAAACATTATGCTCATCTTGCTTCACTTTGCTGCAACGGTGCCCAGATAACTGTTTATTTATAACTGTTATTTATTTATTTTTCTTAATTATATAGCACAATCATATTCCACAGCGCTTTGTTATTTTTACTTGCCTCCCCATGGCACCACTGATTATACTCATGGGTGATGAACTCTAAGAGATTTTGGCTTGGGGTGAACCCAAAATTTTGGGTCAAGTCTGGTTCGAATTGGTTCACTCACCTCTAGTTCCCTAGTGCAGACTCTATGTTTGCACCACATAGCCTTTGTAGCAAGTACAGTCCCTGACAAAAGTTCTGTCGCTTAACCATGTTGTGGAATCAAAAGCTTATAACCTGACTTTAAATTCATCCATTGGTTTTAGAAATGATTCATATGAAAGCTGAAACCCTCCCAAATGATTTTTTGGTAAAGAAAATAAATTGGCTTCACTGATGAAATGTTGATCATTTAATGAACACAGAAAGGTCAGATTTTGGCAAGACAAAAGTTTTGTCGCCTTGTCATATAATGCAGCCAATCCTAGTTTAAAGCCTCGCCTGTGCTCACTAATTGATCGGTTAATTAGTGGGTGTGTATAAAAAGAACTCCAGCACCCCAGACCTTCACTTGAACTGCAACTTCACCTCTGACAACATGCCAAAAATCAACCCTGCGACCAAAGCCTTGATTATCAAGAGGCTGAAGACCAGATCCAATGCAGAGGTGGCTGGCACCTTTAATGTGTCTCTGCGTCAAGTACAAAGAATTAAAAAAAAAAGATTTGAACAGACTGGAGATGTTTTTGACAAGCCCAGGTCCGGCAGACCCCGCAAGACAACTGCTCAGGAGGAACGTTTGTTGGTTAGAAAATCAAAAGCTAGCCCCTCTTCCACTGCAGCAGAGCTCCAACAGGCCTGGTTACCTCAAGTCCCTGTGTCAACTAGAACAGTTTTTAGGATTCTGTCTCGAAATGGCCTCCATAGTCAAATCAGTGCCCAGAAGCCAGCACTAAACAAAAGGCAATTAAAAAACGTTTGGCATTTGCCAAGGCCCACAGCCTGCTAAATGGATGGAAGCTGGAAAAGTGGCAGAAGGTGGATTTCTCACCACAGCCACCGCAAATACTGCAGGAGACCTACTGGAGCCCGTATGGATCCAAGATACACCCAGAAAACAGTTAAGTTTGGTGGTGGAAAGATCATGGTCTGGGGTTACATTCAGTATGGGGGTGTGCAAAACATTTGCAAGGTGGAAGGCAATATCAATAGCCTAAAATATCAAGAAGTATTAGTTTCCTCTTACATTCCCAGTCATAAAAGGGGTCAAATTTTGCAGCAGAATGGTGCTCCATCTCATACATCCATCTCTACATTAAAGTTCCTCAAGTCAAAGAAGATCAAGGTGCTCCAGGACTGGCCAGCCCAGTCACCAGACATGAACATCATTGAGCATGTTTGGGGTAGGATGAAAGAGGAAGCTTGGCAGACAAAACCAAAGAATCTTGTTGAACTCTGGGAGGCATGGAAGACTGCATTCTTTGCTATTCCTGATGACGTCATCAATAAACTGTATGAATCATTGTTGAAACGCATGGATGCAGTCCTTCAAGCTCATGGAAGTCAGACAAAATATTAAATATGGCTCTAATAGCACCACAACTTCATTCACCAATGTTATGAAACATATCTTTGTTTTTGAACAGAATTATTGGTTTGATTTTCACATTACTTTATGTGTGCGACAAAACTTTTGTCTTGCCAAAATCTGACCTTACTGTGTTCATTAAATGATCAACATTTCATCAGTGAAGCCAATTTATTTTCTTAACCAAAAAATCATTTGGGAGGGTTTCAGCTTTCATATGAGTCATTTGTAAAACCAATGGATGAATTTAAAGTCAGTTTATAAGCTTTTGATTCCACAACATGGATAAGCGACAGAACTTTTGTCAGGGACTGTACAGTAAGAAGACAGATTATATAGGGGACTGCTTTGCATGCCTGTACTGAGTCATGGCATACTGTAATTAGCAGAAGAAAGTACAGCAAAAAGTCAGATAGGGCTGTGACAGGTTAACCTGAACTAACAGAGAACTGCAGCATCATACAGGCCTGGTCTGTGAAACAGTGGAGTTGGGTCCTACCGTTGGATCCTACCATCAGGTAGAATGGTTGCTCATGAGAGCCTGTTAGGTGTTAACCCACTGATCTTTTGTCTCAACTGCACTGGGCTGCGACCTTGTAAAAAGCTCCCTAACTGGAGGTGGCCCTGTAGTACTTTATGAAAATTGTGGGCTCATGAAATCCCTGGTGTGATGATCACTCTGGGCGGGGGCAGAGAAAACACAAGCCTGCCATGTGAGGGCCTCATGGTCTTTTGCCTTTTGTTCTGCTGAAAGTCATCTGGATAGCCCTGCCCAGGGTGGTACCCCTGGAATGGCATGCCTGGATGCATGTTTTGGACTTTTGAAGTACGTGCCCTGAGCTCATCATCCTCATCATCTGGAGCCAGAGAACCAATCCCAGACTTGTGTTGGTAATATGTTCTTTTCCTTCTGTTATTCCAATTTTTATTTTGTGCACCGTGTCATGTTGCTTTCCACTTGTATTTCCTTGCTAATCGCTAAGTGTTTAGTACCGACCCGTTTAGGGATTAATAAATATATAAAATTTAGAAAGCTCGTCTTTGTATTATCGGCCCAGAACACTCACTGGAGGTGGGTGTGAGGTAATTGAAGTGATCTCAGGTGTGCTGAAAGCGGGTTTCAGCAGGACGAGATCCTTCACACCTGGGCATTACTATTTGTGAGCGCGGATTGTTGGAATGCCAGCTCTCGGTCACCTGCCCAGTTCAGTTAATGTTAGTTGCTGTAAATGTTTGCCAAGCCTATTAGTATGACAACCAATTTAGTGTATACCCTAAGATAGAAACTAATAATGATTATGCTGTATCTATTAGAGATTATTCTATTGCCAAAAGTAACCAACAAGCTCTGTGCCTTTAATGGTTCTTGACTGCTATGCCTTGCATATAACTGTATCTGTAACCTCCAAGTATTTTGTCTTATTCTCTAACCATTTGCTCACCTCCTGTTAAATTTAAATGTGACATTAAAGCCATCTTGTCTATGCCATCCTCAAGTAATATACCATAATATGAGTCAAGGGCCACACACAATACTAACCCTCTTACTCACATTCTTTGCCAACATTGCAACATTGACTTTATTAGAAGACTAGATCTGTCCAGCTATTTTGTTATTTTCCCTTGGAAAAAAATGCTCTGACAGGTCTTACAACTAACCCCCATAGATGTTATGTTTATATGGCACTTATGAACAGATTTAGTCTCAGATGAAAGGGCTCTATAATAGTTAATATCACACAGGTCAAAAGTATAAGAATTAAAAGAAGTAATGGAGGAATCTTGGAGACTTGTGGTGTTTTGTTATAAAAAAAAAAAGGGTAGTGTTATTTCTTTGCAGAAATGTTATTATCCTGGAGGAGCGGGCTGGAGATTACAGTGCGTGAAAAGTATTGTTTTAGGGTTCTGGACAAACCAATATTGCAACACAAACAAATTTTTATTCAGTTGAACTGAGAAAAAAAAATCAATATATGGCTGCCATATTTCAACAAAAGCCTTCTGAGTATAAATTAAACCTATATTCTGTTGTGTGCTTACAGAGCACAAAATTGCACAAAGAGGCTTCTTTTTACAGACTCCATTTTGTATCCATTTCCTATATAGTGATGTGTAAGAAGCATGGGATGTGTTGCTGAATCAATGCAAAGTATGTAGTCTGTTGTTGTGTTGAGTGAACCCGTCAAAGTTCAAATTTGATGATTTCAGCCAAATTTGCTGAAAAGTTTGGTTCTAGTTCCCAAACTTTATCTGAACTCGAACCCCACTGAAATCAATGGGGATGCGAACTTAGTGACCCAAAAATGGTTGTAAAATGGGGATAATAAGGGGTAGAGGGCTGAAAAATGGGGGTGATAAGTGCCCTGCAAAAAAATGGAGTAGGGAAAAAAATAACAAATAAAAAAATAAAATAAATAAATAAAAAATTAAAAACAAATAAAATAATAATTTTGAAACAGGTGGTAGAGGTCCAGGGGGAGGAGTAGGAGGTGGAAGTGGATGTGACGGTGTGAGTGGAAGAGGCGGAGGAGGAGGAGGAGATAGCCAACACTTTAACGACTAACTCCGGCGCTGGCATAGCCAAGTGTTGTGGGATCCATGATTGGTTCATCTTAATGAATGTAAGTATGTCCATGTTGGCTGTGGATAGGTGGATCCTCTTGTCAGTGATGACACCCCCTGCAGTGCTAAACACACGTTCTGATAGAACACTTGCCGCAGGGCAGGCCAGCACCTCCAAGGAATAGAGGGCAAGTTCTGGCCATGTGTCCAATTTACCAACCCAGAAATTGAACAGGGAGGTCCCATCGCTCAGTACCAGGAGACGTGTCGACAGATGCTCATCCACCACAAAGTCTGCACTAGGAGACAGTATGGTTACACACACAGTTATTTTCACTTCGCGTGAAGACAGTATGTGTATACAAACGCAGTTATTTTTACTGTGCTAGGAGACGGTATGGGTACACATGCAGTTATTGTAACTGCCCTGAAGAGGGCAATTCTTATTTCTAGGCTAACTGTCCCTCACAGTATCAGGCTCCTCTCCCTACCTCGCTGCACTGCCCTGAAAAGGACAATTATTAAATTTAGCTAAGGCCCTGACTGCCCCTATCTCCAGCTGCAGCCTCTCCCTACCTAGCCTAACTAGCTGGAATGGCGATGGGACCTTTGACCCTGCCTCTTATACAGAGGGGTCACATGTCCCACCTGGCCAATCACAGCCATGCCCATACTGGACATGTCTGTGATGTCTGTGGGCTTAAACCTAATTGATTGGCTGTTCATCAGAAAATCAACCAGCTTTAGGGATGAGCCGAACCCGAACTTGGTATTCAATAAAGGAACTTGCTTGACTGGGTTGGAGTAAGCGCTGATTTCATCCCTCTACATTTTCGGAACGGTCCTTCAACCTTATCTCTTTTAATTTGGGGCAGGGTTTTCGGTAGCTGGGCAGGGTTGGGGCAATTGGGTAGCTCATAAGAAAATACAATAAAGTGCATATTTAATTAATTTATACATTTCCCTATACTTTATTAATGGAGATATAACATGCATAAGTTATTGGTGGTATTACAGCTTCCTTAATAAAAGTATGGGTAGGGTAGGGGCCCTCACTCAATTGGGGGTGATATGGAGAGAGCTCCCTTAATAAAGTATAGGTAAGGCAGGGGGACCATCCTTCAGGGTTCTTTGGGGGGCACTATTACTGTAATAGTGCCCCCACAGGTAATATTACCTGTGTGGGAGGGACTATTACCATTGTGAGGCACTACTAGGGCACTATTACCGTAATAGTGCCCCCCACAGTTACTAACATTACCTGTGTGTGAGGGGTCTATTATTTACTGGGGGGGGGACACTAGGTAATAACAGACCCCTTACACACAGGTAATGGTGTTAACTGTGGGGTGCACTATTAATGTAATAGGGCCCTAGTAGTGCCCCCCCACAGATAATATTACCTATGTGTGTGTGGGGGGGGCTATTACCTGTGGGGTCACTACTAGGGCCCTATTACAGTAATAGTGCCCCCCACAGTTAACAGCATTACCTGTGTGTAAGGTGTCTGTTATTACCTGGGGGGCAGCCTAACTGTAATAGTGTCCTTATAGTGCCCCCCCACAGGTAATAGTCTCCCTCCCACACACATAGGTAATGTTAACTGTGGGAAGGCACTATGATTGCCACCCACCCTATTACATGGGAGGATTATAACAAGGAGGAGTGGATGTCTTATCTGGTACATTACCAAGTAATTCCCAGCCGGTCATTGGGGACCTCTGGCCTAAAGCAAGGATTGTTGCAATGTGTTCTGATGTGAGACTGCGCAAGAAATTGGCATCAGTACCTTAAATCATGTATGTGTAGAACACCTTTTGTGCTAATAACCACATAAAATATATATTTTGCCCAAAATTAATTTCAAGCACAAACAGTTTTAACAGAAATCATATTACAAGAGGGTAGAATAGCTCTATCCCATTGAGCATACACTGTGACTATGTAAGATTCTGTTCACATCTACATTGGAGTCTCCTAAGGGTAAGTGCACATGGAAGAATTTGGCACTGATTTTGACCTTATACTATGGTATATTAGTAAATCAAAAGTTAGAGAAAATGTTGGCAATTTTATTTATTTTACTTACAGAATTATTGACATTTTCCATTATATGAAAGGTAGTCTGTCACCAGAACCTGTCATGCCAACGAAGGCCCACAGATAGATACCTTAGGGTCACCTGAATCAAAAATTATTTTTCCCTTGTGAATTGGTGCCTACATTGCCAAGCTATATCGCATTTTATTGTCAATATGCAAATTAGCTCCTTGGAGCAGTGATTCCTTGGAGCCATTGCGCAAATAACTAATTTGCATATTGACAAAAAAGTTGATATCTTGGCAATTAAGGCAGCGATTCACAACGGAAAACATTGATTCAGGTGACGATAACCTATCTATTTGCTGTGTTAATATGCCAGTTTCTGGTGACAGACTCCCTTTAAGGCAGAGATCTTTGAAAAAGTGACAAGAAGTGCAACCTTATTGGTTGTCACTTATGAATTAGCTTTATATTAGGGCCGGTTCACATCTGGATGATACATAAGATCATATTATTCAACAAACAAATTACTGTTTTGGTTAAAATAGTCCATTTTGATTAACTTTAGTTGAGTTAGGGCCGGTTCACATCTGCGTTCGGGTTTCCATTCGGGACGTCCGCTTGGGGACCCGCCAAACGGAAACCTATACGCATAAAAAGCAGTTTACCTGGGAAATAACATGGAACCCATAGACTATAATGGGATCCGTGTGGTTTCCGCTCGATTTCTGCACGAAACATGCGGAAACATGCGGAGAGGAAAGTGCTGCTTGCGAAAACCACACGGACCCCATTATAGTCTATGGGGCCCGTGTGGTTTCCCAGGTAAACCGCTTTTTATGCGTATAGGTTTCCATTCGGGGGTCCCCAAGCAGACGTCCAGAACGGAAACCCGAACACAGATGTGAACCGGCCCTAACTCAACTAAAGTTAATCAAAATGGACTATTTTAACCAAAACAGTAATTTGTTTGTTGAATAATATGATCTTATGTATCATCCAAAGTGTCAAACCCTCATTGTTCTGATATAGATAACCTATCGTAAGGATATGCTATTGATATTTAGCCTATGTCATACTGGCACCCTCACCTATTTTTCAAACTTGAATAGAGAAACCCACAAACGTGCAGTCTCTTAATTCTCAGGGGCAGGGCTGTGGAGTTGGAGTTGTGGAGTTGGTGTCGGACCCATTTTGGGTGGAGTCAGAAAAAAAAAGTTACCAACATATATTTTTAACATTTAATTATTAATTCTTTTTAATTATATTGTACAAGTATTGATATTGTATAATTAATTAGATGCATAGTTTGTTGTATAATTGCATTCATGCGAATCAATCTCTAGCTTTTTAATGAATTAGAGAAGCTTTACTGCTTCTAGTTGACCGCCATTTATGATGTAGTCAGGGTTGCAGTAGGAGTCGAGAGTAAAGCTATATTCACACAGTGAATGATGGCCTTTGTGACTTCCATTTTTTTGATAGATGTCACAATGCAGCATTAAAGTTGATTAAATTGAATAGGGGCTATTCACATGATAGTTATTTTGATGGTCATGTGCTATTTTTTGTCTGTTTTCACTGGGAGATCTGTAAAAATGGGCTTCCCTCGTGTGCCAGTTGGCTGTGAAAAATGGATGTCATTCACTGCCGTCTGGCACCACAATTTGGTCGTGTGAATGTAGCCTCAAAATCAATGTTATTGATTTAGCCTATCGACTCAAAATGGGATCCACATCTGTTGCGCATTTGTGACATAGACATATGTGTGAGATGGGAATATCCATTTAAGTAGTGATCAAACTGGCCAAACAACTTTAGTCATTGTCCTTTGAGCATTGCTCTTATGCTGTAATGGTCAGTCTCCTGCTTTCCATATGTTTTTTGTTCACAAGTTTTTTTTTTCAAAGGATAAGGAAAAAATAAGGGTGCACATGCAACCTTAACAGTATGTACCATCCTACACAAAAACACCCACACTGGTGAATGAAAACCTACCTGGCAACACAGCTTGTTCTGTTCTCCAACTCCTATTCCCAGAACATTTGCTGGAGTGGTGATGGGCTCAATTAACCTCAATTAATTCCAAGTCAATGGACAAAAGGTTTAATTAGATACTGCAAGGGAAAGAGAGGACCCTATCCAGAAACATGGTTGGTGGCAAGCTGTATTTACTGCATGCAAGGAGAGAACAAAAGATATATTGTTATAGCGTTGGCTTGGCGAGCAGGAAAAACAAAATCATTTTACAGCTTTCATGATGCTAATGGACTTTTCACAATGCTGTTATTTTGAGGACCCTGTACTTGAGTTTTGACCTCATTATTAGCCATAAGTACAACTTCCAGAAGTAGAAAAGAAAAGTTCTTTTGATTTATATGGTTAGGTCACCAGTCATTGCCAGGGCATTTATCAGTCAATGTATTAATAGATCTTTGTGAATGTGCTTTTCACCCGGCCGGGTCAAATAGGGGAGTTTACCGTAAGCAGACATTTAAAGATTTAAAGATTCAGTAGATTTATAGAAGAGATGGTGAGGTTATAGGTCACCATCAATGATCAAATCACTTGAAAAGGTTAGACAGTAACTTCAATGTAATAATTATATAATAAGGTCACAGAAGATTGTAATAGAACATTTATGCGGTAATGTTGGAGTGGTCTGTCAGCACAGCCTGGTGCCTTAAAAAGGCATAGGTTAAGTGCAAATTGAGGGACATAGTGCTGTCTTAACATGCCAATTATATGATTAGACTGAAGAACCTGCACTATAGTAGAAGTGTTTAGTGAACTATGTAATGTATGTCAAGCAATGCTATCTCCAGATTAAAGATATTTTAAAGGTGTCAGAATATTGAAGGCCTGTCAATAGGAATGTGCAAATAAGTTCTCCTTAATTGAAATAAGAAAAGTTGTTCGGGTGCCACTTTTTAGAGGGTACAGATGTAGTCAACTATTAGCATGACTTTTAATGTGTTACGTAAACAGTTGCTAATCTCTTTAACTCGACTTTTCTCTTTTGCTTTCATTGGCTTTTGTTGTGAGTTGTCACAGTGCAGTGAGCTGTCAGACTTGAGGTAGATATCCCTACATCTGTAGCTCCCTATAGATCAATGCCTGGCTTTCAAGAAACATAGGTGAAATTGTTTGGGATTAAGGCCAAACCAGAATATCTCCTCCAAAAGGGAGAGAGACTCATCCACATACAGTTATTTCTGGGTTAATTGACTCCCATCAGTGCGAAGCATACTGGTTTAGCTGGGTGAAATGTTACAAATGTGGGTCAGAAGGTACTATATCTCCTTGTGTAGACTACCTTTCAAGACCACCTTTCCACATGTGGAGTCTTACAAATCACACACACTCTTCTAAGCTTCTTGAAAACCAGGAATTGATCTGTAGGGGGGCTACTTTCCAAAATCTGGCTCTAGAGCAAGCTTTCCTTTTTCATCAAGGAAATCTTATTTGCAAATTCTTTTCCCTGAATTCTTAGCAGTGCATGCATGGTCTGAAAGACTCTGCATACTGAAAGGTGTATACCCATTTGGTCCCATCTTCAAAATTATGCCCCATCCACAGTGTGGTCTCTACATTGTTTAAATAGATATGTTGAGCAGTATGCCAACTACTTAATACTGATGATGCAAGGTATTACAGCTTCATTTAGTTCACTTGAATGAAATAGATCTGAAATACCTTGCCATAGCACCTTCAAACAGATTATTAGTTGGGGTGCTGAGAGTCAGACCACCACTAATCTAATATTGATGATCTATCTTAATGATAGGCCCTAAAAATTTCAATAATGCAAACGCCTTATTTAAAAGTGAATATTTTATAAATGTATGTGAGGGTGACTACAAAGCATTGGGGTCATTGCAGTGTAAAAAGCTAGTAGCTGTTCCATTACTAGAAGTAATAGGATTTTTGTGAACACTAGTTCACCTGATTTTGTAATAGAGCCTTACATGAAAAAGGCATAGGGGTAACATCTTCTATAATGTTGAAACCATACTGTAACTACCAATACAGCAAAAAAAAAAAGTATTTACTAATAATAATGACTCTAATGTTCTTTTTAACTGAAAGCAAACAGAGACTCCAACGCAAATGTGAATCCAGCCTTAGAGAGTGCTTGAAAATAATGCAAAAACTAATAGCAGCTGCTTTTGAGCCTAGAAGCTGAGGAGACCCACTCAGGTGTAGAAGTGTTGTCATCGCATGTAAGGTAAAAACAGGAGGATGAATTATGATTACCTATATTACCTAGATCTGGTCAAAAGTAAAAATGCAAGTTTCCTAGCGCAGATATCCCTAACGTTTTATATCTTGTGAGCCTGATTCAACAAGGAATGATGGTTGAAAGAAACATTCAACTCAAAAATGCAAAAGAGACTTATTTACAATGGAGAGACAAGAAAACTGGAAAAATGGTTTCATGACAAGTCATCACAAAGGTGTATACTATGTGTCTTATTTGTGTATATGTGTGAACAACCATTGGAAGGGGGGAAGTGAATTGTAGCATTTGAAGACTTGGGTGAAATGTGTTTTGATATTGTGTTGAATTGGTTTCAAGGCACATTGGAATCTTTAACCAAACTGTAGATCAGATAACTGTGAACATGTCTGTATGTATTTTAGTGTGAAACTTGACTCTGGATCTGTAGTTGACAATTGTACTTATTTCCATTTGAAAAATAAAATTTGACCTCTATTCCACTTTTCAGTTGTATACTGCCACTGTTCTACTTCTTCCTTTATGCACACTTCAGCTACACACACAGCTCAGATACCTACATTGTTCTCCCCAACACATAACTCTGCTACCTCCACTTCCCCCTTCAAAAATATAGCTCTGTTACCTCCACATTCTCCCCACACTTAGCTCTGAAAACTTTACATTCCCTACACACAGAGCTCTGCTGTCTCCATGTATTCCACACCCACAACTCTGCTACCTTCACTCACAACACTGGTGCTTAAATGTTTTTTTTTCCTACACACAGCTTTGCTACCTCCATGCTTCCTCCTACACCCATAACTTTGCTCCTTTTATGTTTTCTCCCTACATACAGTTTTGCTGCATTTATGTGCCCCTCACGGCTGTAATAACTTTACTTTCCCTCCCACACTCAGGATTGCTACCTTTGCCTTACCACCCACATTGAAATTGGCTAACTTCAAATTCCCCTGACACTCAGTCCTGCTACCTCCACTTTTCCCACCACACTCAGCTCTTCTACAGTCACACTTACCCCCACAATCAGGTGTGCTACCTCTACAATTCCCCCTACATGTAACCCAGCATATCATCTACCATACAACAAAAAGGTACATCAAACTCCACCCCTGCATGTGACTGATCACATGACTCTGACATCATCAAAGGTCAATTTTCAGTGCCTGCAAAACCCTTTGAGGACGTTACACAACCCACCAGGGTTTGGAAAACATTGTTTTAGACTCTCCAAATTGTTACTGTTCAATGGTTAGGATATGTCTGCAAAAATATCAATTACTAGCACATAGATCAGGGCTCCTATGGACTCCCAAGCCACTAGTTAGGGAGTATTGTCCTAGTCTATTTTTCATATTTTTTGTTTCATTTATTTTTGTCATCTATGGACTCACTATGAATCTTTTTAGATAATTTTAGAGCATAAAAACCTACATATGTCATTTCTTACCTTTACAGTTGGCCTGACCTTTCCAGATATGTGAATCACAAGATGTGTTAACTGGTTGTTAAAAGTTTTTGTTAGCATGTCACAATATTATATTAGATTGATTTAATGAGAAATTGATTTTCTTAAAAAAGTTATGCCACAAAAAGTGTTTCTACTCTATAAATAGGATAGAGGATAAATACCTGATCGTATGGAGTCTGACCACTGAAACGCACACTGATCCGGAGAATGGAGGGGTCCTCCCCCCCCCCCTGTGCGTTTAGCCTGAACACAGGCAGGCTGAATGTTGGCATGCCTGCTGGTGGACAGAGCTCCAATTCACTTCAATGAGAGTGCTCGAGATAGCTGATGTACAGCACTTGGCTTTTTCCTGTGTTTCCATTGAAGTGAATGGGAGCACCATCCACCACCTGTCACGCCTACATTCAACTTGGCTGCATTCAGACTGAATGTGTTCTTGGGATCCTGCATATGGACAGAGGATAAATACTAGAGATGGGAGAATCGGTTTGCAATGAACAGGATTTGACCTGAATATTCCAAATTGTTCAGAATTTTACAAAACCAAATAATTTGAGATTAGTCTCGGATGAACTAAAATGGCTGTAAATTTTGCAGTAATTTATTATACTCTGGGGTCTCTTCAGATCCCATAATATAATAGGTGGAGGTCCAGAGGAGATAACAAAAATCAAAAAGATTTATACTCACCTTCTATTACCACTTTTGGACCTCCTCGCGGAATTCGGCCCTCTCTCTCTCTGCCTCTTTCCAGCGACCATGGTCACCTCTGTGGCTTGTGACATGGGCATGCCAAGCATTGTGACCTCCCATGGGCTTCCACCTATTATATTCTGGGGTCTGAAAAGAACCCAGAGTATAATAATTTCACTTTTGTTTCTATCCAAAGCAGAGGATCGCTTCATCTGAACATGGGACAAAACAAATCTTCAGAGGTTTGCTCATTTTTAATAAATAATTTTTGCGGCATAATTCTTTTAACCAAATTTGAGCTAAGAGTGAAACATATGTAAAATGTATTGAACACGTAGCATCTTTCTGAAAGATAATCCAGGTAAAAGCTGTGGTTAAAGGTACATTGTCCATGGGTTATAAAATATCAGTAATACAATAAATATATTCACTTACCTGTTTTCATCACATTGATCATTTTTCATGGATTTAAATATCCCACCAATAACTGGAATTGATCTGAGATTACATTGGATTATGATGATGCAAAATATGCAATTCAAATAGCAGTCTTTAACTATCTGCTAACATTGCTATGCCTGTAAATTCTTGGCTGGTATTTTCTTAAGACAGAACATGGAAAAGCTGAAGAAATATGTTTCTGTTGACATTAAGAGTCATATTACCCCAAGGCCAAATATCAATCTAGATATATATTTCTGCTATTGCTTTTTGTGCTGTATGTTTTTTTTATTTCTGCTTCTGTATCATTTGGCCTTAGTAAAGTTCAGGCAAAAGCTTATCAAACAATGCCCCTGGTTGACTATCGCTGTCACACAGTCCAGTAATGCACTGTATTAAACCCTCTCTCTTAATCCTTCTCAATTCCTAAAACCCTTTCTCCTCTGCATGCTGAGAATAAACCAAAACCAGTTTGTGACCTGAAGACAGTTTCACTGTCGAGAGGGTTCACACAGATCAGATGAATCTTGCCATCTGACAGAACTGGTGTCAGGCATGGATCATATAACCATATATACAATATTGCTGTGGTACTCCTTTTGAATAGCCTATAATCTTTACATATGTATTGTGGCATGTTATTTTATTGGTATGTGACAACCCAACTCCATTTGATTAGGATAATGTCCTATTTATCCCTCTATGATATTCACAACAGTCTGGGAGACTGAGATCCATGGCTCTGTATGCAGGGTACTCTCTCAAAAAGACTGATATCGCACATGAAGTTTTTACAGCAATTCTTTTGAGCCAAACATAGGAATAGATGCAAAAAAGAGGAGACATACAGGTATCAGGGTATGTTCACACTGTGCTTTTTGCACCCTTACTCTGATGTGTGTACTATGTAGGAATTAGTGTGAAAGATGTTTTAATTCTGCCTTTCATAGTTATTAATGGGAATCTAGATCATAAATAAATATTTAATTTAATTTAATTTAAATATTTCCGAACTGGAAATTTCATTATGATAAATCTAAATCAGTGGTACTGATAAGTGGTGTCCTGTCTCTAAAATACCACTGAAACTATGGCGGGCAGCCACATGCTGATTGGGGTTAATCAATATACTGACCAGCGACATTTGCAAAATCTGAAAATTAAGGCAGAAACTGAAAGCTCAACGAGAACTGTGTAGTAAGTAAACCAAAGAACCGACTCCGATTCTGTTTTTCCAAAGCCTGATTCCTGCTCTGACTCCTATTCTAATTCCGACTCCTGCTGTGACTCCAACTACATCGGTCAGACATATGTAGTAAAGCTTCTCTAAATCACAAAAAAGTTAATTATTGACTTTCTGTAAAAGTAAATATGCAACAAACTATCCATCTAATTAATTATACAATATTAAAAATTGGATAATATCATTTAAAATAATTGTTTTTTAAGATGGAGTTTGAGTTGGTAACCCCAACTCCAACTTGGATTGGCCACAGCTGTATTACACATATACAGTACAAGATCCTTAATCTTTAATAATGTATTTGTTTTACAAATACTGTATATACAATAAAAGGAAAAAGGACACATGAGTTCTATCTTTGGCTGACCATTCATTCTGTCTTTGGCTGACAATATTGCTGTAACCATGGTTCCTTCAAGTCTTTGTCCAATCGTTTGTCAAGAATTTTCCTGTTCTGTTGGACTCTCTTTTGACACCTCTCACGCCCCCAATTGGCAGAGGTACTATTCTTAATCGGTTTAAGGCCTGTTGCATCAACAATTTTCCTTTTGTTTTTTTAATCATGGTAATTGATAGTACATTTCCATGTTCTGTTCTTTACTGAGTGGTACCTTGATTATTTTTATAATAGAAGAAATTGCCTATGCCTTGGGAGGAGACATCTAAGGTTCACAACAATTGTCTTGTAATAGTAACAGGTATAAAAATAAATAAATACAAAGATGGAAATGACATCAATGACAATAACATAATCAAACTCAACAAGGTTTATCTGGGTTAAATAATGGATTATAAAGTCAGAAAGAGGAGTCAGTCAGTAAAAGTAAAAAAAAAAAAATCATTAGAAATCAAGGAGACATAACTTTGAAAGGAAAAAACTTGGACGGACCAGAGACTGATAAGTTCATGATCAAGGCCAGAATAAATGACAAAAGCGCAGTCTGGTGATTAACTAAATGGTATTTTGCAGTATTCTATGTACAGTGAGGGTATTATTTGCCCTCAAATGCCAGACTGAATAGATGTGTTTTGAGTTTTGATCTAAAATTGTTCAAGGATGAGATCTCTGTGATCGGTCCAGGTAATGTGTTCCAGAATGTGGGGGCTGCTTGTCTGAAGGCTTCAAATAAGGTGGATCCTGGGAATGGACAGTTTGTTTGTGCCTGTTGATATGAGAGAATATGGGGCAAGGATTATAGGGCTTCAGAAGATCTTCAAATAGTCAGAGTTATTAATGGATTTGAAGGTCACCAAGAAAACTTTAAAAGTTATTTTCCATTTTATAGGCAGTCAGTACAGTGAGTGGAGGATGGCATTGATAGGCCAGGCCATGACTCTGGATTAATTTGCCTAATGGAATCATGTAAACTCTAAATAGCATTAGAGATAACACCAAGAACTCCATATTTTGAGGGGACTAGTAATATTGATAAACAAAATGAACAAGTATGAACCCTGGAGTCTCTGTGAGTCCAAGTACCCCAAAATACAATAGCACCTTGGGTATCTTCTTCTAAACCATATTGAGTTAGAGTCTGGCCTACTGGAGGATCCTCTGGTACTCTGGTGGGTAGGTATGACACAACACCATTATTATAAACACAAAACAGATTTAGCATTTGAGCCCAGGAGCTTCATGTTATGCCTATGGTGACCACTCTAAGAATCAAGATTCAATACTGGGGCCATCCATAAAAATAAAGCATTAAAAAGCTTTCAGAGCAATAATTACACCGGATCTTTGTGTTGTTCTTATTTTTCTGTTGGAGGTAAGCCAGAGTGTTAAATCATACCTGTGGGTGAATAGTGGGGGCAAAAATCACTAGACTCAGTAAGCTTTTCTTATTGGACAGTTAAGTCTGTGGTAGACAGTACTAAGAGATCATGAGTAAGGCAGGTGGACTCAGGAGAGGATACAGATGTGTCTTTTCTTACTCTTCCTTTTGGCTCAATATATCTTGAGATGTGTGTTGCAAGATGATCAGATTTTCAAAAAATAGGATTTTGTGATACTCTCAGGAGATGTCTATTCACAACTGAATGAGTGAATTAGTTTGGAACAAAACAGATTCAATCTTTATTATACTCTGGATTCTCTACAGACCTCAAAGTATAATAATCATAGGTGTCACCTTTCTTTACCTCTCTTGGGTTCCCTCTCAATGTGTACTGCTCCCTTATGAGAGCTACTAAACCCAGAAGCCATCCCAGGGGGATGGAAGATGACCAGAGAGGTGAGTATAAGTGTTTATTATGTTTCTGCAGCTCTCATGGGCCTATGATTTGGGGTCTGAAGAAGCCCCAAAGTATAATAACACTTCCGGTTCAGGAACTAAATAGATGGATAAATATTGCAAATATTAATGAAATTAATCTTGCAAGGTTCACTTATCTCTATTCAAAACACAACTACCGAGCTGCTATGTTGGGAATTGCACCCTGTCAACGGTTTTGCTAGATTTATTGTATTAAGCTAGTTAAGCTGGTGTTCTTAAAAAAATGAAAGTTAAATTAAGGGTGAAAAAAAAATCTGTAGAAACACATTTTAGAGTGGCAAGTAAAATTCCATGTTAGTTAGAAAATCTTCACTGTGTATGCCATGCTTCAGTTTTAAATGCTATTTCCTACAAAACGCTTTTTCCTACTAAAACTGTACTTTAACATGTGAAAGTTCAGCTTCACAAAGGACAAGTTGTATAATGGAATGATATTTTGTTCATAACCATAGAACAGGGAGAACCATTTGATCGACAATTGCTTGGAACGCTATACAATAGTTATAGGTATCCTGTGTAGTGTGTTTCGCTTTCTTGCTCATCTTTCTATGCTGTAACTTTGAAATATGCCTCATGCCGTTCTGAAAAGCTCCCAGTCCACTTCTTAAAACAACTTACCAAAGCAAATACACACTCGACAAACAAAAGCAGCCATTTACAGAGCAAATCAAACAGAACTTCTCACCTGGGTCAGATTCTGTTTTCCTACTCTTGATTCTTTACCTCTTTTTATTTTAGTATCTCCACTGTTCATTTGATGTTCAGGAAACACAAGTACTAGGGAATGCTTTATATGATAAAGGATACAATATGAATGCATGTCTATATCTTACCTGCTTTTTGAGTGTATATATTGAGTAAATCAAGGCCTGTTAAAGGGATTGTCTTGCATTAGAAAAACATGTTCACTACATTGGCTGCCTATTCAATACAGAATACAATATAAACTTATCACCCTCATTCACAAGGCTCTCCATAATGCTGCACCTCCCTACATTTCCTCCCTCATCTCTGTCTATCGCCCAAACCGTACTCTCCGTTCACTCAATGACCTAAGACTAACATCCTCTATTATCAGAACCTCCCACGCTCATATACAAGACTTCTCCCGAGTTGCACCATTTCTCTGGAATGCTCTATCCCGGACTATCAGATTAACCCCCAATTTCCACAGCTTCAAGCGTAAACTAAAGACATATCTTTTCAGACAGGCCTATCACAACTCCTAATGTAAACCCTTCTATAGTTAGAATCCCTAAAACATACCCTCTGTTCACGCTCCTGCATTACCCCACATGATATGATGCCGTATCAGACTAACTTTATATGTCCAGGCACCATCTACACGTTAAAGGACACGACTAATGACGGCTCATACAGCTTTATATATGTGTAATGACAGTAACCTCTATTACACAATTGTCTGACCATTGTATAAGCAATGCTACGTCTGTTGCCGCCCCTGCTACCTCTTGTGTCACCCCCTCTACCTCATAGATTGTAAGCTCTTGCGAGCAGGGCCCTCAGTCCCAGTGTGTGAATTGAATATTTCTTTGTAATGTATCTTTTTTGTCAGTACTTGAACCCTACAAATTGTACAGTGCTGCGGAATATGTTGGCGCTATATAAATAAAATTTATTATTATTATTATTATTATTATTATGCCTTATTTCTTCCAAAAACAGTGCCACATCTGTTAACAGGCTGCATATGGTATTGTAGTTCAACCACATTTATTACAACGGAGTTCAGCTGTAATACAACATACAACCTGTGGACAGGTATGGTACTAATTTTAAAAGAAAAAGAATACTTTTTTAGAATCCTGTCCCAGATTCATGGTCAGCAACAGTTGCTTTTCTAAGATCATTACTGATGTATTCCCTGATATTGTGTTAACACATGCCTGAAAGCTCCAGAAGAGCAAACTGCCATAACATCTGCTTTTATATAGGTGGTGACTGAGTAGTTTGTCATGTAATGTTATTCATATGAGAATGTATTTGCATAATTTTAAAGGGAGTTTATCTTTGGGGAAACATGTTTTTAACTGAAGCAGTGTTGGAATAACCTTTATAAAGGCTATTCTACTCCTACCTTTACTTTTCTTCTCCTCGCCGCCATTTGTCCAAAAAAACATTTTATTCTCATATGTAAATTATGCCCAGGGAGCATCGGGGGTGTTCCCCCTGTGCTCCGACCACTCTGCGTCATCGCCGCAACCCGCCTCCAGCGCTGCTTTTTCACGCTTCCTGCATCTTCTTCTGTTCATCTTGTATCTGCTTTCTCCATCGGCAATTTTTCTGAAATACACTGGCGTAACAAACTAAACAAAAATGGCCGACAGAGCATGCTCTGTCGGCTCTGTCTGAACTCAAAGTGGCTCCGGCGGCCATTTTTGTTTAGTTTCTTAAACCAGCATATTCCAGAAAAATGGCTGGTGGAGCAAGAAGCAGATGCAAGATGAACAGAAGAAGATGCAGGGGGCATAAAAAAGCAGCGCTGGAGGTGGGTTGCAGTGATGACGCGGGGGTGCTCGGCGCACAGGGGCTACACCCCCGATGCTCCCTGAGCTTAATTTACATATGAGAATAAAAATTTTTTTGGGACAAATGGCGGCGAGGAGAAGAAAAGTAAAGGTAGGAGAAGAATAGCCTTTATAAAGGCTATTCCAACATTGCTTCAGTTAAAAACACATTTCCCCAATGATAGAATCCCATTTAGACTTTCTAAGGTTTATTATGTCCTGATCCATAGAATTCAATTAAAGTATACTTGCTTTTTTCATGATTTTATTTTAGAAAATAAAAGTTAATTAAAAAAATAAAAAATAAATAAAAAACATGGATCACTCATCCCATTACTATATATATTAATCTTATGCTCCTCAAAAATGAGTATGAGTTTCTTTGTATATATTTTGATCAAAGTGTATAAGCCCACTAGCCACTTCAATGTAATTTCTATATAGTGGGCCCCTACCCTAACAGGTGTGTCACGGTGCAAGTGATGGTGTGCTGGAAATAAACATATTCTAATGTTTCCAGTACATTGAACTCTATCTGCCTCAATCTTTTACTGTATATTAAATTGTAGATATACAATTAAAATGAGTCTGTACACAGTACACACACTGCATTGTAGGGGATATTATGAGGTCCATGTTTGTATAGCAGCCATGGTAGTTTGCATCTGCACATTCAATTTTATATTGTATAGCAGTGCTGACTAACTTTGTTTAATGTATGCCTGTAGACAGTGCAATAAACCCACCATTTCATTGAAAAAGCTGTTTTCAGACATATGCAAATGAGGCTCAAGTGCAAATGAGGAAGTGTCAGAGCACCTGAGAAAACATAAGGCTCTGTCATGCTCATTACACTTCAGCCTCATTTACATATGTCTAAAAATTGGGGTGGGGGTTAAGGAAATGGTGCATCTATTGGATAGGCTAATGGTATGATGGTGCTCAGCATAACGTCCCCTACAATGTTCTGTGGCTGGTTTGATATCAAGTGTCCTGGTGGGAGATTCCCTTTAACTTGAATTTGATTAATATAACATACTAACAAAACCCTTGAAAGGCTGCAATACACAAAACCACCACTGGGTGGCTACACATACACCTATAGTATTTCACTTTGTGATACAATATCACAAAATCATTTTGTTTTAAAAATCTGGTCTTTGTGTAACACTAACATCTCTGGACGTGTCCAAAGAAAGAGAAAAGGTAAGGAAGGACACATCTGCATGATCCCACTTAAGTTATGAAGATGATCCAGGATAAAAAAAAAATTTCCTCTATCATCAAAAAACTGCACTACATACAGTATTTCAGTGGGTTGTTTCTGGTATGGGGCAGACATAGACAGAACAGGGTCCTTTGTGCAAGAACAGTAAAGGGGTCCTTGCTCTTTCATAGCTTGTCATAGAGTGTGTGCTAAGAATCAAAAATTCTAATTCTGTACACTAACAAAAAAAAATGACAGCTGTCAGAATAGGGCAAAATAAAACTTTTATTTTTAAAATATAACAAATTCTATATACATTTTGTATTGTCATAATCATAACGACCCGCAGAATTTAGATGACATGTTATTTTGGCTGCAGAATGAACGCTGCAAGAGACATAAGAAAATTGAGCAATTGCAGCTTTTCCCAATTCCACCCCATTTTGAATTTTTGTTTTTCAGATTTCCAGTACATTGTATAGAATATTAGATGTTATAATTAAGAAGCCCTCACACAGCCCTGTGAATGGAAAAATAAAAAAATTATGGCTTTTGGAAGGCGAGAAGTAAAAAACAAAAATGAAAAAGGGCTGCGGCAGAAAGGGGTTTAAAAATATACTTCAGATTTCATTTATTATAGGTAATACAAGTACATACTAAAACTGAAAAGTCAGGAAGAGCTGACAAGTCCTCTTTACACTATGCCAATGAGACTGCCTGCACAATTTCTATTCAGATAGAGAAATACTGTAGCAGAATCCCATGTTTCAACTTTGCACTGAAGAAAAGTGAAAGTGCAGAGGGATTGTAGCTCTGTGGAAGATACAGTATGTTGTTATATTTATCAGTATTATTAGTTGCTGTAATTTTAGGTTTGACGCCTCACGCCATTTCTGCATCTCCATCCTAATCTTCCCCTGCTGCTGGTTGACAATTTGTCACTTTTCAGCTTAATTGTCTTGTGCAGTAAAATTCTCATAACATGCCCAGTTTGTGCCCATTTGTACTAGAATAGGCTTGCTCTGGTCACGGATGCTCTTGTTTTCTTTCCTGGCGTCCATGGTGTTCCTCCTATGTCTTATATTTGTTAGAGTAAAATCCTTGTTTTCTTTGTCTTTCTGATATCAGTATAGGATCAGTGCCGGGTTGTTAGAGCAGCTGGAGCCCTCATGTGGCCCTTTCTGTAACACCACAAGTTATTTCCATTCTGAAAAAAACCTGTGTTCTTCATTCATCCATATGCAAATGCTATAAACCAGAATGTCAATTAACCCCTTACTATCTAATAGATAACATTTTATGTAATGTTGTCAATGGTGCCAACTGTGATAACATGTATAAAATATTGTATAGCTACTTAATACAACTGTAAGCAGTTTACCTTGTGTTGCATATGGGAGGAAACACTCCGGGATATTTTCTTGTATGATATTCAACAGTGCTCTGAAGGTCAGCATGCTTTGGCTATCATCCTGAAAGTCCTTCATTTTAAAGGGAACCTGTTACATTTTACATGCAGTCCTGCCTGTGATCAGCATGGTATGGCACAGGAGTATACCGATATATAACTTTGCAGGAAAGATGTAGTCATACAGGGAAAGCTACCAATAACTGGACTGGACTGATCACTGGACTCTTAAGCCTACGAAGAGAAGAGGTTTAAATTAATTAAATACATGTTGACCTGAATCGTAGACACAAGCATCAGGATGTTGAGGTATCCCCTAGGGCCGCTGATGGCATTTTGGAGGCTAAAAGAGCACCTTTTCTCAAAGCTACATCATTTCTTGATAAGTTAACACAAAGGGATGTGTTAAATATTATAGTTTTCATGTCTAGGTGTGGCCACTCTTTTAGGGGGGGAATGTGTGAATTGCAACATGTTGTGTTATTGCATTGAATTGGTTTCATGAGAAATTGCATTAGGTAACCAAAATGGAGATCAGTTATGTGTGAACATTGTAATCTATGTACACATCTGTAGCCTCACTGTGTGAATGTATGTATATAAATACACTTTGACTATACAATGATATATGATTTAAGGCAAAGGCCCCACATTGCAGAAACACAGCTTTTTTTTACAGATTTTGCTGCAGTTTTTTGAGCCAAACCAAGTATGTTACAAAAGGAATGGAAAATATATAGGAAGTTCTTATACTTCTACCTTCTGCTCAATCCACTCCTGGCTTTCCGCAATGTGGGGCCTCAACCTAAAGGTGAATATTTTGAAGTCTACTTACATAATACCCTTGGGAGTGTCCCAAATCCAACCAGCTAGATCAGCAGTCCCCAACCTTTTTTATTCACGGCCCATCAGGGGGGGCAGGGATCAGGGGTGGAGCGGTTTAGTGGCGGGGCTTTGGTCATATGGGGGCGGGGTTATACACTAAACAGCGCTGTAGACTGGGGCGTGCTGGCGGGTCCTCGGTGCACAGCGCTGTAGGGCCATTAGCTAGGCTAGGAGCAACAAGACTGTGGCCAGATCACCGACCCACCCCACATAATGTGCCGGATGCCACATTTACCAAGGCCAGCCCGCCGCCCCGAAAGCCAGCAGAAGACCCCCAACGGCCCGGGCCCGGTCCTGGTCCGTGGACCGGTGGTTGGGGACCCCTGAGTTAGATGACACAGTCGGTCTATAACTTACTATCCATTATACAGTAGTAATAAGCTGTGCTAAAATTTATTTTAGTGCCATTCGGAAGTCACTGCTTCAGTTACATAAAATGTTATGAAATGAGCTCCCTCTAGGGGTGGCTTTCAGCGAACAAAATCTATTTATTATTGACCTGTTCTTATCAAAAAGAATTGAAACTATCAGGAATACTAGCTGCATTATTAACTGTGGCAGAAAACCATATGTAAATTCCTGATCAATCCTCATAACGGGGGCATTTAGAACCATTCCTGGTCACTCAGAACATCCCATTAAAAATCCTTTGTCACTAGTAGAATGAAAAACTTCCTGTAAAGGTAATTCTGTGACTGCCCTACATATTTTGTAGATTTATAAGCACACCAGTCTTAATATTTCCTGCATGGACAGAGAGTATGCCTCATTTCTTATCATTTAGTAAACTGGTTTAAATAATAATAAACGTATTGCAACTCCCATGCCGTGTCCTGTTCCATGAAAGTGGCGCTAGAAAAGCAAAAAGGTCACTTTTTTTGTGCAAAAATACGATTATTGAATGAATCTTATTATGCTTTGTACACCAGAAAACTGGCATACAAGGCATAATAAATCACCCCCTTTTATTATATTGCATATACATATTCCTGTACTTAGGGACTCCAGGAGAAAACAGCACCCCCAAACTTTTAACTTTTCTAAAACTTTTCCTTATGATGTCTTGACTCATGTAAGAAATAAAAAAGGAAGAAAATGGTTGTCACAAATAACAATGCTGTAGGCTGAGTACAGTTATTAAGTTTATTTTTGGCAGTGAGTTTTTCGTTGCCTGTTAAGGTTATGTTGTTGTTCCTTTAGTATGAGCTGAAATACTTCACACCTACACCCGTAAAAAGTCAGCGCTAATGATTGCACCCAGCACAGCACACCCCGGCAGTTTTATGGGCTTGTAACACACAACTGCATGTAGAAAAAAGAGCCTTTAGCAACAAGTATCAGTCATTTGGCTAACACATAGGATCTGTGAGCTCTGGCTTCATCTGCACATATGTACATTAGCCTGCCAGATTCTCTGAAACGTTAATCATACTGTATGTATATTGTGAACTAAGATCGAGTCATGTCAAGTAATTAACAGATCCAATGCCAATCACAAAATGTCTTATCTACTTCTATTTCTACGTATTACTAGTTAAGGAGTTGTCCTCAAGGGTGTAACTTGAATTTCCTTGACCCTTATGCAGGATAAAATCTCTAACAGGGTCCCCATCTACCATGTGCCATTTATATTACCAGTGTTGTCTTATGTATCAGAAAGGTCTCAGGTACCAGGTTTAGCATTACTTATTATCGCTACCTCTACATTACTTAAAGCTGAACACCTAGTTTCCCTGTCTACAGTATATACACTCAATAAGGCCACAGAGTTAGAGCCACAGTGATGGCTTCCCTCTTTTGAAGGACTGGGTACCGCCATGTTTTACATGATCAATTCACTCTCCACTTTCCCCACTTGGAGCCTGCATGGAGCCATACTATGGGATGTGTCAAATAACTCCCCCCCCCCTTCCCCAGTATAACACCTAGGACAACCACAGTTCTGTCTTTTTACTTGCATCTGCAAGGGAAAATAATATAAAATGTGAACCGAGAGCAAGGCAGGTGGTTTGGACTCTGCAACCAGAAATGAACGCACACGCGGTAGTTTAAGAAAAAAATATATATTTACTATAAGTTAATAAAGGCTAGTTAAAGGTAAAATGACAGGGATAAAGAAAAGCAAAATATACAATATAGCATGAACAATTTCAAGGCAAATTCTGCAATGGTTTCTACTTTTACTCTGTCCACTTCTGCAGTATGGACACTGAATGAACAATATACTCAAAACTATCCCTAACTGACCCTGACTTCACATTTGGGTGGACCCCCTTTTCCCCAGTGGTCCAGGTGGACAACTTACAGTCCGTAGAAGCGCGTAGTGGGGCCCAAAGTTGGTCCTTTCTTTTATAGTGAAGCGTCCTCTCCTCACGGTTATCAGGATCTTGGGAGAAATGAAGTCCTCTTTAACAGGGAAACCCAATTAATGAAATGTAATCCAACAGCAGATTCCACTCAGCACACTGACAGTCCTGCCGAATCCATACACTGAGCTGGGATGTGAGCCGGGATTTAGCAGTTACTGTCCAGTACGTCAACAGCACTGCGAGTCTCTATCTGTGGTATCCATATACACAGTCACAATGTCAATCTCACTGATCAGCCACTGAGCACAGTTCCTTTCACGTGGACTCACTAGTCCTGTTGTCTCTTTACACTCTGTTTGTCTCTGGACCAAGATACAGCTTAGCTGTACAGAAAAATCTCCACACCAGTTCAATACAACACAGACACCTGTCTTCTCTCTTGCCAAGATGGCTGCTGCTCTCTGTCTCGTCACTTCCTGCTTCTCTGCTCACACTCTGTCTGCAGAACAGGCAGGCTGACATAAAAGGGGGGGGTCTCACTCCAGCATCATGTCACAATTACAATGGCTGCTGTCTTAAAGGAACAGAATCACAGAAATACATTCAACATTTATACAGACAAATGAAGCTTAGGACAACATTGGCTGTCTCTTACAAAACTACATTGCAAAGCAATAACTCAGTGCCACATTAATACAAGAATCACATGTCGGTCAGTAAAACAAGGTTCTCATTGAATATAACTTGCTACACAGTGGTTGATAACAAGTCTCATTTAGGGACACAACATATGGCCATCGACTTAAGATTGCTAAATAGAGTGGTTGGCCTTCAATCCACTACAAATTCAATCCAATGTTTGTGAATTTTGGTCCTTAAATAGAACAACCTTTTATACTTACCATTTACATACACCAGGTGCCCTTTTCTGAGGAGGGATGTTTTGTGTATGTTACCTGTCAGTGCTCTTCAGTAGCACCAGTGAGTCCAGCATCTGGCCAAAAACGATACTCCACTTACTAGTAGTCTTCTCCATGATCACATGGCCATAACTTTTCCTTCAGTAGGCTTGGCTCTGACTATTAGCTGGTCCAGTGCTTGGCTTGA
Organism: Leptodactylus fallax; assembly: GCA_947044405.1. NCBI lineage: Eukaryota > Metazoa > Chordata > Amphibia > Anura > Leptodactylidae > Leptodactylus > Leptodactylus fallax. Next base: position 3,466,182 of record CAMRHE010000201.1, on the reverse strand, counting down.
TAGTAGCTCTCACTGCACTGCACACATACTTTGCACATGTGCAATGTCAGGAGCAAGTCTACCCCTTAACCACCTGTTCAAGCATTATGTCCTTCATCAGCCATCTGGAGCCCCCTGCTGGAATTTAAAATTAGAGCCATATTTCTGTGTTTGTATGAATAACCCTTTGGCACAAGGACACAGGTTTTACACTCTCCTCATTATGTGTCTGATTTAGGTTGCCAATACTTTAGGCTGCTATGGCTATTGATTATAGTGAAAGATAAAGTAAACCATCCATGTACAAATAAATGCAAGCACCTGGGGCAAAAATTCAGTCTTGGAAAGACTAAGGGGCTTGCTGCTACGCTTTTTTTTTTTACTAAACACTATTTCCATACATACCTGACCAACTCCCCAGCTACTGCAGCTTCTTACCTTAAAGTGGTATTCCAGTTCTTTCAAACACCTAGTGAAGCCTAAAATAATACACACCATACACTCACCTGTCTGTCTGGCTTGGGATCCACCAGAGAGTCTCCTTTCAGGTTCCCAGTCTTCCTGACATTTGGATCACATGGGAGCAGGTCAGCCAACTAGTGACTATCCAAATGGAGCATCAGTACTCAATCACTGATCGACTGATACACTTGTGTGCAACAGAAGGTAAACAAAGACCCGGATACCGAATGGATACTCTCCACTAGATCCCTAGTTGAATGGACAGGTGAGTATATACAGTAGTGCTTAATATTTCAAGCCTTGCAAGGGGTTAAAAAGGAAATGGAACACCTCTTTAAAGCTATGGAAGCTATCTTATAGTTATAATTGGTAAATTATGAGTTCTGTTGTGACTGGATACTTAGACTCTCTAAAATATCATTTGCTGTACCAGTCCTACCCTCACCCTATTGGCACTGTCCATATTTTCTCAGTAGGATCATCTCAGCACACAGCTACATTGTACTTAGTATTTTAAGAGTCATTTATGGATCCCAGTATTTATGTATAGGACTGCTTGTAATCCCCAAATAATCCACTTTTAGCAGCATCTCCCTGACTTCAATATGAACTCTTTGTATTTCCGAGTTATGTCATGAGGTTATTTTCATGTCCGGTTACTGCTCATTGAGATTTTATAGAATTAATCCTGAGCAATCCTATAGAGAAGATTATCCATAAAATTACATGATATTTTCTGTATGAGAAATCTCTTTAAAGACGTGAAGTGCTCACAGCTAGAATCTGATTGGTGAATGTTGACTCCATTGGAGACACTCTTTTCTTATACTGTGATGCAATGCTACACATAAATGCTCACATTGTACCATGCTGTCCAGACAATACTGAAACCCTGTTGTAATAAAGAAGGGAAATACAGATGTAGCAAAGTGTAACTTGACACGTAACACGTGTGACACAGTGTTGCATCACTGTGGCACAAAACTTTAACTCAATTTTTCAATAGCTTTTGTTGTGTTCTATGATAAGATATTGTACTGTCCCACATGAACCTTGTGCTAATAAGTATTTAATTGTTATAATAAGGTTTTGTGTGCTTTCCACTGTTTATTGCACTTTTCCAGCTTTATGTTGGATTTTTAAGGGTTAATCATCCATTCTTATGTTGCTGTGTAAATGGGAGAGGCATTTGCTCTGTAGTTTCTAGAAGGAGGGAGGAGTTAGTTGTTAACCTAACAACCCCTTTAGCAGGGGCGTAAATACCAGGGTAGCAGCGATAGTGGCAGCCACAGGGCCCGGGACAATAAGGGGCCCGGAGCCCTGTGGCAGCCGCTACCGCAAACCCCACACCCCACAAACACTGCTATCGTTATACTCTGGGGTCTTTTTAGACCCCTGAGTATACTGATTGGGAACCCAGGGGAGGTGGGGGAACATAAAAAATGTTACTTATCTCTCCTGCGCTCCACAGGCTTCAGGCCAGACGTCAGCCGACGTCATCATACATCATGGCGCAGGCCTGGCTCACGCGAGATCTGGTACAACATTGAAGATGGCCGAAGTAGCGCACCGCAGTGTACCTGAGCCAGGAAGAGGTAAGTAGCATTGTTTTTTATGTTTGTATACTCCCCTGGGTCTTTGATCATTATACTCTGGTCCACAATGGGGCATAATGCTGTGTGCAGGGGCCACTATGGGGCATAATACTGTGTTCAGGGGCCACTATGCTGCATAATACTGTTTGCAGGGGCCACTATGGGGCATAATACTGTGTGCAGGGGCTACTATGGGGCATTATAGTGTGTGCAGGAATGCGATTTGTGCGGGGGGGGTTGGAGGGGTGGGTGGACCAGGGGGGTTGGGGGCGGTGGTTCGGGGGGGGGGGCATGTCAAATGTTCGTCTTGGGGCCCACCCATTCCTAGTTACGCCACTGCCCTTTAGCCTAGTTAGCCTTGCTAGTGGGGTACATTCAGTGGGACAGATTTATTAACCCTAGTATGCATAACCCGGACCTTTTAGGCCCAGTTTGCTATTACTTTTATGTGTAGATTTCTAACATCAATGCATACTAGGGTTAAAACGTCCTAAAAGTAAAACAGTATAGCTTTCATTTTTCAGGCGTACAATAGAAAATAAAATCAGTGCTGTGATTTTTGCTTTTGGACTGTTTTAATAAATCTGCCTCAGTGTGTACTTACCTGCAGTATAGTGCAGGCATACTTCAGAGAGCACATTCTACTCTCTAGTTAGTGGTAGTTAGGCTAAGACAGGCTGTCCCACAACATTGGGCCCAATAATTTGTAGAAGAAAACTCTTATTGCTGAGATAACATTATCACTGCCTATCATGGGGAAACCTCGTATCCATGGCCAAAATAATTCCTGAATTTCCCCAATAGTGGCTAAAACAAAGAACCAAGTACAGGTCACCCATATTTGGCACAGCGAAAACAGACAGATTTGAGTGTGAAGAGCATTTCCATCCATTTATGTAGCATGCCCATTATATGGATTTTGTCTGTCTAAAGGAACTGTGTTTTCATAATATTTGTGAGTAGAATATTTGACTAAGTCAACCATTCCATGCATCACCTGTGCAACTGATCCTGTGTCTCATTTGCACTCAACGTCAAGGACACCATGAAACACCAACATTCAGAACGCCAACAGCTAAGAGTACACCAGGGGAAAATCTCTACCATCAACCACTGTGACCCTCTCATCACTGTGCTACTCTCGAACCTGTTAGACGATTTGGTGCCAAGCCATCAAGGCAGTAGAGGAAGAGTCCAGCCACTATCTGGGACCTCCTAAACAGCATCATCTCCACACGTCTAGCCCTTGGACATTTCAATATCATATACAAAAAAACAAAAAGACATGGACCGCACATCCCAATATTATACATTGATATTGTGCTTCTCAGCAAAATTTACAACATAGAACATGAGGTTCTTAGCATACATATTGATCAAAGTGTATAAGCCCACTAGCCACTTCACGGCGACCTCTTTATAGTGGGTCCCTACTCTACTGGGTGCGGCACTGAACAGCGACCGCCACCACCACAATACAGCGCCCACAGGGCAAGCGACCCAGCAGCCCAGCAACACCCCTGCCGCCATATGGCAAGGTGAACTCTTTGAGACCTGTTCACACGTTGCAGTCCTTTGACTGACACCATATGGTAAGGTAAACTTTTTTGTGATCTGTTCACATGGTGCGGTGCTGTGCGGTGTCTGCTGTTGCTGGGGTGCGGTGCCCATGGGGCGATGTGGCCCAGAACCTGGGGGCTTATACACTTTGATCAATATGTATACTAAGAACCTTATGTTCTGTGTTGTAAATTTTGCTGAGAAGCACAAGATCAATGTATAATATCAGGATGTGCGGTCCATGTTTTTTTCTTTTTTTGTATACATTTCAATATCATCTTTGTCATTGTCAAGTTTAACTTTGGTGCATATGTAACAGGCAAAAAATGAAAATCAGTCTAAATATATTTCATCTTATTTAATATAGCGTACATATAAAATTGTACAGGAAAAAAAAATAAAAAAAAAATATTTCTTATAATCATAGAAATCCACAATACTGAAATGATGATATCCACAATAAACTCACAGACATGTACAGATATTGTTTGGAGCTGCTTCAGCTTCTCTACTGATTTTGGCTATTTCATTAGTCTTGTTACTTTCTTCAGAGTGAGAACTAACAGTAAACCAAAGGATGAACATTTCTTTCCGAGCTTCGGGGAGCAGCGTGATTAATATTTAATAAGTCCTGTTATTTTGGTGTGAGGGAGCGGTCTTGTTAATGTGCAGCGGAACACCACTAATAAAAATTTAATCAGGATACAAATTTCATGGTCAACCAATACAACATAGAAATAAAGCTCTGCAGATATGTAATAAACATCGAACTTAGCAGTGTATAATGGGTGAAACTTACACTGACTTCATTTGTTACTAAGAGAACAATTTTTACTATGGACCATTAACCTGTTTACCCCTCATCTATAAGAGGACTACCTTGATAGTAGCAGGCAATTGAAAAAGGTGTGTGCATATAACACAGGCTAAATGTGATTTAGATCTTGCAGTAGCAATATAAAATAGCAAATCTTAGCTCCTTATTAGAGATGAGCGAACTGATTTCTAACAAGCTGGGTTCATTACATGTTTTCCAAAAATTTGCCACCCACAGATCATTGCTATACTCTGCAGTCTCTCTTCTGACCCCACAGTATACCAAGCAGAAGCCCATGAGAGGTGCAGAATTAATGGCAGTCAGGTATCCTCCATTAAGGCAGTGTATATGCTATCAGATACCTAAAGCCATGGAATTCACTAAGTGGTATGATAGCAACTGTACAAACAGCAACTTTGCTAGGTGTGATTTTAGTTTGCACACAAGATTACTGAACACTTAGCATTGCTTCCTGCCCCACATTTCATTAAGGATAGCTGACGATAGAACGGAGGTGGTGGAGCATTAGACGGAATAGATGATGAACAGAGATGAGCGAATTTTTCAAAAATTCGATTTGGCTGATTCACCGAATTTTCCGTAACGATGCGATCAAAATTAATTCACAGTGAATCGTGTTAACCCCTTCCCGACATTTGCCCTAATAGTACTGCGCTGCTGGGAAGGACTTCCCACAAACCACGGCGGAAACATGCTGTGCACACAGAAACTGTGTGCACACCCTGCTTTGTGGGTGTCAGTCGTATGTAATGGCTGACACTGTCCTGTCGATGCTGAGCTCTGATCGCGGGTGTCAACCCCTGAAATGCTGCGGGCATCTCAGGGGTTTTATTATATATTGGGGTCCCGATCAGCTTCCCCCCCCACTGCTCCTATTCGGCAGCCCAGGGTCTGACAAGTGACCCCGGGTCTGCCGCATCGCTGTTCCTCCGCATACCTGGTTGATCCTGCCTTCAATGGAGTCTGTCAGCTGATGCGTCTGCACAGTCTGATAGCCTCCTATACACTGCAATACATGGGCATTACAGCGTATATCTATTGATGTAGAGATCAGAATATCGCTGCTTCAATCCCCTATGGGGACAAAAAGAAAAAAATGCAAAAAAAAGTAAAAAAAATAAATAAAGACCCCTCCCTTCCCAGAGCCGATGCTATTATTAGTATTACTATTATTATTGCCACCCAGAGTATAATAATCAGAGGCCCAGGGGAAGTGATTAAAAATAAACACTTATACTCACCATACCTCACCTCTCCTGGGAATCCGGCTGTCTGCAGAGTCCTCCTCACTCCTCCTCTTCCTTGTGACTGAGGTCCTGCTCCCCAGATGTCACTGCTGGGGCCTGTGATTGGGCCTCGGTCACGTGGGGGCGCGATGATGTCATTACGTCGGTGCGCTCCACGTGACTGCTGGGGACCAATCACAGGCCCCAGCAGTGAAGCCTGGGGAACAGGACCTCAGTCATAAAGTGTGAGGAAATCCGGATTCGATGCAAATTGAATATTTCCTGCAATTCGGATCGAATTCCACTTCGTCAGCTTCGATTCACTCATCTCTAGTGATGAAGATGGTGTCCAGAATACAATCATCTTCATCATTATCCCCACTACTTTTCTCAGAGTGTGATGTCATTGGCTTCTTGCTCCCTAATGATTTCCACCTCTAGCTTTGCCCTGATTGTCACTACCACAGTGGTTACCAGTGTACTTACCATCATCTCTTCCCTGGATACTAAAGAAGATATTTTGAATATCTTCCTTAGCACCCATAGTGTTGTTTTTTGGAGAAATAACTGTACCCCACTATAGGTCTGAGAAGACAGACATGGAATAGAAAGTCTTCTGTAGAGCCACAATGTAATTGTTAAGGTGGAGGAGGAAGAGGAGAGATGCAATGAACATTAACTCACTTGAATTGTTATTTCATGGGGAATAAAATCGTTTTCTAAATCAGACCCATCTGGAAAGTATCAGGTCCCTTTTAAGCTGAAGACCTACATTGCGGAAATGCAGCTTTTTTTGTTGCAGATTTTGTTGCGGTTTTTTGAACCAAAGTCAGAAGTGGATTAAGCAGATGGGAGACGTATAAGTACTTCTATATATTTCCCATTCCTTTTGTAGCCATTCCTAGGTTTGGCTCAAAAAACGCAGCAAAATCTGCAACAAAAGAAGCTGCGTTTCCACAATGTGGGGCCTCAGCCTTAAGTTATTTCCAAAACCATATCCCTATGTCTTCCTGCTTTCCCATAAACTAGTGTAGACAATAACAACTGACATCCATTCAAGCTGTATATAAATTTTTCTCAGACAGATTCCAGCTATAATATTATGCTAATATAAGACATTTTAAAATATAATGTTTGTTATACTGCAGTTCAAGACAAATAGCAAGAAATAACATACACTCATTGAAAAAAAGAATAACGCACCCTGATAGAACTGTCAGATTGCTGCAAAACTCAGCATGCAGTTATGTCTCAGGCAGATATGTAAATGTTTATAGGTGTGGTCTGATCAGACTCTGGGTCTTACCACAAGAGGGCTTAAAATTGCTCCCGCTGCAGGCCTTTAAAAAGCCTTTCATAGGCTATTTTGGGTAGTGTACTTCTCGGTGAGAGATCATATAAATTTTGAGAGGGACGTATCATTGGACTGAGAGAAGCAGGATAGTTGTTTTGACAATTTCCCCACCATCTAGACTGTTCTGACTTAGCTGTTAGAAGGTGTTGAGAGCAGGTTACATAATGGCACGTACATACAGCAAACAGGCTCTTATAGGTCCAGACAGACCACCATTAAGGAGGTTCATTTGATCAGCAGGGAAGCACTAGCAGCTCTCACAATTTTCTTGTCCTCCATCATGACAAAAGTGGAACCTTCATTACATACCCTGTCTCTGCCATAACCACTTCTAGGCACATAACAGAAAGAAATTTGGTGTTATAGAGTCCATCACCTTTGTTTGTAGTGGTGTCATCAATGAGAACCCGGACTAAGAACTGTCATTGTATTGTCTTTAGTGAGGAATCAGTTTCTGTTTGGCATCAGAGGATGGGTTCAGATATAGAGACCTCATTATTAGATTTTCTATTCTGTCTTTGTTGTGGAGTGAAACACTGGTGTGATGATCTGGGGAGCAATTGCATAGAGCAATCAGTTACCCCCTAGTAGTGATACCAGGGAGACTCTGATACAGTATATGCAGGATATCCTGCGGCCACATGTGTTGCCTCTCATGCCAAGGCTTCCAAATGGCATTTTTGAAAGGAGTAATACTCACCTACATACAATAAGGGTTGTCTCCACCAGATTGCAACACTGCCTTACCCCGTTCGGTCACCAAATCGCTAATCAAACATTTATGGGACCAACCAGGGCACCAGCTTCTGCAACCTTTGAGTGTGCAGGACCTACATGCCCAGTTGCAACATCTGTGGGTAAATGTGCTGCATTACATATACACAAACTATATCTCATCTTGTATCCAACAGGGTACTAAAGCCTCCTATAAATTTATCCTTTCATTCTAATATTGCAATCACAAATATCATCATTACATTCACACATAGAAAGGTTCATTTGATTCTAACAACTCCTTAGTGTTGCAGTATATTTTGTGAATGAATGTACAACTGCTTATCAGAGACCATAGAAATGCAGACTAATGTGCAATGAAGGGTTCTTGTTAAGATGAACTAATCTCACACAATCGGGGCGTAACTAGCCAAGACTGGGCCCCATAGCAAACTGTTGACTTGGGCCCCTTACCCTCAGCATAGCACCCTCTTTCCTGGCCCCCACACAGACTAACATTACATTTACACACACTATAAAGTACCAAAGTGGCCTCTTCACCCAGTATAATGTCCCATAGCTGCCCCTCCTCACAGTATAATGTTCCATATCGGCCCTGGCACACAGTATAATATCCCATAGTGGCCCCTCCAAACAGTTAAATGTCTTATAACAGACCCTTCACACAGTATTTTGTCCTATAGCGGCCCCTTCACACAGTAAAATGTCCCATAGTGGCCCCTCCACACAGTATTATGACCCATAGTGGCCCCTCCACACAGTATTATGTCCCATAATGGCCTCTCCACACAGTATAATTTTCCATAGCAGCCTCTTTACAGTATAATGTCTCACAGTGGTCCCTTCACACAGTATTATGTCCCATAGTGGCCCCTCCACACAGTATTATGTCCCATCGTGACCCCAAAGGTGTTTGTTGCAAATATTGCAAAATTACGTGTTCAGCAGAACCCAAAATTTTTGGGGTACATCACCTATGAACTGTATAATGATCAGAGGCCCAGGCGAGATGACAAACATAAAAACCAGTGGTATTTACCTCTCCTGGGCCCCACTGTGGTCCACATCTCAGATGTGATATGAGATGCACAGGGCCCCCTAGAATGCACAAGGGGAAGCGGAGGCGGCACTAGCAGGAACGGGGATCGGTAAGTAAATAGGGTCCAGTATCTGCTGGGGTTACTCCAGCAGGTAACGGCCTAATAAAAAAAAAAAAAAAAAAAAAAGCAGCAGGGGCCCGCCAGCAGGCCCCCTAATGTACTGCGGTTCTTACGCCACTACACACAATGACACATATGACCTATTCTGTCTACAACCAGGCTGTATTTCTATTCTACCATTTATGAATAAATATATATAGTAAAGACTAAGCATTACAATCATGACATTTCTAAGGACAGAAGAAATGCTATTTTATCTAACTGCTTACAAGTATTTTAGCATTGTATGAAATCATACTGTTTTGATGACTGTATATCTGTGTAATTATATTGCTATTATAATAATAATGATAATTTTGGTTAATTACAGTCAATTACCACATGTATGATACTTATAGTATAGCAGGCAACAACTCTTACCATGTCGTGTAGGTAGAATCCATTTGCTGCATCTATTGTCACAAGCGACAAACACAAATAATGTAGTAAAGCATGTAGTAGGGCCAAATTCCTTGAGTTTGAACATATAAGAAGGCTAGTTGCCCTTGAAGCTCAAGGAGGACCCTGCTTAAGGATGACATATAAGCAGAGAAACACTAAGACACTAAACAACTTCTATGAGCATTTGGAAAAAAGGCACCACTGAGCTTGATGGTTTAAGCCTGAATAGGATACGTAACTCAGTGGTTATAGTACAGTATATTGCACACAGCTTAACAGTTTCAGCCATTAACAGGCCTACAGAGCACCTCACAGCAGAGGCGTAGGAAGGGGTTCAGCATGCCTCCAAGTACGCCCCCAATTTAGGCATACCGATATTATACGGTGACCATATAGTGCTATATATCGGCTCTACACTGGGCTCTGGAGACCATTTAGGTGAACACAGTGCAGTAACATTTAGTGACTTACCGGTGACATCTCTGCCTAATTGTTCACATTCCCCGTCTCTTCCATCCGGACCGCCATGACCACTTCTTCCAGTCTCTGTAAAGTTTGCAGCACAGACATCTTTGGCTCCTTACTTTTCCAGGCACCTGACCCACATTGTCCTCACCTACACAAAGCCCCCATCCTGCTGCTACCCCAATTATAAAATATATAATATACCCCCCCATAATGAATAATACTCCCAAGTGCATCCTTAAATTAATAACTTCCCTGTGTACCCCCTTTAAATAATGTTCCCCTTATTCATAATGCCCAAGGTGTTTCCTAATTAAAAGGAAAAATAAAATAGTGGGGTTCCAATGCCCGGGACCACTAGTATCAGCTGTTTGAATGAACCGTGGTACCTGTGTAAGTGATGTGACCCCTTCTCTGTTTACATAGCGTCATTCATCTCATAGCGGCCATGTCATGTAACTACAGCCTCGTCCTATACACATCTATGTGACAAGGCTGGAATTACATCACACGGTCACTATAAACAGACAGTGTGTGATATAAACAGGCGCCATAGCCCCTTCATACAGCAGGGGAATCACTTATCTCTTATTGATGATCTATTCTGAGGATAGATCATCAATAAAAATGAGCTGGAAAACTCCTTAATACTGGGGTCCCATGAGTGGAAATGCCATGGAAAAAAACGCAGTATTTTACACTTCTTGCAACATGGATAGCGAATCCCATCCACACATTGTGGAAAAATACGCAAAGCAAACACGCTGTGATTTCCAAAACTGTTGTGGTTTTGGAAATTGCGACATGTCAATTATACCTATGGAAAAGCCGGCGGTTTCCCTATAGGTATAATGGAAGCAGAAAGTCTGCAGAGGAAACCTGTGCTGCGGGAAAAACTGTGATGCGTTACCGCAGTTTTTACTGCAGCACTTTTTTGCTGCGGCTCACTACATGGGGCTGTAGTCTTAATAAATCCCAAATGCCATCTTTATTAAATTAATTGTCCAGTATATTATGCCCCTGATTCCCCCTGACATAAATACCACACCCCTAATGACCCCCTTATATAAATGACCACCACTTATATAAATGCTGCCCCCAATGGCCCCTTATATAAATAACCTCCTCACTTGTATTCATAATGCCCCCTAATAGCTCTTATATAAATGACCCCCCCATTATATTCATAATATGGGGGTCCTAATATCATCCTAATGAATCCTCCCTTATAGTTATAATTCCCCCTCCCCTATACTATTAAATTACCCACAACTGCGCTAAAAAAACAAAACAACAAATAAAGTTCTACTCACCTACCTGCGATCATTTGATGAGTGGAGGAGCTGCCGCCGCTGCCTCCTCCTCCCAGTCCATGCACAGGACTTCTGTGTCTCAGCGCAGGAGGCGCGATGCTATGACATCATCACGCCCTCCTGTGCTGAGAAGCAGACATCTGTCTGTGTTCTCGGTGTCTCGTAAACCACAGGCCTGAAGTGGCTTGCGGTTTACAAGACAGTTAAGTTGCTGGATGTGTTCTAACTAGTTAAGAGTTAGTCTGGATGTGTTAGTCTAGTTAAGAGTAAAGCATGTTTTAATGGCGGCCCCAGGGTGGGCCCCACAGAATCAGTGGACTCGGGGCAGCCCCTTCTGCCCCCCCCACCTCCCCTCTCCCCCGGCTAGCTACGCCACTGCCTCACAGTAACAGGTGGTAGCAAGACCAAAGAGGGTTGGTACACTTCTGGTTACATTCAGTAATATTAACAGGGCTTCCAACCTCCCACAGTGCAGGTCCTCTCTCCTAAAGCAGTCCACACCTGCATCAGAAAAGTCAGTACAAGTGTACCACATATGGGCAGTAAGAGCACACAGTTCTATAATGGGTGTGGGTTAACAGCTTAAATAGTCATTGCTAAGTATTCCCTTATAAAAATCATTGACCATATCGGGGTTAAATGATAGCTGTCACTACAGTTTAATTTTTGGAGGAAGAGTTTTTATGGGAAAAAAAAAACTAATATATCAAAATAGCTGTGCCTGCGACTTGTGCAAAAGACAAAGCACACGGTAAAACTGCAAGTCATATTTTAGGTAAATAAACTATATGATAATGTGCAAATTGTAATTTGATAGAACAAATACTAGATCGTTCTGCCTTACCAGGCAGCACCCTTGTACTCTACATCAGTTATTCTAGCACAGTGTTTACTTCCAAAGATAAGATCCAAAAACTAAATAATAGCAATATTCCTTCAAAATCCAGACCTCACTGCTTCCCTCCGCACGCCTCTCATTTGTACGATGAATGTACAGATGTGAAAATTCTCTTTATTTATCAAGGGGATGGAAAGATTTATGTTTGGCAGGGAAATCATATCCACATAGTCTCCTTATTTGGCTGCTATCCCTAACTAATCATCCACAGAACGTGTCAAAATAAAATTAATGGTGAGTCCCTTCCATATGGTCTCTCCCAGGTTTCACTTATATCCTATTAAGCATTTTATGCAAGTGTCTACAGTCATGGCCAAAAGTTTTGAGAATGATACAAATATTAATTTTTACAAAGTCTACTGCTTCAGTTTTTCTAATGGCAATTTGCATATACTCCAGAATGTTATAAAGAGTGATCAGCTTAACAGCAATTACTTGCAAAGTCAATATTTGCCTAGAAAATGAACTTTATCCCCCAAAACACATTTCAACATCATTGCAGCCCTGCTTTAAAAGGACCACCTAACATCGTTTCAGTGATTGCTCCATTAACACAGGTGTGGGTGTTGATGAGGACAGGGCTGGATATCAATCTGTCATGATTAAGTAAGAATGACACCACTGGACACTTTAAAAGGAGGCTGGTGCTTGCCATCATTGTTTCTCTTCTGTTAACCATGGTTATCTCTAAAGAAACACGTGCAGTCATCATTGCACTGCACAAAAATGGCCTAACTGGGAAGAGTATTGCAGCTAGAAAGATTGCACCTCAGTCAACAATCTATCGCATCATCAAGAACTTCAAGGAGAGAGGTTCCATTGGTGCCAAAAAGGCTCCAGGGCGCCCAAGAAAGACCAGCAAGCGGCAGGACCGTCTCTTAAAAGTGTTTCAGCTGCGGGATCGGGCTACCAGCAGTGCAGAGCTTGCTGAGGAATGGCAGCAGGCAGGTGTGAGTGCATCTGCACGCACTGTGAGGCGGAGACTCTTGGAGCAAGGCCTGGTCTCAAGGAGGGCAGCAAAGAAGCCACTTCTCTCCAGAAAAAACATCAGGGACAGACTGATATTCTGCAAAAGGTACAGGGAGTGGACTGCTGAGGACTGGGATAAAGTCATTTTCTCTGATGAATCCCCTTTTCGATTGTTTGGAACATCTGGAAAACAGCTTATTCGGAGAAGAAGAGGTGAGCGCTACCACCAGTCTTGTCTCATGCCAACTGTAAAGCATCCTGAAACCATTCATGTGTGGGGTTGCTTCTCAGCCAAGGGAATCGGCTCTCTCACAGTCTTGCCTAAAAACACAGCCATGAATAAAGAATGGTACCAGAATGTCCTCCAAGAGCAACTTCTCCCAACCGTCCAAGAGCAGTTTGGCGCTCAACAATGCCTTTTCCAGCATGATGGAGCACCTTGCCATAAAGCAAAGGTGATAACTAAATGGCTCAGGGAACAAAACATAGAGATTTTGGGTCCATGGCCTGGAAACTCCCCAGATCTTAATCCCATTGAGAACTTGTGGTCAATCATCAAGAGACGGGTGGACAAACAAAAACCAACAAATTCAGACAAAATTAAAGCATTGATTCTGTAAGAATGGACTGCTATCAGTCAGGATTTGGTCCAGAAGTTGATTGAGAGCATGCCAGGGAGAATTGCAGAGGTCCTGAAGAAGAAGTGTCAACACTGCAAATATTGACTTGCTGCATTAACTCATTCTAACTGTCAATATAAGCTTCTGTTACTCATAATATGAATGCAATTATATTTCTGTATGTGATAAAAACATCTGACAAACACACATAAAAACCAGAGGGCAGCAGATCATGTGAAAATATAATATTTGTGTCATTCTCAAAACTTTTGGCCATGACTGTATGTGTAAAATCATGCAGGTTGGCATGGTGGAGATGAAGATGCAAGACCTAGGGCACTGCAGTTTCACTTGTCGCAGAAGAACCCTACATGCGGCCCTAATCTTTTGCCTAGAAATACGAAGGTGAAGAAAAATGCGCATTTGAGGCCTAATTTGGTATTTTACACTGCATTGGCGAGCAATTGCAGAAGGTCTATGGCACAATAAAAAAAATAAAAAATAGACCTCCTCAAGGAACGTATGAAGGGTCATAGTTACCATTTGTACACCTCAAATATTGCAGAAATAAATGTGCAGTGAAAAGTTAAAATTGCAATTTTTCCAGAGATACACCATCTCAGTGCCCAATATGTTGCGCCGAGCATGTGACAGCAGAGACACACACTCCAAACACTGTTAAGCGAGTTATCCTTGGTACAACAGCCTTTGGAGCGTTTGTCTCTGACACAACAAACATTTCCTTCTTTCCACAGACAGTTTTGTTCTAATGATTTGGTGATTTTTTTTTTTTTTTCAATTGTGCAAGCTATATTTTTTTTATTTTCAGGTGATATAACCATATGAGGGTTTGATTTTTGCAGGATGAGAGGCACTTTTTAATGACAACATTTTGGGGTGCCTATTACTTATTGACTAAATTTTATTAACTCTTTCTGGGTAAGATGTAAAAAAAAAAGCCATAAAATCTGGCATTGCATTTTAACATTTACATTTTTTATCGTTTTCTACGTTTTTTTTTTTTTTTAAGTCATTCACCATGTGGGTTAAATAATGTTTTAGTTTTATTGTTCGTGTTTTTACGGATGCAATAATACCAAATATATATTGTTTTTTATTTTTATTTTTTTTTACAATAAAATGTTTTAAATGGGAATATGGGGGCTTTATTCATTTATTAATTTTTTACCACGTTTAAACTATTTCACTTTTTTTTGCATTTTTTTTTTGTCCCAGTAGGGGACCTGAACCAGTGATCTTTTGATTGCTGGTTCAATAGTTATACACAGAAATACACATGTATTGCAGTCTATAGGAGGCTGTAAGCCTATGCAGATAGGCATTATGGGCAGGATCAACCAGGTATGTGGTGGGGCAGTAGCGCGGCAGACCCGGGGTCGCTGATCAGACATCATGTTTGACCCTGGCATCTCGGGGGTTAACATCCGTGATCAGAGCTCAGCTTCAACCGCGGGTTTTAGAAGAAAGTGTCAGCAGTGTATAACAGCTGAAACCCACTAGGCATGGTGTGCACCCAGTTTCTCAGTGTGGACCATGCTTCCGTCGTAACAACACAGAGGTTTGCGGGAAGCCTTCCTGGCTGCGCAGAAATAATATGGCGGATGTTGGGAAGGGATTAACTACTGGTTGGCCTAAATCTGTACCTAGATTCATCTTGCTCACCCAGTGTGTCTAAAGTATATAAAAATAAATTAGGGAGTTTCTTAAATTATATTATAATCTAGTTGAGATGCTGTATGATGAGTACCTGTATGAAATACAATGAGCGTACTGTGCCATGCCAGGGTGAGCTGGGGGAGGGGGGTCATGTGGCTCAGGGGCCCACCAAGGGATTCACCTGTAGACAAGTCTGACCTTGTGCTCAAGTGTCACTGGCTTCCAGGCTCCCACTGTGATGTCTGTGGTAAGTGATCATAACGATTGCAACTATTTAACACCTTAGATGCCACAATCAATAGCAACCATGCTATTGAAAAATTTATAATCAATAAAACAATGTCAAATTGCACTTTTATTCCCCCAGAAACAGTAATACAATATACAACTCAACATATAAAAAAAAATATGTAGCTGCATTGACAGAAAAATAAAAAAAAAGTTCAGGTTCTTGGAAAGTGATCATAATAATAAAAAAAAAAATAAATAAAAGCTTGACGAAAAAATTAAAAGGTAGTGAAGGTAGTCTTCTTACCAGTGACTGTATGTGTGAGTTATTCACTCCCTTCTGGTCCTCATTTGTGTCATGTGATCAGCAATCCGACTCTTCACCTGACACAGTGTTTCATGTTTGGACAGGCAGTAAGCTTCTTGTCTTCATTCCTGTGTCAGCCATGATGTCCGTTAGGAATGAATGGACAAACTGACTTCCTGTCAACACGTAGGACATTGTCTCAGTTGGAGAGTCTGATTGCTGGTAATATGACAGAGCTGAGGACCAGAAGGGAGTGGAAAACTCTCAGACAGTCATCAATAAGACGATTACACCAAAATTTATATCATGCACTTTTTTTTTTTTTTTTGCTGACACCAATCAAATCCATCCAAATCCCTTACCCGCTGCCCTAGACTTCGGCAGATACCATGCGCTTTTCTAACAGGCCAGAGATAAACATTTTTGTGGCAGTGCTTCTTTAAAAGGTTAATGCAGTCTCTAGCATGAAGAGATTTCCCTGTTCTACTTTAATTCAAATGTTCTGCCCATGCTTGCCATTAATGATCCTGGCATCTGCTTAACATGGTAACCTGGGATGTATGGGATCCTAACCTCAGACATTCATTTTTAGGCAATAATAAGCTATACAAGTCAGAATCTATGATGACCTTATTATGAAGGTCACTCATCTAGAGCTGGACCCTCATGAGTGGATATAAGCAGATGTCCTCTTCTATACTTGCTCGCTCTAGCCAGTCGGTTCACTAATGACTTTATCTTTATATGTAGTCTGAACAGAGAAGAAAACAACAAGACCAACAGGATACTCCAAGAAGATCTAATTGTACAGAAGTGGACCAGACTTTCTTTGGTTTTTTTTTAATCAATCATTTTTAGTAAACCTGCTGAGGTCTGGCAAGAATATATTGGTGATTTATCCAATCCTGGTAAACAACCAAAGCATTGCCGATGTAGGATTACTTTATATTTGCAATGCTAATTGGATAATTCTATGTTTAGATGTTTTCTTTTTCCTTTTTTGATTGTATATTAGAATTTTGTTAGAGTGAAAATTCAGATACCTTCGGAGCCAAAGTCTAATTGAAAAAAATCAGCATTGACTCAAAAAATAAAAAATAGACGAAAAGAAGAAAAAAGTAGTTCTTCTCAATATACCCAATATATCTATTTATCTATTCAATGCATGCAGTTATATTTGAGAAGCCACAGTCACAGTTTTACTCCACCTGAACTTTTTTTTATTATGAATTATACAATTCTCATTGAAGTCATTAAAAAAAACTATAAATGCAGAAAATGCAAATACACTTGGTCCCACTTTGTCTCATATACAAAGATAAAAGAAAAGTATACTGTTCTCCTCACCAACAAATTGACTACTGAACCTCTCCCCATTCTGGATAAATGGAAGACCCTGATTCCTACTCCAGATGAGGAGTTTATCTCTGATTTACTGGAGTCCCATCAATACAGTGAAGGAAATAAGTATTTGATCCCTTGCTGATTTTGTAAGTTTGCCCACTGACAAAGACATGAACAGTCTATAATTTTAAGGGTAGGTTAATTTTAACAGTGAGAGATAGAATATCAAAAATAAAATCCAGAAAATCACATTGTATAAATTTTATAAATTTATTTGCATTTTGCAGAGAGAAATAAGTATTTGATCCCTCTTGCAAACAAGACTTAATACTTGGTGGTAAAACCCTTATTGGCAAGGACATCAGTCGGACGTTTTTTGTAGTTGATGATGAGGTTTGCGCACGTCAGGAGGAATTTTGGTGCACTCCTCTTTGCAGATCATCTCTAAATCATTAAAATTTTGAGGCTGTCGCTTGGCAACTCGGAGCTTCAGCTCCCTCCATAAGTTTTCTATGGGATTAAGGTCTGGAGACTGGCTAGGCCACTCCATGACCTTAATGTGCTTCTTTTTGAGCCACTCCTTTGTTGCCCTGGTTGTATGTTTTGGATCATTGTCCTGCTGGAAGACCCAGTCACGACCCATTTTTAATGTCCTGCGGAGGGAAGGAGGTTGTCACTCAGGATTTTACGGTACATGGATCCATCCATTCTGCCATTGATGCAGTGAAGTAGTTCTGTGCCCTTAACAGAGAAACACCCCCAAAACAAGGCAGCAGGGTCCACAGTCACCAAGAAAACCATTGGTAACACATTACACTGTAATGGATTAAAATCCTGCAGTGCCCGCAAGGTCCCCCTGCTCAAGAAGGCCCATGTGCAGGCCCTCCTGAAATTTGCCAGTGAACACCTGGATGATTCTGCAAATGAATGGGAGAAGGTGCTGTGGTCAGATGAGACAAAAATTGAGCTCTTTGGCATTAACTCTACTCGCTGTGTTTGGAGGAAGAGAAATGCTGCCTATGACCCAAAGAACACCGTCCCCACTGTCAAGCATGGAGGTGGAAACATTATGTTTTGGGGGTGTTTCTCTGCTAAGGGCACAGGACTACTTCACCTCATCAATGGTGATTTAATACCTCTATGATATCTTGCAGATTGGAGTAATTAGTATGTAATACATCTCGCATTGTGTAGTAATTCGTGGTATGATATGGGCGCTGATTCCTCATTTCTCCATCTCAGCCTACATACCTCTTTTATGACACAATAACCTATTTCATTTCAGCACTGATTGTACTTCCTATGGATTACTTTATTTTATACTGCTAAATGTAATTTTTTGTTGTACTTTGTACTTGTCTACACTGGGCATGACTCTTGCACCTATCATTCAAGCATATGTATACATATATTAACATAGCAGTGCAGGATGCAAACATCCTGAACCATCACACAAAGGACCAATGTTCAAGAATGTGTGCCTATAGGAAACATTTGGAACCTTTTATACCTTGATCAACATGTTTCACCCAAAATGTTCTTCAAACTACTCTGTCACGTGTTCTTATTTACCCCATAAAGTCTAGATCATGATGTAGTCATATATTACTAAGACAATTCACATAGTCTGTTTGTCAATAATTTTCAGACATCAACAGATTTTTTTCTACAGCACACAAACTTAAAATTAACTAAAAATAATTGAAAAGAGCAAAATTGGTGGGAAAAATATAACGAAGTTACTTTTTCTTGTGGTAATTATAATCGAGTTTACACATAACAGTGTATTCATACATACTCACTACGTTGCCAAGTGCAATATGGAAGTTATAAATACTGTGTGTCCTAAGAGTGAAAGCACAGAAACATACAATTTTTGTATCATAAAAGTCTGAACTCTGTCAAAAGCTGTTGATTTCCAGCGGCACAGCCCCAGACAATAGGTCATGTAATAACTGTTGAGGAATTAGTGGTTGCCAACCCTTAAAGTAGTTTTAAACATACAAGATTGTTGGGCACACATTGTTGAAAAAAGCCAAAGACCAAATTTATTTAACGTTTTACCACTTTTTAAAAGCTCCCTTTGGAACATACAAATAATAATAATCTTGCTAAATGCTTCACGCAATCCTAATACAGAGCTTCTAGCTTTCTGTGTAGTTTACTTTTACCACTTACCTGCAAATTACAATTTATATGCCCTTAGAGATGTGTTAACAGTTTTTTAATACTTTACCTGTGTTTTAGGTTAAGATGTTTGGCCTTTATAACACACAGAAATACTGTGGCAGAAGTAAGGTTTCTTTTTATTGTTGTACTTTTTTTTTCTTCCTGGCATCTGTTGATGTAAATCTTGGATAGTAGAAGGCGTAATCTAAATCTCTTCCAAGGCTCCAGTTTTTGCTTAACATATTTTTTACTGTATGGTCCTGTCCACTATCCAAAGTTGATTCCAAATTGCTTGGCATTAGTGTTGATCCATTACTAGCATGGCCAGTTTGGACTTTATAATGCAGAATTTTTTTGTTTTTTTGCTATTCCATCCTTGCTTTTCAAGAGAGGCAATTTTTATTCTTAGAAGTATACAAGATTGACAGCAGAAAAAGACCACACGGTCCATCTAGTCTGCCATTATATTATTTGCACTATTCATAGCTGAATCCAAAGTGGTTGGCATTAGCTTTAATCCCTTATGAGCACAACCCGTTTAGCCTTTATGATCAGCAATTTTTATTTTGCCTTTCCATTATAGCCTTTCAAGAAATGTAATTTTTTTTTATTCTTAGAAACAAAGAAATATACTAGATTGATGCCTAGTCTGCCCTTATATTATTTCCATTTTATGTGAAGATAGACATGTGTTTATACCAGACATGCTCAAATTTACTCACTGTAGATTTCCCAACTGTATTTGCTGGATCTTTGCTCCAAGTTTCAACTGCATTTGCAGTGAAAAAATATTTCCCGACATTGCTTCTAATATTTTTACCAACTCTTTCCAGATTCTTCTGTCAACCTAACTATATGTGACTTATTTTTGGCTGGATTAGTTGCATTTTTAATGGAACCATTTTAGGGTACATATAAAATATTGTTAACATTTTATTAATATTTTTGAGGGGCAAGGAAAGTTTTGAGGTTTTTTTTTTTTTGCACAGTGTAAACTTAATTTTGGTTAGTACATTTATCAAGTTTGGGCGTGAGAAAATTGGGGATTAAAAAAAATGTAGGAAAAACTCTTTTAGGCTGAGGCCCCACGTTGCGGAAAGGACTTTTCTCTCGGCATTTTTCGTGCAGAAACCGGGCGGGAACCTGGTGGACCCAATTATAGTCTATGGGGTCCGAAGGTTTAGGCAGATAACCACTTTTTAAGCGGATTAGGTTTCCATAATTTGTGTCCCCAAGCATATACGAAGAACGGAAAGCCAAATGCTAATGTGAACCTAGCGTAAAATAACTGATTTTAAGTCTGTCAGGTATATTTCTTTTACCCTACTTTGGAGCATTATTGTATATAATTGAGGGGGAGAGGCTGAGCCCTGAATTAAATATGTTTATATGATCTGGAGTAGGATTTCTGAGCAAAAAGCAGAGTAAATCCTGACATGACTCCTAGGAGAGAAGAGAGAGTCCTCCAAGCCCTTCCCACACACAGCTGATGGACAGCTTTCCTTATATCAGTCCATGCTATTAATCACTGTTTGTGGAAGGGCTAAGCAGGACTCTCATGCAAATCATACAGAATACACCTATATATCACAGAGCTCAGCTTCTCTTCCTCTACTATACAGTACACTTCAGAAGCCATCTGACAAGTTCACTTTGAACACAAATTTAGCTCTACGACCTCTACAGTCATGGCCAAAAGTTTTGAGAATG
This sequence comes from Leptodactylus fallax, assembly GCA_947044405.1. Lineage (NCBI taxonomy): Eukaryota > Metazoa > Chordata > Amphibia > Anura > Leptodactylidae > Leptodactylus > Leptodactylus fallax. Next base: position 3,445,132 of record CAMRHE010000201.1, on the reverse strand, counting down.
AAACAAATATTAATTTTTACAAAGTCTACTGCTTCAGTTTTTCTAATGGCAATTTGCATATACTCCAGAATGTTATAAAGAGTGATCAGCTTAACAGCAATTACTTGCAAAGTCAATATTTGCCTAGAAAATGAACTTTATCCCCAAAACACATTTCAACATCATTGCAGCCCTGCCTTAAAAGGACCACCTAACATCGTTTCAGTGATTGCTCCATTAACACAGGTGTGGGTGTTGATGAGGACAGGGCTGGAGATCAATCTGTCATGATTAAGTAAGAATGACACCACTGGACACTTTAAAAGGAGGCTGGTGCTTGCCATCATTGTTTCTCTTCTGTTAACCACGGTTATCTCTAAAGAAACACGTGCAGTCATCATTGCACTGCACAAAAATGGCCTAACTGGGAAGAGTATTGCAGCTAGAAAGATTGCACCTCAGTCAACAATCTATCGCATCATCAAGAACTTCAAGGAGAGAGGTTCCATTGGGGCCAAAAAGGCTCCAGGGCGCCCAAGAAAGACCAGCAAGCGGCAGGACCGTCTCTTAAAAGTGTTTCAGCTGCGGGATCGGGCTACCAGCAGTGCAGAGCTTGCTGAGGAATGGCAGCAGGCAGGTGTGAGTGCATCTGCACGCACTGTGAGGTGGAGACTCTTGGAGCAAGGCCTGGTCTCAAAGAGGGCAGCAAAGAAGCCACTTCTCTCCAGAAAAAACATCAGGGACAGACTGATATTCTGCAAAAGGTACAGGGAGTGGACTGCTGAGGACTGGGGTAAAGTCATTTTCTCTGATGAATCCCCTTTTCGATTGTTTAGAACATCTGGAAAACAGCTTATTCGGAGAAGAAGAGGTGAGCGCTACCACCAGTCTTGTCTCATGCCAACTGTAAAGCATCCTGAAACCATTCATGTGTGGGGTTGCTTCTCAGCCAAGGGAATCGGCTCTCTCACAGTCTTGCCTAAAAACACAGCCATGAATAAAGAATGGTACCAGAATGTCCTCCAAGAGCAACTTCTCCCAACCGTCCAAGAGCAGTTTGGCGCTCAACAATGCCTTTTCCAGCATGATGGAGCACCTTGCCATAAAGCAAAGGTGATAACTAAATGGCTCAGGGAACAAAACATAGAGATTTTGGGTTCATGGCCTGGAAACTCCCCAGATCTTAATCCCATTGAGAACTTGTGGTCAATCATCAAGAGACGGGTGGACAAACAAAAACCAACAAATTCAGACAAAATTAAAGCATTGATTCTGCAAGAATGGACTGCTATCAGTCAGGATTTGGTCCAGAAGTTGATTGAGAGCATGCCAGGGAGAATTGCAGAGGTCCTGAAGAAGAAGGGTCAACACTGCAAATATTGACTTGCTGCATTAACTCATTCTAACTGTCAATATAAGCTTCTGTTACTCATAATATGAATGCAATTATATTTCTGTATGTGATAAAAACATCTGACAAACACACATAAAAACCAGAGGGCAGCAGATCATGTGAAAATATAATATTTGTGTCATTCTCAAAACTTTTGGCCATGACTGTATAGTAAAAGGTACAGTTTTCAATGTTAACTCTAAAGACCATTTGTGCTTCACAACATGATAAGTGCACTTGTACAAGTCAAGGTGCACTTCAGTAGAGTTTCTCTGTGTTAGTGAGCCTTGCTATCTATAATAAGTTATTACACTAGACAATCTTTAAAAAATAAAACGCATCTCAGATAAGGATTCCTACCTCATAGTTGATGTCAGATACCTGGATTTAAGAGGTTACAACAGAGAGTGAGTGCCATAGATTTTCTCACTGCTATGAAGCGTTTGGCACTGCAATGAAACTGTTCTATGTATCTAAAGAAATAAATATAAGACATAGATAGATATAGGCTGTAAAGGTCACCAATTCAACTGCATTGCTGTCTGAGACTAAACATCATCAAACAGTTTCCAAGGCAGAATCTATTACAGTCTGAAGGCAACATGCTAGCCCAGGGGCAATGGTTGGCACCTCATTCCTGCACCTAGTAGATGCTATCACTGTATCATTTAGAAATGACTATAACTGGGGCTCTATATCTGAACAACTAACATTTAATTTCAGGTGGCAAAAAGCAGTAAGATTCAGAATATAGGAAGGTTGAAGTCTTAAAGTAGCACTTTGGTCTCAGCAAACGCTACAAAAAAAAGAGTGTAATTGTCTCCATAATGTTGGTGGTAACAAAGAGATTAACAGACATTCATTACACAGATGTGTCCACACTCAATTAATCCCTGATTTGGTTAAGGTCTCCAATTTCTCATGAAACATTCAACATAATATAGCAACATAACAAAAGTCTTGAAAGGCTAAAATTCTAAACAAAAAGAAGAAGTAGTTGCATATCACTTTGTGAGCTTATCATGAAATCATAGGTTTTTATTGTTTTAGTCTTTTTTTAGAAAAACTGTCAGCTCTTTTTTTTAACCCCCCTTCCCAAACCACCATGTAGTTGATGTACATCACCCCTGGTAGAATCACCACTAGGGCTGTGAGATGTGTAGTGGATGGGTTGGTAAGTGGAGAGCCTGACTTCTTTTGTTAGCCATCCACCCTCTAATTTGAAGGTCCTATCTTGTATATAGAAGAAAAGTTATTTTTGTTTGGATGGTGGTAGTGGACAGGTACTATAAATAGACCAGGGGACAACACATGTGAACTACTCGAAGGCACAGTAGTTTGAGAGGGAGAGGATGAAAAAGAGTTACAGGGGTTGTCTGGGCTTATTTTTTTATAGCCTATACTGAGGATAGCCCATAAATATATATTTGATAGGGGACCGCTCATCTGTATGGACTTGCTTCCAGCCTATGTCCAGTACACAAAACAGGGCTGGAAGCAGAACGCTGCTATGAAAACACTAAGCCACTATACAGTAGATGGTACTTTATTCTTTCGACCCTCTATTGTTTACAGGACAGGTGTCAAAAGCGGTCTGGGAACTGGGTATTGGCTCCCTCTCAATCATATATTTATGGTTTATCCTGAGGATAGGCCATAAGAAAATAAGCACAGACAACCCCTTTAACAGGTTCCCTTTAACTTGTGTTCCCATATCTGCATATCCCCAGCCAACAGATAAGGAAGAACACAACTGTACATTAGGGAACAAGGGGGTACATTTATCAAACCATATGCACCTTTTTTTCTAATTTTTCCCCTTTTCTCTTGGTTTTTGGGACTTGCGCACAGTTTACAATTAATTTCCTCTTGCTCTCTTCATCATTTTCAGAATTTTTTGGGAAAAGAGGTTTATTTCAAGTCAAGTTTTTCGACTCTAATGCACTTCAGTAGTACTCTGGCTGCATAAAAAATGTTTGTCACCTCAGACAGCATTGGAATCACAATTCCATGTGGTGAATTTTGCTCAAGATTTTGATGCAAGTGTACCTTTTTAATAAGTTAGGCACAGATATTGGCAAGGTAATAAAAAAAAAAAATGCGAGTGAAAAAGGTGCAAAAAACTGTACCAACATTATTTTTAATTTTGTGTTAGGGTCTTAACAGAATCCATCCCAATACTACCTACTAGAGACTACCCCTTCGTGATGAGCTGGGCCCATCCCAAATATTTCAAATTGTTCGGGTTTTTAATGAAACCGAACAAATCGCAATTTGCCTCAGATGAATAAAAATGGCTGCTGCCACATGTTTGACCAGGAAATACAGAGGTGGCATGTGTGTTTGACTGAGACATTGTCTGTGATGTTGCAGCAACACCTGACAGCCATTCATCCCATAGACTGTGGTAGGTGGACACCTTAGGTTGTGTTCACACAGAGGAATTTGCAGCAGAATTGGGGGTGGATTTTGCCCCCGAATCCGGGGCAGATTCCTCCCAGAATCCACCTCCCATTATTTTCAATTGGAGGCAGAGATCGCAGCAGGACGCGGAAAATAGAAGCGTCCTGCTCGATCTTGCCGCAGATTCCGCGGCTGATTCAGCCACGGAGTCCATGGCTCGAGACTCCCTGCTGAATAGGCCCATGCATCCGAGCCTAATCAGCAGTGGGATGCCGCGATGGAATGCCGATGCACTGCATCAGCATCTCGTTGCGGCTAGACCGCGGCGAAAATGCCGGTGGCGGAAAATAAAGAGGAATTCCTCTTCATTTTCTGCTGTGTGAACATACCCTTACAGTGCTGATGTCATATACACTATATAACACAGGTGTCAAACACAAGGCCCGCGGGCCGAATCCGGCCCGCTGCCTTCTGTTATCCGGCCCGGCACTTAGCTGGCCCGCAGGGCCGCGGCATTTTTTATTGTCTATGTACATTATGTAATGTAAACCAGCCCAGGACAGGCCGCTTAAAAAAAAAAAAAAAAACAAAGCTACGCGATACCTGTCCTGGGCTGGTTTACAAGACCTCTGCATGTCAGCGCAGGCGGCGATACAATGACGTCATCGCGCCTCCTACGCTGACACGCAGACATCGCGGACAAGAAGAGGAGGCGGCTGCATCAAGGCATCGCAGGTAAGTGAAGATAAGTTTTTTTTATATATATAATAGGCCGTTGCAGCTGGAGTATCCCCCGGCACGTAACGGCCTATTTACTTATCGATCCCCACTGCTGGTTGTGGCCGCCCCCGCTTCCCCTTCTGCTATGGGATGCAGAAGCGGCTGTGTGCAGGAGCGGGGATGGTAAGTTAGGCCGCAGCCGGCGAACCCCATCAAATACTACTATTATTATACTCCGGGGGCTTTTCAGACCCCGGAGTATAATAATCGGAGACCCCGGGGAGGTGATAAACATAACAACCAGAGTTACTCACCTCTCCGGCGATCCGATTCTGCTCCCAGCCGTCTTCGGCCTTCTTTGGTGACGTCCCAGGCGTCACGTGAGCCAGGCCGACGTCATTATGTCGCGACGCCGGTCTGTGCGACATTGAAGAAGGCCGAACGCAGGGAGCGCACCGGGGCCCAGGTAAGTAAAACTGGTTTTATGTTTGTCACCACCTGGGTCTCCGATCATTATACTCTGGGGTCTGAAAAGACCCCAGAGTATAATAATAGTTCATGGGTGGGGGGGTCACTATGGGGCATAATACCATGTGCAGGGGCCACTATGGACTATAATACCGTTTGCAGGGGCCACTATGGGGCATAATACCAATGCAGGGGCCACTAAGGAGCATAATACCGATTGCAGGGGCCACTATGGAGCATAATAACGTGTGCAGGGGCCACTATGAAGCATAATACCGTGTGCAGGGGCCACTATGGAGCATAATAACGTGTGCAGTGGCCACTATGGAGCATAATACCATGTGCAGGGGCAACTATGGAGCATAATACCGTGTGCAGGGGCCGCTGTGGGGCGTAATACCGTGTGCAGAGGCAACTATAGAGCATAATACCGTTTGCAGGGGTAAACAGTATTTGTATAGTGCTTAATTTTTTATATATTCAGAAAAGGATGAGGATAGTATGTAACATGCCAATGTCTTAGGTTTTAACAATACATTATGTTCTTCCTGGTTGACCTCAAAGGGCTGATTGTAACATTAGTAATTTACAAATGTAACTACTGCTTAATAGCTCGCTTATCTGTTAAGGAGAAGTTACTTTTATACAAGTGTAAAATAATCTTGGCCCTTCAAGGTACCCCGTGAGGCTGAAGTGGCCCCCGGAGAAAATGAGTTTGACACCCCTGCTATATAAGGAACTAACCCCTCCACTGTTCATGCTCCCGCATTATCACATAGAATATAATGCTGTATCGGACTGTAACTTTATATGTCCAGTCACAATCTGTACATTAAAGGACACGACTGTTGACAGCTTATACAGTGTAATTTATATGCGTGATGAAAATAACCTTTATCACAAAAAACGGCTGGACCATTGTATAAGCAATACTACCTCCTATGCTGTCCCTGCTACCTCTTGTGTCCCTCTACCTCATAGATTGTAAGCTCTTGCAAACTGGCCCCTCAAACCCATTGTGTTAATTGACTTACTACTCTATAATGCTTCATTTTGTCAGTACTTGAACCCTACAGATTGTAAAGTGCTGCAGAATATGTTGGCACTGTATAAATAAAATGTATCATTATTATTATTATTATTATTATTATTATTATTAGTGGACTTACAAATGCATCTATGATCCATCTCACTGCATCATACAGAGAACAGTTCTGAAAAGCAATATGAACTCAAGCAATAGTTAGAGGACTAGGAGAACATAGTCAGAATCAAGCAATTACACAGGAAGATTAGTGCTAGAAATCAATAGAGATAGGATAGGAGTGAGGGGCTGAGGGCATAGCTGTACTGCTGCTACAGTCCTGCTTTAAATATAGAATTACATAGATAGCCCTTTCATTGCCAATAATCTAATTTTCCCAGTCTGTTGTGCAATAGAGCAGTTTCATCTACAGTATATACATATTTTATACTTTAATCATACTTTTTACTGACAAGACAATCGTGAAAAATCTTTTGTTAAGGACTTTTTTGTGCAAAAGCTTACATTTTATTATTAAATACATACTCTCTTCTAACAGCAAAGCACTGACTCCACTTATGCTAATATGAAAAAAATTCTTGTAATTTCATGGGGATTTTTTTAAACTGTGGTCATCAAATACACAGTGTGATGGAGTGCTGTTAATCTAAAAAAAAAAATTTAATTGCTTAAGCGTTAAGGTTCTTTGTCTGTGTAAGTGTGCATATATACACAATATTGCAGCCTCTGCTAATCTAAAAAAAATCCATGTTATTTAGGCTTTTTTTGTGTGTGTTCTCCAAATATACAGTCTAGCCTGTGCTAATCTGAAAAAAAAAAAAAAAAAATCTTGTTATTTAATATAAGATGACTGACACAGTTCTAGTGTAATACTAACTGACTAGGTGACCCTTTTAGTGTTTTTTAACATTTTGCTATTTTTATTGAAAAATTTTTTGTCAAAAAAATAAATAAATAATAAAATATACAGTGTCAGAACTGATGCCAAATCACTAAGAAGGGTGCAGTAAGATTACAAGAAAAAAAAAAAAAAACACTTGTGTAAGTATTAACAATAAGAATGAATGACAATAGCATCACTACTTCTGGTCTTGACAGCCTCGCCAGTATCCATAGTGTTGTCCCCTGAGTATAATAGTACTTCCATTTAGACTGAACAAGTTTGGTCCGCAGTGAACCTAGCAGGTGAACCTAGCAAATATTTTCATGAAATAAATGTTGCGAGGTTCGCTTATCTCTAGTTATGACCAAAATCCTATTGCACTGCTTTAAATCATAGTATTGTTATGGCTGGATTATGCTAACATTATGAAGTTGAAAATATTGTACCTGAGGTCATTGTAGCTTTAGGGAACCATGAATGTGTAAGTTTATACAACACTAATAGAATTTTCAGAAACTTACAATCTAGAAACTACAGAGCAGGGGCATAGACATACTGGGTGCAGAGGTAGCAGTCACTACAGTTCCCTAAATCCTGATGGGGACCAAAAAGTCTCTCTGCCCCATAACATAAACTATTATTCTAAGTGGCACAAGGTAGGCAGGGACCCCTTTACAGATTTTGTATTGGAGTCCAGGAGCTATAAAGCAAAAGACAGATATCACAAAAATATTCCCTAATTATTTGAAGATAAGCTCAGTTCTAACTTTAATGCATAGCTATATTATCCTAGGAAAAAATATTATTGGTTACGTTCTAGAATCTTTACAAAGTTTAGGGCTATGGCTGGAACAATATAAATGTCATTAATACAATATATGGTGTAATCTCTGGATATGTATATGTGTCGTGTCCTGAAACTGAACAACTGAATTATTAGAGCTGCACATCTGAACAAACAACTTGTTCCACATCTCTGACCGCTAGTAAGCAGATGAATGATTCATCTAATGCTTAATACTATATGAATCATTACTAACCATTAAAATCCTTTACTACTCACGTTGTTATTATCATTTTCCCTGGTAAACATTTCATCCGTAACCCCTTCACACAAAATTACGTACATGTACGTGATTGTGTGTGAAGGGTTGTATGGAGAGAGCTCAGGAGCTGAGCTCTCTCCATACACGGCGGGTGCCGGCTGTATAATACAGCCGGCACCCACCGCTAACAGCTGCGATCGGTGCCGACACCGATCGCAGCTGTTAACACTTTAGATGTTAAAGAGTGCAGCTGCCACGTGCGCCGCCATCTTTCACCGATTGCTGCCCTCCTGAATGTCATCAAAGGGCGGTGATCGGCTGTTATGACACCCGGGAGCCTATTGAAGGCTCCCAGGCTTCTCATTACATTAGAGCTATTACACGATGCCAGAGGCATCGTGTAATAGAAGGGAATGAATTTCGCTATACACTGCAAAACATTAGTATTGCAGTGTATAGTGTGAGCGATCAGACCCCTTTAGGGTTCCAGGTCCCAAGGGGTCTGATCATAAAAGTAAAAGAAAAAAAAAAGGTTTTTAAAGTATAAAAAAAATACAAAAAATATAAAAGTTCAAATCACCCCCCTTTCCCTAGATCACATATAAAAATAAATAAACAAAAGTAAACATAAACACATTAGGTATCCCCATGCTCCAAAATGTACGAACTATTAAAATATAAAAATATTTCTCCTATACGGTGAACGACGTAGCAGGGAAAAAAAAATCAAAATGGCCAAATGGCTGTTTATTCAACTTTTTGCCTCCTATAAAAAATGGAATAAAAAGTGATCAAACCATCAGACCTTCCCCAAAATGGTATCACTAAAAATGCCATCTTGTCCCTCATAAAAAGACGCCTTACCCAGCTACAAACACATAAATATAAAAAAGTTACAGGTGTCACAATATGGCGACACAAACATTTTTTTGTATTTTGCAAAGTTTTTAACTTTTTAAAAGGTATCAAAATATTACAAATACTATATAAATTTGGTATTGCTAAGATCATACTGACCCACAGAATACAGGTAACATGTCATTTTTACCATATAGTGATTACCATAAAAATTAAACCCATAAGAAATTGGCGTAAATGCTTTTTTTTTTTCCAGCTTCCCAATACATTGTACAGGATATTGAAGGGTGCCATTACAAAGTACAATTTGTCCCGCAAACAATGAGCCATCATGTGACTCTGTGCACTGAAAATTGAAAAAGTTATGGCTCTTGGAATGGGGAGAGGGAAAAATGGAAATGCAAAAACGAAAATTGGCTGTGGTATGAAGGGGTTAAAGATATTTACCTTTTACTTCTATGACATCCACTTATTATATATGCTGTTAAGGTATTTAGACATTGTATAGGGGGTCCCAATAACTGCTGTGGTGGACCTGGTGCACTGATTTGAATGACTGACAAGTAATATTACACACAACCTGCTTTTTCCAGGTTCCTTGTCGTTGGCCTATTATAGTCATCAGTATTAGACTGTGTAGGAACATACACTCCATTAATAATTAGACCTGGGTTTCATAAAGCCTTTATGGAGTACTAATGAATTATTTTAACTATCAAGTGACAAATTCAGCCCGTGGTATTCAGTACAAGTCAACATTTTGCTATGTGCTATACCTGTAGCAGTATAATCAACCAGTTTTGCCACCAGACCTGATTCCTAAAGAGAACCTTTCACATCTCCACCAACTCTATCTCTATGCATCCTTCAATAGGTGCTGTACTCCTGATTTCAACGCAGTTGGAATTTTTTTTTCTCTAGCCTCCACCATTCCCGAGCAAACAGTGAAGTTTGTTAGGCTCTCTACTGTCAGGTGGAGCATATGTGTTCTGAAGCTAACAGAAATGATTGCTTGGGAATGGTGGGAGCTACAGAAAAAAATTCAGCTGCCCTGAAAACAGCGAAGCAACATTTATTGAAGAATGCAAAGAGTTAGAGTTGGTGAAAGGTCCTATTTAAACTTGCAATACAATAAACAGGAATGTTAGCAGAGCTGATTCACAGGTATCATCTCACAGTTCTCTTTCTTTTTCTTCTCCATTCAGCCCAGACCATCATGACAACTTCTCTTAATGACTGCAGAGCTTGCTGTCAAGAGATCTTTGGCTCCACATTTCTGCTGCCAACCCCATCCTTTGACACATAAAAAGGTTTAAACCCAAAACCAGACACTAAAATAAATTGAGACCCAGCTAACAGAAAGGAGATGAAGGAGATGAAGTGGTTGTCCTATAATAATGGAATGGTAGACCTTGAATGTATTGTAGAGCATATCAGATCCATTTGCTTTAAGCATCAAACATTCTGTATCTAATACATGTTTTGCACATTTATGCAGTTCTTAAGATGGCCTAAGAGTAATTTTTATCCCATAGTCCAATAACTTTACCCTGACATCCATAAGACCGGACATCAATTTAAGATCAGTGACAGTCTGCCATTGCAAAAACTCACCACTGCCAATTTTAAAAGTAAGGTGAGTGAGTCCCAAAAGTTGGTTCCCTGCCAATGTAAAATTTATGTCCTATGTTTTAGATAGGACATCAATTTGAGATAAAAAAAACTCTTTCAGGCTAAGTCCCCACGTGGCATCCTGCAGCAAAAAAATGTTGCGGGAAGAGCCACGGCGGCAACACATCGCAGTTTTTCTCGCAGCGCTTTGCAAAAAAAAGTTTGCAGAGGACTTTCTGCTTCAATTATATCTATAGGGTAACCGCCGGCGTTTCCATAGATATAATTGACATGCTGCGATTTCCAAAACTATAACGGTTTTGGAAATCGCTGTGTCCACTCCGCTTATTTTACCGGAAAGTGGTTATGGGATTCGCTAGAATCCCATCCACTTTGCTGTGACTGTAAAACGCCACGTTTTTTTTTTTTTGGCCTCAGGCAGGGACCTCAGGTGGCATAAAAGGCATCGTTTGGCTGCGGCGGAAACGCCGTGGAAAAAAACGCGGCATTTTGCAGCCACTGTATAGTGGATGGGATTCTAGCAAATCCTATCCCCACAATGTGGGAAAATACGTGCAATGGATATGCTGCGATTTCCAAAATGGTTGCGATTTTGAAAATCGCAGCATGTCAATTATACCTAAGAAAACGCCGATTGTTTCCCTATAAAGGAAGCAGAAAATCCACAGAGGAAACCTCTGCGAACTTTCTGTGAAAAGGCTAAGGCGCCATGTAGCGGGCTGCAGCCAAAAAGCACTGCAGGAAAAACTGCAGTGGAAGTGCACCATGTTTTTTTCCTGCAGCGCTTTTCACAGAAAGTCTGCAGTGTTTTCCTCTGCGGACATTCTGCTTCAATTATACCTATAGGGAAACCTCCAGCGTTTCCATAGGTATAATTGACATGCTGTGATTTTAAAAAATGCAACGGTTTTGGAAATTGCAGCATTTCCGCTGCGCGTATTTTTCTACAATGTGTGGGTAGGATTCGCCATCCCCTTTGCATGGACTGTAAAATGCAGCAGTTATATATGGAAGGGCATTAATAAATAATGCTTGTGGAGCAGATACAAATTAGGGAAAAGCCAGAAAAGGTATGTTTAAAAATATATTCATGTTAAAATATTTTCATCTAATGTATCAGGTATCCTGCTGTTTAATCGTACATTTAGTATCAAAACACATAGAATATTTCTTTTTATTAAAAACCTACCTTTCCGGCAAAGAACAATAATGTTTGTCTAACCGAATAGTGTTCTTGTGTGATATTTGTAAGTGTCCGCATATCTCCAGAGAATAATTTCACATTACATTGTTAAAATACTATACATTGGTTGCACATTTTTATGTTAATGTTTTTATGTTAATTTTTATGCACAAAATCTGTAGATTTCCCAATAAGAATGCTATTACACACCCGTTTGCGGATTTTGATAATTTTTGCACCTAAACTTGCAACTTAAACCAATGACAAATCCAGGTGCAGTCCAGCAATTAGCAGTAAACTGCGAGCATTGCCCATATCCACTAATACATCTGTAACAACACCTTAAGGCTGGGCACACATAGTGAATTTCTCTCAGGCATGTTTTTTTGGAAATTGCTGCAGCAAAACTATCCGCAATCACAAGTTTTTGCAGCAGCTTAACTGCAGGAATCACTGCATGTAGAACCTGACAGGTCACTTTGAACTGTAAGTTTTAGTCACAGCATGTAGATGAGTGTTGCTGCTGTAGATTGCATCTCTTTAGCCTTCAGTGAGTTTGTGGAGGGTATTAGTGGCCACATATGATTATAGCTCGCTGAGGCCTTCAGAAAATATGCCATTACTTTCTCCTCAAGTAGATAAGAAACTGTCTCACTAGTGCTATCTTTAGGCTAAGACCCCATGTAGTGGGTTGCAGCAAAAAAACAATGTGAGAAAAACTGCGTTGGCAACACATCGTGTTTTTTCCCACAGCGCTTTTCACAGAAAATCCGCAAAGATTTCCTCTGTTGACTTTCTGCTTCCATTATACAGTGGGGGAAAAAAAAGTATTTAGTCATCCACCAATTGTGCAAGTTCTCCCACTTAAAAAGATGAGAGAGGCCTGTAATTGTCATCATAGGTAGACCTCAACTATGAGAGACAAAATGAGAAAACAAATCCAGAAAATCACATTGTCTGATTTTTAAAGAATTTATTTGCAAATTATGGTGGAAAATAAGTATTTGGTAACCTACAAACAAGCAAGATTTCTGTCTCTCACAGACCTGTAACTTCTTCTTTAAGAGGCACCTCTGTCCTCCACTCATTACCTGTAGTAATGGCTCCTGTTTGACATTGTTATCAGTATAAAAGACACCTGTCCACAACTTCAAACAGTCACACTCCAAACTCCACTATGGTGAAGACCAAAGAGCTGTGGAAGAACACCAGAAACAAAATTGTAGACCTGCACCAGGCTGGGAAGACTGAATCTGCAATAGGCAAGCAGCTTGGTGTGAAGAAATCAACTGTGGGAGCAATAGTTAGAAAATGGAAGACATACAAGACCACTGATAATCTCCCTTGATCAGGGGCTTCATGCAAGATCTCACCCCGTGGGGTCAAAATGATCACAAGAACGGTGAGCAAAAATCCCAGAACCACACAGGGGGACCTAGTGAATGACCTGCAGAAAGCTGGGACTAACATGACAAAGGCTACCGTCAGTAACACACTACGCCGCCAGGGACTCAGATCCTGCAGTGCCAGACGTGTCCCCCTGCTTAAGCCAGTACATATCCGGGCCCATCTGAAGTTTGCTAGAGAGCATTTGGATGTTCCAGAAGAGTATTGGGAGAATGTCATATGGTCAGATGAAACCAAAATAGAACTGTTTGGTAGAAACACAACTCGTCGTGTTTTAGGAGAGTGAATGCTGAGTTTCATCCAAAGAACACCATACCTACTGTGAAGCATGGGGGTGGCAACATAATGCTTTGGGGCTGTTTTTCTGCAAAGGGACCAGGACGACTGATCCTTGCACATGAAAGAATGAATGGCGCCATGTATCGTGAGATTTTTAGTGCAAACCTCCTTCCATCAGCAAGAGCATTGCAGATGAAACGTGGCTGGGTCTTTCAGCATGACAATGATCCCAAGCACACCGCCAGGACAACGAAGGAGTGGCTTCGTAAGAAGCATTTCAAGGTCCTGGAGTGGCCTAGCCAGTCTCCAGATCTCAACCCCATAGAAAACCTTTGGAGGGAGTTGAAAATCCATGTTGCCCAGCGACAGCCCCAAAATATCACTGCTCTAGAGGAGATCTCCATGGAGGAATGGGCCAACATACCAGCAACAGTGTGTGCCAACCTTGTGAAGACTTACAGAAAACGTCTGACCTCTGTCATTGCCAACAAAGGATATATAACATGAGATGAACTTTTGTTATTGACCAAATACTTATTTTCCACCATAATTTGCAAATGAATTCTTTAAAAATCAGACAATGTGATTTTCTGGATTTGTTTTCTCATTTTGTCTCTCATAGTTGAGGTCTACCTATGATGTCAATTACAGGCCTCTCTCATATTTTTAAGTGGGAGAACTTGCACAATTGGTGGCTGACTAAATACTTTTTTTCCCCACTGTACCTATAGGGAAACCGCCAGCGTTTCCGTAGGTGTAATTGACAGGCTGCAATTTCCAAAACCGCACCAGTTTTGGAAATCGCAGCGTGTCCACTGCACGCATTTTTCTGCAATGTATGAATGGAATTTGGTACAATCTCATCCACTATGCAGGGACTGTAAAACGCCGCATTTTTTTCCGCTGTGTTTTACACCACGTAGGGCCCCGGCCTCAGGTGGATAACCTGTATATCAATCTCTGACCCTTAATTAAAGGGAATCTATCATAAAAAAAAAACACATGGCACTTTGGGATGACCTTTAAAAAGGCCATTCTTCTCCTACCTTTCATTGTTGTCTTCCCCCAGCCATTTCTGTAAAAATCCGTTTCTTCAATTATGGAAATGTTCCTCATGGAGCACCCGGGGCATTCCTCCATGGCAGCAAGCACCCATTGTGTCATCGCTTGTCACCCCCCACCTCTGTATCTTATTTCTTCTACTTCCTCTGACACAGCCCTGGACCGTCGCCATTTTCCGGTGGTCTTTCACAAAAGGCGCAGTACGGACCACCGGAAAATAGTGGCCTGTCATGCACAGTCGCTGCCATTCAGCACTGCGTCAAAGGAAGTAGAAGAGAAGACCGAGATGGGAGTCACCACAACAGACTAATGGGCGGTGACAAGCGATGACACGATCGGTGCTCGCTGGAATGGAGGAACGCCCGGGTGCTCCGTGAGGATCATTTCCATATTTGAAGAAACGGATTTAAACTGAAACGGCTGGGAGAAGACAATAATGAAAGGTAGGAGAAGAATGGCCTTTTTAAAGTGTTTTTTTAATGATAGAATCCCTTTAAGCCTACTAGCTGGATCTCCACTAAGAAAACCAATAGGACCGATTTATTATGAAGTTAATTTTATGTCACTTTTCTGATTTGGCTTATATTTTTCTAGAGTGTTTTATTTTACCACAAATTTATCAAAATGTCTGACGTTGGTTAATATTTTTTTAGCAATGTCGGGGGTATCAGAGTACAAAAAAAATTTTTGGTGCAATTTTTAAGCCAATTTAGAATAGAGTCTAATTTTTTTTTTCCGACTTTTTAAAAAGTGCATGTAATGAATTAGGTGTAAAGCTATGTGTCATTGAAACCATGTCCGGATAAGAAGTCACTTTGGTAAAAAGGCATACCAGACAAAAACAGTAGGAAAATGCACCAGAATTTTGGCACAATCATAATAAAATATCAACCCCAATATCTACCAAGACACTCAGAAAAGAAAGATCCTGAATGAAATGCACACAAACACAAGTAGATGATACAAACTCCATGCAGATGTCCCTGGATTACAGTAGAACTCAGGACTCCAGTATGGCAAGACAACAATTCTAACCATTGAGTCGCTATGCCATCCATACACACTCTATAGAAATCAGTGTACATTTACACTTCTGAAACCCAGTAGCACAGCATTTCTACTGATTTAACAAGAATATTTCCTGACTCCATATGCAATATGGAACATGGAGTAGGAGGCACAGAGGTTATATTTGCAGTTCAGTTCTGGTACCTGAATGTGGGAACAATTACTTAACATAATAGTTGTGATCATCTGTTCAGATGTTGCATCCGTTTAACTTACACCACTAAGAGTTAATTCTTACGCAGTATTTGCTTTATTATTATTATTATTATTATTATTATTATTTAAATCACTCTTATTGAAAAACTGAGATAATTGCACCCTAAAAACGGCAAAACTCCTAAGTTTACAACTACTGTTATTTCTACATAAACCTAAAATGAGGTAGATAGGACATAATGTGCCGTCAAATATCACACTGTTAACTGAAATTGCAGTCCATTTCCATCTGCTGGTATGGTGTGGAGATCAGAATCACACAGCAGTCTTATGCTGGTTTAGATTAGAATATGGAGCTTAAAATACCCTTGCTATTTTATACTGAGATATAGTGATAAGGATAACCAGTCTTGTGTGAATATACCATATATCACTTTGCATTAAACCAATTGCTGCCTGCCAAGCATTGCAATATCCTATATCTTTTTTCCTGGAATTATGGGATAAAGTGAATTATTATCTGAGAGCTCTAGCACCTTTTGAAGTATAGCCGGATGGTCTATTTACTTTTGATATGGAGTGATAAAATATAGTTACCTGGAAGTTTTTTTTTTTCCAATCAATACAAAATACAGAAATAACTTTTAGCGTAAAAATATTCTCATAATATATGGATAGACATATGTGGATATATATGTCCATTGTGGATATCATATATTCTGGATAATAAACATATTTTTTATATTTGCTTGGTGATTTTCTTTTATTTGGAATCGCCATTTGTGTTAGTTTGGATATTCTAAGAAATTATCATCTCTTTTTGTGAATTGTTGTATGTGTAATTTAGTGTTTAACCTATTAACATATCTGGCCATACATGCCAAAGTCAAACCCTGCATTTAGAAGTATATGCTTAGGCCCGGTTCACATCTGCATTTGGGTTTTCCGTTTGGGAAGTCCGCTTTGGGACCCCCCCGAATGAAAACCTATACACATAAAAAAGTGGTTTACCTGGGAAACCCACGGACCCCATAGACTATTATGGGGTCCATGTGGTTTCTCCTCGGTTTCGGCACGAAGCATGTGGAAAGGAAAGTGCTGCATGCACTTGTGTTGTGCGGAAACCGAGCGGAAACCACACGGATCCCATAATAGTCTATGGGGTCCGCGGGTTTCCCAGGTAAACCACTTTTTTATGTGTATAGCTTTCCATTCGGGGGGACCCCAAGCGGGCTCCCCGAACGGAAACCCGAACGCAGATGTGAACCGGGCCTCAGTCTGGTTATTGCACAGATATAATGGTCCATGCACACAAGTGCTTTCCTTTTTTTCAGCTTTTTTAACTTCTCGGATAGCATTACAATCAATGCTTTCCTATGGGCTCATGTATCCATTCTATGTTTTTTAAAGCATTTCCTAATCTGTTCTGTTTTCGATGACCCAAATTGCCTACTGAAGTCTATGGTTGCGATCTAAGTGCCATCAGTTTTTCACTGATCCATTGCTAAGACACTCATGTGAAAAACTGTGAGCAGAGATAAAAGGATCAGTGAAAAATAGTTGCAAGACAGATGTTAAAAACTGATACATGGATTGGAGATGGATGAAAAAAACGGACTTATTGGATCCAAAATTGAAACGTTTGTGTGCATAGGTTGTGTTCACATGCATGGCCACAGTACAACTGCAAACCGTGCTCACTTAGGCTTTATTAAAAATCAGCGCGGTGATCCCAATTGTTAATGCCTAAAGGTTTTAAAACTAAAGAACAGTTTTTCCTTCCAAAACTACACAACTATTCATATTCAGCTTGAAAACAATGCGCTATATAATAAGACTGAATTTCACAGAAAGAATAAGGAAGCAACGGGATGATAATTTTGCTGTTAACGTGAAGGCAGATGCTTTTTCTATGGATAATATGAGATTCTGTGTCTTAAAGTGAATCATTTAATGTCTACAAACTGAAACTGAAAAATGTCATTATCTTATCACAATATAAAATTACACGAAAGCCACACAACAAAAATTGATAAAGCAGCTCATGAGTTTGTACGTGGTTACTGAAAAACAGGCAACGATCGGCACAATACTTGGATGTGTTTCAGAATTATGTTTGTTGATATGGAAAAGGGAGGAAGATGTGTAAAAATATGTGATATGTAAGGGAAGTGAAATAAGAAAAATAAAACACAAATCAGGGTCCAGGTCTTTGCATAGTGTGGATAGAACATTGTGGTCTTAGAGAGATGTTTTCATAAGTGAGAAAACATTGACTGTTTAAGGCTGAGGCCCCACATTACAGAAACGCAGATTTTGCTACATTTTTTTTAGCTAAACTCAGGAGTGGCTACAAAAGGAAACAGAAATAGAAAACATAGACGAAGCTCTTATACTTCTACCTTCTGCTCAATCCACTCCTGGCTTTGGCTCAAAAAACTACAGCAAAATCTGCAACAAAAAAAGCTGCTTTTCTGCAACATGGGGCCTCAGCCTAAAGGGGTTGTCCAGGGTGATTACATCATCTTAACTGATCTGGCGGATGATGATGATGGACCTGTGGGTTTTGGCCTCCTCACGACTTCCAGATCATGAGATCAAAAGCTCTGAACCTACTTCGATCATGTGACCCGGGGGTCACGACAGGGCATGAACCCCAGGGCCATCATCGTCATTCGCCAGATCAGGTAAATCAATTTAATATCTCTGGACAACCCCCTTAACAAAACAAATAATATGATAAAAAGTGAAATTCTAAATCTATTAGTAAAATAGAGAAATGTTCATATAGTATCAAGAAATAGGAGACATGATGGGTATTTAGGCAAAAAGAGCTAATCTGAATAATGATTATGGTTACTTGGAAACTTACAGAAGATATACTATTTTAAAAAAATACCTCTTAATAGGTCTGGGTCTCATAGCAAAAGAACATGGAAAGAAGCAGCGACTATAAGGTTGAGTCCCCACGTTACAGAAATGCAGCTTTATTGGTGCAGATTTTGCTGCGGTTTTTTGAACCAAAGCCAGGAGTGGATTGAGCAGAAGGGAGAAGTATAAGAACTTTGTAGCCATTCTTGGCTTTGACTCAAATAACCACAGCAAAATCTGCAACATAAAAAGCTGCATTTCTGCAATGTAGGGCCTTAGCCTAAATCGGCCATTTTCATAGGCTGCCCCGTCTGACTACACTGTCCCTGCAGCAACCATAGTCTAAGAAATGGAGTCTCTAGTGAGATACTACTTCCACTAATCTCTGTAAACAAGCGATGTGAGCTAGACATAATGATGTTTTGACTGCACGTACTGCTCGGACTACGCTGAAAGGAAAAAGTTACAATTCATGCTTAAAAGCTATATTTATACTCTCAAACATTTTTTAATTGCCTGTGTTCCTTTAAAATGAAAAATAAAACAATTTTTGCAATTTAGTCTTCAATTGTATATTGGAATCTGGCGAGAAATAGAAGAGAGCTTGATTGCAGGACCAGCCTACACTGGATTTGTTTGTCGTCTGTTACCATGGAAATGGTTAGGAAATTGCTATCAAAAACTTTTTGTAAAGTTGCTTCATTTTTTATTTTAGATGTACTGGAGCAATTTTTTTTTGTCTTTAATGGTTCTAAGTTTGGTATTTGTGTCCTTTGAGTGCAACAAATGGTGACTAACAGATATATTGAATATTATGTCCTGTTAAACAAGTACCGTAAGAGTTAATGGAACAAAGCCCCAGGATATTGGCACATTTCCATAAGATTGTCGTCTTATCTGTGTTCAATTAAATCCAGTTGCCGCAGTCATTATTTATTCAATTATAGCCCATTGTTATATTCCAGGTCTGTGTAAGATGATCAAGGAACATTTTAAAGGACAGCTCAATAATCCTTTTCATTCCCTGGCTGAGTCAGACAATGTTCTTCCTGCCTTCCTACTCTGATCATGAAACAACACAAATTAAAAAGACGGGCGGCTCTAGGAAGAAAGACAGATCGTAACGGTTCAGGTAGGTGAAGTCAATTTTGAATTTTGAAAATGGGGAGTGTAAGACGTGTCAAGTGAGTGTCACTCTTGGCTGGAATGAGACCAATATCTACTGTGTTACTGTTGCCATATTTCACAAGAATCTCAGCCAGCGATCAGCCATCAATGGAAAAGTACATTGAGTCAACGAATAATGACCTGCCTTTAATACAGCCAGAATAGATTGTATTACCATGTATATCTTACTTTTATCCTCTATTAAATTTAACGTTGGCCTCTATTGTTAGAGAAAAGCAAGCTGCCATGTATTTTCGACCCATAATACATTTCTAAAATATAACCAGAAGAAATGAAACTTATAAGCAAATTATGTCATTGAATTTATTTCCTAAACTGAAAAAAATGAAAGGTGTGTTTATAGCTGCTTTTATTTGTATATGCATGAGTTATGGTTGTACAAGGTCACTTACTACAAGGTATTCAGACATTTGCTTCGTTACTTATACAATGGAATAAATGGACCAGAAGTACTTCAGTGTGGTCATGCATATTAAATTCATTTCCTTCAGACCTGCTATTTTTTGCAGGACTGGCCAAGCATCTAAAGTGTCTCTGCTGTGCATATAAGACAGATTTCAGACCACAAGAGATGCCTATTGGTCACTGTAGAGACCAGCTGGGAGTCATGACAGGAGCAGTGGGTGTTCGATGAAGTGTAATTTCTTTACCCTTTTTATGCCATTTTGACCCTAAAATAAAAAAAATTGCTAACCAGACAACTGCTAAATCTAACTGTATTAAGAAAGTCTAGGTACACATTTGTGTAAAAAAAGTTTTTGTTATTTTTTAAATCCAGAATGTCTTATGCCCCTGTTTGAGGCTTCAAGCTTCTCCATGGTGGGGCACATTCATTAAAACTAGTGGTTTATACACCCATCTAGGCTGGTGTCAGATATTCCATCATTGACAGAGGACTCTTAATAATTCTGGCACATACAAAAATGTATTACCTTGCAGATTTAATTTTATAAATGCGCTTCAGTGTGTTCTTGGTTTGTGTGTTGTCTCTTCTCTAAATGGTCATCCTCTTAGGTCCTCCTCAGTTTTATTTAAAATTTTGTAAGCACAAAATAACTGTACAGTTACATCATTTTCTCATAAAGAAAACATCCAAAATAATGGATATGTGCGACCTTAAAGCAATAAATGTTTTAGATAATGTAATGCACTTAGGTTCTTTTGAACTATTTTACAACATAATGCTGTCACAGGACTCTTTGTTGGGACCTGTGTTAACCAGCTTTAATGTGTCACTGGAAAATGACCTATTGTTTAAAAACAAGTTTTATTTCGAATATATATAATTTTTTAATATTTTTTTTGATTTATGAATTCTTCATATATATTTTAAAATTTTCCATGTCACTATCTATATTTTTAAAACATATTATATCCTTCAATTTTTACTCTGAAACCTAAGGTTAATAATAGGCTGAAGCTTGGTAATTCTGTAGGGGTTTTCTTTGCAGAGATCATTTAATTTACATCACAGACATGATTACAATAGAAGATAACACTTCTAGGTGTGACACAACTGACTCTTCATTGCATTCACTACTGACAGTGGCGTAAATACCCGGGTAACAGCAGTATCGGCTGCCACAGGGCCTGGGACCTTACCTGCTGGAATAACCCCAGCAGATAATGGGACCTATTTAAATACCGATCCCCGCTCCTGCTCATGGCCGCCTCCACTTCCCCTTCTGCGTCCCATATCATGCTGCTGGGGCCCCCTGGAAGGCAGTAGGGGAAGTGGAGGTAACATTCCAGACGTCACGGGGGCCAGGCTGGCATCATTATGCGTCGCGATGCTGGCCTCGCCCACGTGAACTCTGTACCGACATTAAAGAGGGCCGAAAGCAGCGGGGAGTGAGCCAAAGCCCGGGAGAGGTAAGTAACATTGGTTTTTATGTTTGTCACCTCCCCTTGGTCTCCAATCATTTTACTCTGGGGTCTGAAAAGACCCCAGAGTATAATAATTGTTCATGGGTGGTCCACTATGGGGCATAACACTGTGTGCAGGGGCCACTGTGTGACATAATATTGTGTGCAGGGGGCACTATAGGGTATAATACTGTGTGCAGGGGCTACTATGGGGCATAATACTGTGTGCAGGGGCCACTATGGAGCATAATACTGTGTTCAGGGGCCACTATGGGGCATAATACTGCATGGAGGGGCCACAATTGGGCATAATACTGTGTGCAGGGGCCACAATGCAGCATAATATACAAGTAAGCATATTAATAAATAAATAATCCTGTGTGCAGGGGCCACTGTGGGGCATAATACTGTGTGTAGTGGCCACTATGGGACATAATACTGTGTGTAGGGGCCATGGTGGGGCATAATAGTGTGTGCAGGGGCCATGGCCGGGCATAACACTGTATGTGTGGGCGGCCACTATGCGGCATAATAGTGTGTGTGCAGGAAACACGGTGGGACATAATACTGTGTGGAGGGGCTGCTATGGGACATTATACTATGTGGAGGAGCCGCTATGGGATATTGCACCCTGTGGAGGGGCCACTATGGGATATTATACTGTCTGGATGCCACTTTGGGATATTATAGTGTGTGTAGGGAATGGGGAGTTATACTGTGTGGAGGCCAGGAAAGGGGGTGTTATGCCATGGGAGGGGAGCAAGTCAAAAGTTTGCTTCGTGGCCCAGTCTTTGCTAGTTATGCCACTGTCTGCACTAATATAACATCAATACATGCATTTATTATTAGGGGTTGCACAAGGTTAGAAAAACATGGTGACTACTTTCAGATAAAGCACCACATGTGTGCATTGGTTGTGTCTGGGGCCTCAGCTCAGCCCTATTCCGTTTTATAAAGGTGAGGTGCAATACCCCACAAACTGTGTGTAGGCACGGTGGGGCGCTGATTGTGTGGAAAAGCTAAGCAGCCATGTTCTTCTAACCTGTGCGGGGGCCACAATGGGGCATTATACTGTTTGCAGGGGACACAATGGGGCATAATCCTCTGCTCAGGGGCCACTAAGGGACATATACTGTGTGGTGTGGTCCAACAGGGACCCAGTGATCTGTAGTGGGGCGCTGAGGGACCGAACGTACCCATAAGACCTCCATGTGAATAGAATGAATAGAATAGAACTACTATGGGGTTAAGGGCGCTACAGGAAATTACAGTCCGGCAGCCCCATAGTAGTGAATGTAGCTCTGTTCATCCAAGCGCGCAGGCGCTCCATTCACACGGAGGCTTTAGGGGGCTTTCAGTCCTCCATCCTTTTGATTAGTAGGGGCCAGGTGGTTGGGCCCCCCAGAGATCGGACACTTATCCCCTGTCGGTGGATAGGAGATAAGTGTCCTTAATGGTAGAAACATGGTGACTGTCCCTCCCCCATGCTTTACACTGTCAGGTTAGTTGGAACTTTCCTTCAGCCAATTCGTTTTAGTTGATCCTGACGCGCAAGCCACAATCCCTCCTCCAGCTGGATCATATGGGTATTCCCATCTCATAAAGAAGATGGCATATAACTTGGTTTATGATCTGTGGTGGTCCGATCACTGGCACCTCCACCAAGAGTTAAGAGGCTTCAGTGCTTATTTAGTGCTATGTCCCCTTCACAACTACCAGGCTGTAACTTCAATGGGACATCACTACGGCACCTATAGTCGCTGCTACACATCATATGGCGGGTGAGCGGCACAGCTCCTGGCATATAAACATTCCTGGACGCTGCGGTGTCCCACAACAGCTGATTTGGGGATAGATCATCAATATTTGCAAGGTGAATAACCCCTTTAATGGACCCATGTACTATACTTGTTGGGCATTGGACAGTTGCCTGTTGCCCATCGTGCAAATGGCTCACCCTTTTGATAGTGAGTCTGTATGTAGTGAACTGTTACTGAATAACTTGCTGACAGCTATATTGTGAAGTTATGTGCTCCCTCTGGAGCCCTGACCTCTTCTGAAGCATGCAGTTATGGGATTTGTCACCCAATGCCGGAGGCTTTGGGTGAGGTGAGTAAAAATAATAAACTGTTATACTCACCTTATCTCACCTCTTCTGAGCATCCTTGTGGGATCCGGCAATCCCGCTGTAGTTTATGGGGTCTTCAAGAGTCCAGCGGTAACTGCTGTTTTAGAGGACGGGCTATCTGACATTCGGATTCCCCAGTGGATCCGAACAATGAAGAGCCCGGTACAAGTGTGAACCTAGGCTTAGTTGAAAATTGACCCTCGGGCTGTTCATTACTATGACTTACTTCTGCAGCCTTTTGTTAACCCTGTTCCACTGTTATGTCTAACGTTCACTCACCTTCTGATATGTGTTCTATGTTCTACTGTGAATAAAATATGATTATATGAGTTCATCAAAGCATTGCTTCTTATTTTCTTTACATTTTAAACACTGTCCCAACTTTTTTGGAATTGAGGTTTTATTAAGACATTTGTATCCTTTACACAATTTGACCCCAATTACTCCAACTATCTCCTTTACTTAGACTGGCTTAAGATATACCACCAGTCTTAGTAGATGTGGGCCATTGTCTGGTAAAATGGACTTTGCTGAGTGGGGTGTCCTTCCAAGTTTTGTTATGGGGCCCTGTGGATATGAAGCCTCTTTAGTCTGTTTCCTATTATTATACAAGTCCCCCTGTCTCTCCTGTGCTCAGTCGCTCTTGTGGACTCTTCAGTCTTCTTTCAGGTAGGATGTTGTGAATAGATGTGAGGACACTTACAATGTTATTGCCCCCCATCAGGGAGACTGAACCCCATAACACTTGTAATGTAACCTGGGACAGGAGATGACATTATGGTATCACAATGACTAGAGTTATGTGTGATCTGCTCAATGTATATGGCGCCCCCTATAGTCCCCTGTCCTGCAGCAGCTGCCGCCATGTATATATAGGAGATTATACACTTTATTACTGTATATACATATACTGGAATATACTGGAATATTGACTGATAGCCATTACTATCATCATGGTCACTATCTAAGGAGTAATTCAGACACAAGACAAAAACCAAAAACACAATATAGATAAGTTTAAAGGATTTTTATTTGAATAGGCAACATTGTAATTAAATATTACTGGCCCTTTAAATTATAAAAAGGTCACAGTAACCCAGAGGTCAGGCCTGGTGGAGACCATAGCACTTACTGTGGTCCAGTCCACCCTTGTCCTGAGATGAGAGTCACCGACCCAATGATCCAGAGGAAGGCGAAACAACCCCCGGAGAGTTATACCTCAGGGGGGGCAAAAAATTCCTTCCTGACCCCAAATATGACGATCGGATATCTCCCTGGATCATATGTCGCCTGCTGCCTAGTGCTGTATGTATACATGTGTGTATGTATGTATGTATGCATGTATGTATTTATATATGTATTTATGTTGTATGTATATATGTATGTATGTGAGTGTGTATGTATTTATGTATATATGTATTTATGTTGTATGTATATATGTGTGTATGTACTGTATGTATGCTGTATATATTTATTTATGTTGTATGTATATATCTGTGTATGCATGTATGCTGTATATATGTATTTATGTTGTATGTATATATCTGTGTATGCATGTGAGTGCTGTATGTATTTATATAAGTATTTATGTTGTATGTATTTAAGCTCATGAGAGCTTAATGTATAAGAAAACCACACACATAAAATCCTTTATTGCAGTAAGGAGACTCCCCCCGCACATCCCTCTTTGAACATTTTATTAAAAAAAAAAATTGAAAAAGCTGAATATCCGACGTCATCCAGTGAATCTGAATGTGTCAAAAAAAACCCACGCCTGTAAAAAATAAACAAGCAATAAATAATTATATTTAATAAATAAATAAATAAATAAAAATAATAGATAAATCTGGCCATACACATGAGATTTTGTCTAAACACCAGCTATCTCACCCAACTTTCCAATACACATGCACACTTGGCTTAGTAGTACATTTGTGGGTTTCTTGTAGTCATTGGCCTACTTTCATGACCCGTGCCAGTAACCTGTTACCATAATAGCTATGGGGCATCTCGGCAGATCCGCGCACCAGAAAACGGTCTGGGATTCAAAGAGCAGATGTGTGTGTGGGGGGGGGGAGGGGGGATCAGGCTGCAGGTACTATTTCTCATGTAATAACAAGGCCTGCAGACATGTTGGTGAAGGATACGTTGGTGAAGGATACATCTGTATTTTGCCCACATCCTAAACTATACGCATTAATAGCTGGTCCTGAACACTCATTTGCCAGCTATTCCTCCCACCTCTCCCATACACATGCACACTTAACCAATCATACATATATTTTTAACAGGGACTGGCACCAACTTACAGATGAAGCAATTTGTAAACTAACATTCATTGTGCTACAAACAACCTTTTGGCTAAAATCAGTTGGTTTCAGTGACTTACGTCTAATGAATATGGAAACCTTTAGGCCAGGGCTACACACAGCATACACAGAATTTCTACAAGCCACCATGATAAAAACACATCAAATTGGATATAGTCTACCCCCTCTAAGTAACACAATGTGTGAACAAGGACTCAGCAGTGAGTGTAGAGCTACTTACCTGCACATCTGTCCTCTTCAAGCTATCAAGCTCAAGTGACACAAGATGGCTCAGGATAAGAACGTTACACATTCTAAACCCATTGTGACATCATCCAGTGTCTGTGATGTCATGTGCTGTCTATGGTGTGAAGGGTTTTTATAATATACATTACCCTTAGAGATGATATATAAGATGTTTTATCCAGGATTTACTATAGTTATATATAGATGGTGCACAGTATTACTTTTCTTGCCCTGTATGACCAGAGTAATTCTCAGTCCTTATTCTGTATATATGGATAGTGCACAGTACCACTTCTCTTTTCCTGTACAGAGGGTGTACGTTCAAGTATCTGGCCTTATTCTATATATAGACAGTGCACAGTATCACTTCTCTTGTCCTGTATACTGGGTGTAATTCTCAGTATCTGCTCTTATTCTGTTTATATAGACCAGGGGTCGGCAACCCCCGACACGCGTGCCAAGAGTGGTATTTCCCTGGCACGGCAGTCCGAGTCCTCACCCAGCGGCTTCGATCGGACCAAACATGGCCGAAATGAAACTGCTATTATTATACTGTGGGGTCTCTTCAGACCCCTGAGTATAATAAGCGGAGACTTAGGAGAAGTGATGAAACATAAAAAACAATGATACTCACCTTGCTCCCTTCGCTACGCGGCGGCTGTGCGATCTGCAGGCGCTTCTGACAGCAGACAGGGCCTCAGGGGTCACGTCCGGCATCATTACGCATAATGACGCGACGTGACCTCTGAGACTCAACCAGCGGTCGCTGACTACAGGCAGAAGCGCCGAAGAGAACAGAGCGGCTGCGGAGCGTGGAATGGTGAGTACATTGTTTTTTTATGTTTGTCACCTCTCTTGGTCCTGCACTTATTATACTGGGGGCCTGAAGAGAGCTATGGAACATAATACCATGTGCAGGGACCGCTATGGGATCTAATATCGTGTGCAGGGACCGCTATGGGATCTAATACCGTGTGCGGGTTCCGCTATGGGACCTAATACCGTGTGTGGGTACTGCTATGGGACCTAATACCATGTGCAGGGACCGCTATGGGACCTAATACCGTGTGCTGGGGTCACTATGTGACATAATACCGTGTGCTGGGGTCACTATGTGACATAATGCCGTGTGCTGGGGTCACTATGTGACATAATACCGTGTGCTGGGGCCACTATATGACATAATACCGTGTGCTGGGGCCACTATATGACATAATACTGTGTGCTGGGGTCACTATGTGACATAATACCGTGTGCTGGGGTTACTATGTGACATAATACCGTGTGCTGGGGTCACTATGTGACATAATACGGTGTGCTGGGGCCACTATATGACATAATACCGTGTGTAGGGTCCACTATGTGACATAATACGGTGTGCAGAAGCTGTTATGGGACATTATTCTGTATAACGGTGTGTTTTCTGCATTAAGGATGTGTTTTTGCACTGAAAACACAGGCATTTTTTTTTTTTTTGTGCAAAAATGCACCATGTGAACGCAGTTTTACATTGAAGTAAAAGTTCCAGTGGCCTAAGACTATATCTGCATCCAGATACATAATGTGTTACCACCCTGAGGGTGCTGCCATACGGTGCTCCTGGACACTTACATTTACCACTAATTGTGGGATGTACATGTACTTTCATTGCTTCTAATCGGAAAGTACAGGAGCGTCCCAGGAAATAGCAGTAAATGCATTTGTCCTAAAGCATCTTGTGGAAGCACTTCTGTGTTATGGTTTGTGGTATATGACTTTAGTTTAGGGGTCGTCAGACTTACAATTATTGACCGGCACTCCGAGTACCTCATCTTTGATTTTTTAATTAAAATCGGCACGCCGAACAAAAAAGGTTGCCTACCCCTGATATAGACAGTGCACAGTATCATTTCTCTTGTCCTCAGTGGTGAACCTAGCCTCTTTGCTGCCTGAGGCGGACTATCGAAAGACATCAAAAGACGGCCCCCCCCCAAAAAAAAAAAAAAAAAAAAAAATTGCGTTTACATGCTGTTAGCGTCACACACTGTTATTGTCGTACAATAAACATACACAAACTTATGAAACAGTTTTTAAGAATTCTTCTTCCTGTATTATTTCAGTATCAGAAATCAACAACACGGCATTAACAATGAAAGTAACTTCACACATCTTCTGCTTGGTTGATGGACGAGGCCACGTGGCCCCCATTCTCTATAATAGGAGCGCCGCAGATAGCTGAGTACTGGACTTCGGGTATCTTTGGCACTCCCATCGAAGTGAATGAGAGCCACGCGGGTTCGTCCATCCACCAAGCGACACACCTATATATATGGCTGCGGTCAGGCTGTATTCCCACCCAGTGGAGGAAAAAAAAAAAACAATTCTCAGGCTCAGACCCCTCTACAGACAGATCCCCATCAATCAGATATTTATCCTCTATCATTTAGGTGAATACAGGGCAGTAACATTTTGTGACTTACAGGTGACGTCTCTGACTAATCCTTCACATTTCCCTTCTCTTCCCTTTGGACCGCCGCATCCGACCCACATTGTCCTCACCTGCACACCCATCCTGCTGCTACCCCAATTATAAAATATATGATATAACCCCCCCATAATGAATAACTCCCAAGTGTATCTTTATATTAATAATGTCCCTGTGTACCCTGTATAAATAGTGCCCCTTATTAATAATGTCCCAGGTGTTAACTAATTAAAAGGTTTTTCAGGTCATTAATAAACTAATCAGTGGGGCTCAAAAACCCTGGACCCCCACTGATCAGCTGTTTGAATGAACCGTGGTACCTGTGTAAGCTCCGTGACCGCTTCTCTGTTTACACAGTGTCATTCATCTCATAGCGGCCATGTAATGTAACTACAGCCTCGTCCTATACACGTCTATGTGACAAGGCTGTAATTACATCACACGGTCACTATAAACAGACAGCGTATGATATAAACAGGCCCCTTCATACAGCTGATCAGAGGGGGGATCCACTGACCT
The DNA here is from genome assembly GCA_947044405.1 of Leptodactylus fallax. Lineage (NCBI taxonomy): Eukaryota > Metazoa > Chordata > Amphibia > Anura > Leptodactylidae > Leptodactylus > Leptodactylus fallax. Next base: position 3,415,959 of record CAMRHE010000201.1, on the reverse strand, counting down.
CTTATTGATAATTTGTCCTAAGGATAGATTATCAATAAAAATTAGCTGGAAAGCCCCTTTAATAAAGCCCAAGTGCCACCTTAAAGGGGTTGTACAGGATAACCACTTTTTTAATATGAGGCTGGGGAAGGTGCTCCGGTGTCTCCCAGCGCGTTCCAGTCCTGCTGCTCCAGTGTTTTCTTCCCCACAGCCCTGTGATGTCCCGTGTCAGCGACCTCAACGGTCATGTGCGGTGGGGACTTCCGCCAGAAGAAAACACCAGAGCAGCAGAACCAGACTGCGATGGGAGACATCGGAGCACAAGAGACAGTTGAGTAGGTGTTTTTTTTAATACAGTATTACATGGTATTATGCCCCGCAGCGGCCCCTGCACACAGTATTATGCCCCACAGAGGCCCCTGCACACGGTATTATGCCCCACAGCGGCCCCTGCACAGGGTATTATGCCCCGCAGAAGCCCCTGCACACGGTATTATGCTCTATAGTGACCCTTGCACACGGTATTATGCCCCATAGTGGTCCCTGCACATGGTATTATGCCTCATAGTGGCCTCTGCACACGGTATTATGCCCCATAGTGGCCCCTATACATGGTATTATGTTCCATAGTGGCCCCTGCACTAGGCATTATGCTCCATAGTGGCCCCCGCACACAGTATTATGCCCAATAGTGGCCCCTGCACTCGGTATTATGCTCCATAGTGGCCCCTGCACACAGTATTATGCCCCGCCGTGGCCCCTGCACACGGTATTATGCTCCATAGTGGCCCCTGCACACGGAAATATGCCCCGCAGCGGCCCCCGTACACAGTATTATGCTCCATAGTGGCCCCTGCACACAGTATTATGCCTCATAGTGGCCCCTGCACTTGGTATTATGCTCCATAGTGGCCCCTGCACACAATATTATGCTCCATAGTGGCCCCTGCACATGGTATTATGCTCCATAGTGGCCCCTGCACTCGGTATTATGCTCCATAGTGGCCCCTGCACACAGTATTATGCCCCGCCGTGGCCCCTGCACACGGTATTATGCTCCATAGTGGCCCCTGCACACGGTAATATGCCCCGCAGCGGCCCCCGCACACAGTATTATGCTCCATAGTGGCCCCTGCACACGGTATTATGCCTCATAGTGGCCCCTGCACTTGGTATTATGCTCCATAGTGGCCCCTGCACACAATATTATGCTCCATAGTGGCCCCTGCACATGGTATTATGCTCCATAGTGGCCCCTGCATTCGGTATTATGCTCCATAGTGGCCCCTGCACACAGTATTATGCCCCGCCGTGGCCCCTGCACACGGTATTATGCTCCATAGTGGCCCCTGCACACGGTAATATGCCCCGCAGCGGCCCCCGCACACAGTATTATGCTCCATAGTGGCCCCTGCACACGGTATTATGCCTCATAGTGTCCCCTGCACTTGGTATTATGCTCCATAGTGGCCCCTGCACACAGTATTATGCCCCGCAGCGGCCCCTGCACACAATATTATGCTCCATAGTGGCCCCTGCACTCGGTATTATACTCCATAGTGGCCCCTGCACATGTAATTACGCCCCATAGTGGCCCCTGCACACAGTATTCTGCTCCACAGTAACCCACCCATGAACTATTATTATACTCTGGGGTCTAAAAGACCCCAGAGTGTAATGATCAGAGACCCAGTTGGTGACAAACATAAAAACCAGTGTTACTTACCTGGGCTCCGATGCACTCTCTGCTTTCGGTCCTCTTCTATGTCGCACAGACCGGCGTCGCAACATAATGACATCGGCCTGGCTCACGTGACACCTGTGACGTCACCAAAGAAGGCCGAAGCCTGCTGGGAGTAACATTGGATCGCTGGTAAGGTGAGTAACATTGGTTTTTATGTTTATCACCTCCCCTGGGTCTCTGATTATTATACTCCGGGGTCTGAAAACACCCTGGAGTATAATAATAATAGTATTTGGCCTCACTTACCGATGTCCACGGCTTCTCACAGCGGCATCCGCTTCCCCTTCTGCGTCCGATAGCAGAAGGGGAAGCAGAGGCGGCCACAGCAGGAGCGGGGATCGGTAAATAAATACCTGCTGGGGATACTCCAGTAGGTAAAGGCCTATTTATATATATTAAGTTATCCAAACCTACCTGCGATCCCTTGATGGAGCTGCCGCCTCCTCTTCTTCACCCGCGTCTCAGCGTAGGAGGCGCGATGACGCCGCCTGCGCTGAGATGCAGAGATCTCGTAAACCAGCCCAGGACAGGTATCGCGCAGCTTTGTTTTTTTTTTTTTTTAAGCAGTCTGTCCTGGGCTGGTTTACGGTAAATAGAATGTAAAAAATGCCTCCCCTCAGATAGTGACGGACAGTGCCGCCTGAGGCAGCCGCCTCACTTCGACTCATTAGCGGTGCGCCCCTGCTTGTCCTGTATACTGGATGTAATTCTCAGTATCTGCTCTTATACTGTATATATAGACAGTGCACAGTACCACTTCTCTTGTCCTGTATACTGGGTGTAATTCTCAGTATCTGCTCTTATTCTGAATAGATAGTGCACAGTATCACTTCTCTTGTCCTGTATACGGGGTGTAATTCTCAGTATCTGCTCTTATTCTGAATATATAGACAGTGCACAGTATCACTTCTCTTGTCCTGTATAATGGGTGTAATTCCCAGAATCTGCTCTTATTCTGAATATATAGACAGTGCACAGTACCACTTCTCTTGTCCTGTATACTGGGTGTAATTCTCAGTATCTGCTCTTATTCTGAATAGATAGTGCACAGTATCACTTCTCTTGTCCTGTATACTGGGTGTAATTATCAGTATCTGCTCTTATTCTGTATATACAGACAGTGCACAGTATCACTTCTCTTGTCCTGTATACTGGGTGTAATTCTCAGTATCTGCTCTTATTCTGAATATATAGACAGTGCACAGTATCACTTCTCTTGTCCTGTATAATGGGTGTAATTCCCAGAATCTGCTCTTATTCTGTATATATGGACGGTGCACAGTACCACTTCTCTTGTCCTGTATACTGGGTGTAATTCTCAGTATCTGCTCTTATTCTGAATAGATAGTGCACAGTATCACTTCTCTTGTCCTGTATACTGGGTGTAATTATCAGTATCTGCTCTTATTCTGTATATACAGACAGTGCACAGTATCACTTCTCTTGTCCTGTATACTGGGTGTAATTCCCAGAATCTGCTCTTATTCTGAATATATAGACAGTGCACAGTATCACTTCTCTTGTCCTGTATACTGGGTGTAATTCTCAGTATCTGCTCCTATTCTGTATATATAGACAGTGCACAGTACCACTTCTCTTGTCCTGTATACTGGGTGTAATTCTCAGTATCTGCTCTTATTATGTATATATGGACACTGCACAGTATCACTTCTCTTGTCCTGTATACTGGGTGTAATTTTCAATATCTGCTCTTATTCTGTATATATGGACAATTCACAGTGCCACTTCTCTTGTCCTGTATACTGGGTGTAATTCTCAGTATCTGCTCTTATTATGTATATATGGGCACTGCACAATACCACATCCCTTGTCCTGTATGCAGAGGTGAACCTAAGTGAAGTGCGGGTATCTTGAGGGATATAGTCTGTATTCAGAATGAAGAGATGTACAAACCTTCAGGTTATAATAACCATATAATAGGTTTATAGCATTCCTGTCTGCACTCCGTGGCGTAAATACCGCCACTATTAACTAGTAAAGTAACGTCCTTTTTTATTTTTAAATAACCCCAGCAGATTTTTGGAATAACCCCAACAGATTACAGTCCCTATTTACTTTCCGATTCCCGCTTCTGCTCACGGCCACCACCGCTTCCCCTTCTGCGTCCCATATCATATCGCTGGGGCCCCCTGGAGGGCAGAAGGGGAAGCAAAGCAGGCTGTGAGCACGAGCGGGGATCGGTGAGCGGGGATCGGTAAGTGAGGCCGCAGGCCCGCGAACAACAAACAAATACTGCTATTATTATACTCTGGGGTCTTTTCAGACCTCGGAGAATAATGAGCGGAGGCCCAGGGGAGGTGAGAAACATAAAAAACAGTGTTACTCACCTCTCCTGCACTCCGGCATTTCAGGGCAGTCTATGGGCCTCTTTGGTGATGTCCCAGATGGCATCATTATGTGTCACAATGCTGGCCTGGCCCACGTGACTTCTGTACCGACATTGAAGAGTGCCGAAAGCAGCAGGGAGTGCTCCGGAGCCCGGGAGAGGTAAGTAATATTGGTTTTTATGTTTGTCACCTCCCTTGGGGTTCCGATCATTATATTCTAAGATCTGATAAGACCCCAGAGTATAATACTTGTTCATGGGTCGTCCACTATGGGGCATAATACTGTGTACAGGGACCAATATGGGACATAATAATGCGTGGAGGGGCCACTATGGGGCATAATAGTGTGTGTGCAGGGGCCGCTATGGGGCATAATACTGTGTGCAGGGGCCACTATGGGGCATAATACTGTGTGCAGGGGCCACTATGGGACATAATATTGTGTGTGCAGGGGCCATGGTGGGGCATAATAGTATTTGTGCGGTGGCCACTATGGGGCATAATAGTGTTTGTGTGGGGGCCACTATGGGGCATAATAGTGTGTGTAGAAGCCTTGGTGGGACATAATAATGTGTGCAGGGGTCGCTGTGAGACATTATACTGTGTGGAGGGGCCGCTATGGGACATTACACAGTGTGGAGGGGGTAAATGGGGAGTTATACAGTGTGGAGGCCAGGAAAGGGGGCGCTATGCTGTGGGGGGGGGGGGCCCAAGTCAAAAGTTTTCTTGGTTGCCCAGTATTTCCTAGTTACGCCACTATCTGCACTAATATAATAACATCAATACATGCATTTATTATTGGGGGTTACACAAGGTTAGGAAAACATGGTGACTTCTTTCAGATACAGCACCACATGTGTGCATTGGTTGTGTCTGGTATTGCAGCTCAGCCCTAATCCGTTTTATAAAGGTGAGGTGCAATATCACAAACAAACTGTAGACAGGTGGGGTGCTGATTCTGGAAAAAAAAAGCAGCCATGTTCTTCTAATCTTGTATAAACCCTTTAAAGGGGTTGTGCCGTTATAGATACTTATCTCCTATCCACAGCACAGGGGATAAGTGTCCAAGTGCTGGGGATCCAACAGGGATCCAGTGATCAGGAGGATGAGGGACCGAACGTCCCCATAAAGCCTCCATGTGAATAGAGCGCCAGTGTGCTTGCATGACTAGCACTCCATTCACTTCTATGGGGTTAAGGGCACTGCAGGAAATTACAGCAATGAATGTAGCGCCGGTCATCCAAGCGCACAGGCTCTCCATTCACAAGGAAGCTTTAGAGAGACTTTAAGTCCCCCATCCTTTTGAATAGGCGGTCGGTTCCCCCATCGATTGGACACTTATCCCCTGTCGTTGGAAAGGAGATAAGTGTCCTTAAAGGTTGTTACTTTGTCCCTCCCCCATGCTTTACACTGTAGGTTAGAACTTTCCTTACCAATCATTTAGGGTGGGTTCACACCTGCGCTTCAGTCCGTCCGCTGCCAATCCGAGTGAAAATCTCGGAGAACGGGATAGGCATCGGATACCGACAGGTTAGCGACGCATTGGTTAAAAACCCATTCATTTGAATGGGTTTTTAAAGCAATGCGCGGGTGTGCGCTTATACCCTCTGCACTGCAAATCCTTTTTTTTCGTCGGAAACAAAGTCGGACATGCAGGACTTCGTGTGCGACGAAAAAAAACGAATGGGTTTTTAACCAATGCGTCGCTGACCTGTCAGTATCCGATGCCTATCCCGTTCCCTGAGATTTTCACTCGGATTGGAAGCGGACGGACTGAAGCGCAGGTGTGAACTCACCCTTAGTTGATCCTGAGGCCAAGCCAAATCGCTCCTCCAGCTGGATCATATGGGTATTCCCATCTCATACAGAGATGGCATATAACTTGGTTTATGATCTGTGGTGGTCCGATCACTGGCACCTCCACCAAGAATTAAGAGGCTTCAGTGCTTATTTAGTGCTATGTCCACTTGAATTCCAAAAAGATAATTGGCTATAAAACATAACTTTTAATACATGCCAATATTAAAACACGAATTACAAAAATTTAAATATACACCTCCCATGAAGCACAGGCAACAGGGCACCTATACCCTATAGCCGTGATGGTGAACCTATGGCACGCGTGCCAGAGAGGGCACGCAGAGCCCTCTCTGTTGGCACGCGCGCCATCGCCATGATCGCTCACTAACGGGGAATCCGTTAGTGAACGATCGCTTCTTTCAGTTGTAAACTGTAAATCGGTAAAGGCTAAATACTGTTCTCTGGAAGGACCTTCTGACGTCATAAGGTCACGTGACAGGGTAGGCGTATCTTTATGTGTAAGAAGGTCCTTCTACATGAAGAAAAGTTGTATCCTGAGCAGTGGAGGAACATGGAGAGATGTGGGGTGCAGGGTGTAGTGTGGGGGGGGAGAGATGTGGGGTGCAGGGTGCAGTGAGGGGAGAGGGATGTGGGGTGCAGGGTGTACTGTGAGGGGGAGAGATATGGGGTGTGGGGAGAGAGATGTGGGGTCCAGGGTGTACTGTGGGGGGGGGGAGAGATGTGGGTTGCAGGGTGTACTGTGGGGGAGAGATGTGGGATGCAGGGTGTACTGTGAGGGGGAGAGATGTGAGGTGCAGGGTGTAGTGTGAGGGGAGATGTGGGGTCCAGGGTGTACTGTGGGGGGGGGGGGAGATGTGGGGTGTGGGGAGAGAGATGTGGGGTGCAGGGTGTACTGTGGGGGGGAGAGATGTGGGGAGAGAGATGTGAGGTGCAGGGTGTACTGTGGGGGGGAGAGATGTGGGGATAGAGATGTGGGGTGCAGGGTGTAGTGTGGGGGGAGAGATGTGAGGGGGATAGATGTGGGGTGTGGAGAGAGAGATGTGGGGTCCCAGGGTGTACTGTGGGGGGGGGAGAGATGTGGGGTGTGGGGAGAGAGATGTGGGATGCAGGGTGTACTGTGGGGAGAGAGATGTGGGGTGCAGGGTGTAGTGTGGGGGGAGAGATGTGAGGGGGATAGATGTGGGTGTGGAGAGAGAGATGTGGGGTCCCAGGGTGTACTGTGGGGGGTGGGGAGAGATGTGGGGTGTGGGGAGAGAGATGTGGGATGCAGGGTGTACTGTGGGGGGAGAGATGTGGGATGCAGGGTGTAGTGTGGGGGGGAGATGTGGAGTGCAGGCTGTAGTGTGGGGGGAGATGTGGGGTGCAGGGTGTAGTGTGGGGGGAGATGTGGGGTGCAGGGTGTACTGTGAGGGGGAGAGATGTGAAGTGCAGGGTGTACTGTGAGGGGGAGAGATGTGGGGTGTGGGGAGAGAGATGTGTGGTCCAGGGTGTACTGTGAGGGAGGAGAGATGTGGGGTGCAGGGTGTACTGTGGGGGGAGAGATGTGGGATGCAGGGTGTAGTGTGGGCTGAGAGATGTGAGGTGCGGGGTGTAGTGTGGGGGGGAGAGATGTGGGGTGCAGGCTGTAGTGTGGGGGGGAGATGTGGGGTGCAGGGTGTAGTGTGGGGGGAGATGTGGGGTGCAGGGTATACTGTGAGGGGGAGAGATGTGAGGTGCAGGGTGTACTGTGAGGGGGAGAGATGTGGGGTGTGGGGAGAGAGATGTGGGGTCCAGGGTGTACTGTGGGGGAGGAGAGATGTGGGATGCAGGGTGTAGTGTGGGCGGAGAGATGTGAGGTGCAGGGTGTAGTGTGGGGGGGGAGAGATGTGAGGTGCAGGCTGTAGTGTGGGGGGGAGAGATGCAGGGTGCAGGCTACATGCAAGATGGGGGAATGGGGGTGCAGGCTGTGGTGAGCAAGAAGGGGGAAGCAGGGGAGGCAGGTTAATTTAAGGTGAAATTGCCGTGTTGGCACTTTGCGATAATTTAATGGGCTTTGGGTTGCAGTTTGGGCACTCGGCCTCTAAAAGGTTCGCCATCACTGCCCTATAGTGATATCACATAATATAGCACCTTATGTGCTGGCATGGCGGCCTCCAGAAAATAAAACCACGTAACCTACCGTGATTCGGCTGCAGGAATGGAAATAACGCACTGGCGATGTAAGGCCAATAGCGTGACCAACAGTAAATGAGGGAGCACCACAGGGATATATAAAATAGTACAGTTCTGATAGTGCCAAAAGAAGGGGAGGAATTAAGAGGCTTCAGTGCTTATTTAGTGCTATGTCACATTCACAACTACCAGGCGGTGACTTCAATGGGACATCACTGCAGTACCTATAGTCGCTGCCTACACATCATATGGCGGGTGAGCAGCACAGCTCTTGACATATAAACATTCCTGGATGCTGCGGTGTCCCACAACAGCTGATCTGGGGATAGATCATCAATATTTGCAAGGTGAATAACCTCTTTAATGGAACCATGCACAATACTTGTTGGGCATTGGACAGTTGCCTGTTGCCCATCGTGCAAATGGCTCCCCCTTTTGATAGTGAGTCTGTATGTAGTGAACTGTTACTGAATAACTTGCTGACAGCTATATTGTGAAGTTATGTGCTCCCTCTGGAGCCCTGACCTCTTCTGAAGCATGGAGTTATATATATGTATACAACTGGATTCAACCCAATTATTCCAAAAATTTTGTGTTTGACCTGCACTTGAAACATTTGGGGTCTGTCACCCATGCTGAAGGCCCAGGGGAGATGAGTAAAAATAATAAACTGTTATACTCACCTTGTCTCACCTCTCCTGAGCATCCTTGTGGGATCCAGCAATCCCGCTGTAGTTTATGGGGTCTTCTGGAGTCGGCGGGTAACTGCTGTTTTAGAGGACGGGCTCACTGACGTTCAGATCCCCTGGTGGATCCGAACAATGGAGATCCCGGCACAAGTGTGAACCTAGCCTTAGTTGAAAATTGACACTCGGGCTGTTCATTACTATGACTTACTTCTCCAGCCTTTTGTTAACCCTGTTCCACTGTTATGTCTAATGTTCACCTTCTGATATGTGTTCTATGTTCTACTGTGAATAAAATATGATTATATGAGATCATCAAAGCCTTGCTTCTTATTTTCTTTACATTTTAAACACCGTCCCAACTTTTTTGGAACTGAGGTTTTATTAAGACGCTTGTATCCTTTACACAATTTGGCCCCAATTACTCCAACTATCTCCTTTCCTTAGACTGTCTTAAGATATACCACCAGTCTTAGTAGATGTGGGCCGTTGTCTGGTAAAGTAGTCTTTGCTGAGTGGGGTCTCCTTCCAAGTTTTGTTACAGGGCCCTGTGGATATGAAGCCTCTTTAGTCTGTTTCCTATTATTATACAAGTCCCCCTGTCTCTCCTGTGCTCAGTCGCTCTTGTGGACTCTTCAGTCTTCTTTCAGGTAGGATGTTGTGAATAGATGTGAGGACACTTACAATGTTATTGCCCCCCATCAGGGAGACTGAACCCCATAACACTTGTAATATAACCTGGGACAGGAGATGACATTATGGAGGATAATACAGTGTGCAGGGGCCACTATGGAGGATAATACTGTGTTCAGGGGCCACTATGGAGGATAATACTGTGTGCAGGGGCCGCTATGGAAGATAATACTGTGTGCAGGGGCCGCTATGGGGCATAATACCGTGTGCAGGGGCTGCTATGGGGCATAATACCATTTGCAGAGGCTGCTATGGGGCATAATACCGTGTACAGGGGCCGTTATAGGACATAATACCGTGTGCAGGGGCTGCTATGGGACATAATATCGTGTGCAGGGGCCGCTATGTGACATAATACCGTGTGCAGGGGCTGGTATGTGACATAATACAGTGTGCAGGGGTCGTCAGACTTACAATTATTGACCAGCACTCCGAGTACATCAACTTTTGATTTTTTTAATCGGAATCGGCACGCCGAACAAAAAAGGTTGCCTACCCCTGATCTAAGGAGTAATTCAGACACAAGACAAAAACCACAAACATAATATAGATAAGTTTAAAGGGTTTTTATTGAATAGGCAACATTGTAATTAAATATTACTGGCCTTTTAAATTATAAAAAGATCACAGTAACCCAGAGGTCAGGCCTGGTGGAGACCATAGAACTTACTGTGGTCCAGTCCACCCTTGTCCTGAAATGAGAGTCACCGACCCAATGATCCAGAGGAAGGCGAAACAACCCCCCGGAGTGTTATACCTCAGGGGGGCAAAAAATTCCTTCCTGACCCCAAATATGGCGATCGGATATCTCCCTGGATCATATGTCGCCTGCTGCCTAGTGCTGTATGTATATATGTGTGTATGTATGTATGCTGTATGTATGTATATATGTGTGTATGTATGTATGTATGTATGCTGTATGTATGTATATATGTATTTATGTTGTATGTATATATATATCTATGTGTGTGTGCTGTATGTATTTATATATGTATTTATGTTGTATGTATTTAAGCTCATGAGAGCTTAATGTATAAGAAAACCACACACATAAAATCCTTTATTGCAGTAAGGAGACTCCCCCGCACATCCCTCTTTGAACATTTTATTTAAAAAAAAATTGTAAACTCTGAATATCCGACGTCATCCAGTGAATCTGAATGTGTCAAAAAAAAAACCAAACCTGTAAAAAATAAACAAACAATAAATAATTATATTTAATAAATAAATAATAATATATAAATCTGGCCATACACATGTGATGTCTAAACAACAGCTATCTCACCCAATTTTCCAATACACATGCACACTTGGCTTAGTACATTTGTGGGTTTCTTGTAGTCATTGGCCTACTTTCAAAAGTGACCCATCCCAGTAACCTGTCACCGTAATAGCTATGGGGCTTTTCGGCAGATCTGTGCACTAGAAAATGGTCTGGGATTCAAAGAGCAGACGTCTGTGTGTGGGGGGATCAGGCTGCAGGTACTATTTCTCATGTAATAACACGCCTGCAGACATGTTGGTGAAGGCTACATCTGTATTTTGCCCACATCCTAAACTATACACATTAATAGCTGGTTCTGAACACTCATTTGGCAGCTATTCCTCCCACCTCTCCCATACACATGCACGCTTAACCAATCATACATGTGTTTTAACAGGGACTGGCACCAACTTACAGATGAAGCAATTTGTAAACTAACATTCATTGTGCTACAAACAACCTTTTGGCTAAAATCAGTTGGTTTGAGTGACTTACATCTAATGTATATGGAGAACTTTAGGCCAGGGCTACACACAGCATACAAGCCACAGAATTTCTACAAGCCACCATGACAAAAACACATCAAATTGGATATAGTCCACCCCCTCTAAGCAACACAATGTGTGAACAAGGCCTCAGCAGTGAGTGTAGAGCTACTTACCTGCACATCTGTCCTCTTCAAGCTGTCAAGCTCAAGTGACACAAGATGGCTCAGGATAAGAACTTTACACATTCTAAACCCATTGTGACATCATCCAGTGTCTGTGATGTCATGTGCTGTCTATGGTGTGAAGGGTTTTTATAATATACATTACCCTTAGAGATGATATATAAGATGTTCTATCCAGGATTTACTATAGTTATATATAGATGGTGCACAGTATTACTTTTCTTGCCCTGTATGACCAGAGTAATTCTCAGTCCTTATTCTGTATATATGGACAGTGCACAGTACCACTTCTCTTGTCCTGTACACTGGGTGTAATTCTCAGTATCTGCTCTTATTCTGTATATACAGACAGTGCACAGTATCACTTCTCTTGTCCTGTATACTGGGTGTAATTCTCAGTATCTGCTCTTATTCTGTATATATGGACGGTGCACAGTACCACTTCTCTAGTCCTGTATACTAGGTGTAATTCTCAGTATCTGCTCTTATTCTGTATATATGCACAGTACCACTTCTCTTGTCCTGTATGCAAAGGTGAACCTAAGTGAAGTGTGAATATCTTGTGGGATATTGCCTCTATTCAGAATGAAGAGATGTACAAACCTTCAGTTATAATAACCATATAATAGGTTTATAGCATTCCTGTCTTCACTCAGTGGTGTAAATACCGCCACTATTAACTAGTAACGGCGTTGTTGTTTTTTTTTTTTTTAAATAGGCCGTTACCTTCTGGAATAACCCCAGCAGATAATGGGCCCACTTTACTTACCGGTCCCCACTCCTGCTCAAGGCCGCCTCTGCTTCCCTTTCTGCCTCCCATATCATGTTGCTGGGGCCCCCTGGAGGGCAGAAGGGAAAGCGGAGGTGGCTGTGAGCAAGAGCTGGGATTGGTAAGTGAGGGCATGTATGAGGGATTGTAAATGGGGCATTATACTGTGTGGAGGCCAGGAAAGGGGGTGCTATGCCGTGGGGGAAACCCTAAGTGAAAAGTTTGCTGGGGGGCCCAGTCTTTGCTAGTTATGCCACTGACTACTGACAATAGATAGATAGATAGATAGATAGATAGATAGCTTATCTACTCCCCCTGCCTGCACATAGTATGCCTAGAAATCTCTCTTATAGATCTCAATGAGTCAGCTTTAGACTATTGCTACCCATGGCCATGACTGTGCTGTAAAGAATATCACTAAATGCCATTAACAGAGCAGAGTATGGGCTTAGGGAAGCCCCATCCTCATATACAGAAAATAGAATAAAAAAATTCACAATCAAAAATAAAAACAGATAGGAATATGTGTAGGGGTTGTTTAAAAGTGGAAAAATCCTTACTTTACTAACAAAAATCTATCCACAATTTGTGTAATGTATTTTACTGTATTAAAAATTATGAAAATGGACTCATAATCCCCTAAAATTATGAGTCTTACATATACACGATATAATAGTAGGAGAGAAGCGTTATATATGTGCAATAAAACTATATGATTTATCAACTAGTAATGGTGGAATATTAATAAAAATAACACAACGATCAGACATACACAGAATTACAAGGTATTGGTAGGTTACTGTGTATCTTGACAAAATGGGATAAACTTGTATAATAAAGACTAATAACACAGCCTGAAGATAAAGGACTGTAAAATGTCCAATGAAGCTTTACAGTTCTTCTATGACAGTGCTCAAGGGATGGATAGACACAAATGGAGTCTCAACAGTACTGCAACATGTGACAGAAATGTGTAAGTAATAGCATGCTCTGTGTCATAAGACAGACAGAGACTCAACTGACCTTTATTGATGAAAATATATTCTTTTAATATCATTCATCCCACCAGCAATGCTATGTGAATACAATAGATAAACTGTATGGACTCCATTAAAAATTCAGAAACTGGTATTTCGATAACAGAATACCTGTTAAGAATGTAGTACATGTTTTCAAGGACACATTATTGTTCCATTAATTAATTCCTTACATTTTTGTAGAGAATAAGACAAATTTGACCTTGTCCCTTGATCTTGAGGTTTATTTTCTCCTACATGTAAAAGGAATACAAATAAATGCAAAAACTTACACAAGTTACAGTGAGGACATAAGAAAATCGGTTTGTTCAATCTCATTTCTTGGCCACTGTTCAATAAAGGTAGGTGAACTTTGTTTTTCTAGTGACAAAACCTCAAGTGTCAGTATAGCCTTAGGCTTGCTGGTCCAAAACAGCTGGAGGGTCTTAAAATACCCAGGAATGATATACAGCATTATAGATAAGCATTAATAAACATGACAACCTTTCTTCCCCTGTCACCTACTCCAGATACAAAATGTATCTATCACACATTGTCTGTGCTATTAAATATCTCAACCTACTTTATATTCTTTCCTGAAAGACTATGCAACTTTGCAACCATTCTTGATAGTATCTCAATACTTCTAAATTATATTAAAAAAAAAAACTTTGCAAAATGTTTGTTTAAGAATAGACATAAGGGAACTGATTTGTTTTGAGCCGGGTTTGACTAAAATATACCAAATTGTTCAGTTTTTAATGGAACTGAATAAATGGTGATTTGTCTTGAACAAACTAAAATGGCCGCCACCACATGTAGAAGTGACATGTGTCTGTAAGTCACTGTGACGTTCTGGAATCACCTGACAGCCTCTGTCATTTCAGTGATGGTGGAAGTTGTGAATGGATGTGGTATTCATCACTGTGTGATCCAAAGCAATTACTCCAATTTCTTAAGCAATACACAGCATTTTTGCATTTCAGCTCGAGAACCTTAGAAGTAGGAACATTAGAACAAAGTTTAGTCAGGTTTAATCAATTACAGACAGATTAGTGAGAGAAATCATACATAGGAGTGAGGGAGAATATCTGTGCTGTGAGAGCCAAACTGCTGCAGTAATACAGAACAAGTCTGCAATAATTTGGGATTCGTCTCGGACTAACTAACATTGGCGCCATGACATGCATTGCAGTAAATGATTATATTCTGTAGTTGTGACATCTGGTGCTCTATCTCTGCCTACTCACAGCACCTGGCACTCTCCTGTGACGTCATGCACCCGGGGTCACCGTTGAGGCCTGTGATTGGGCCACTGCTGTGACATGGGCATGCTGAGCGGCATGACATTATGACTCTTGGCAAGCCCATGACGCCGCAAAGAGGCAGAGACAGAGCACTGGACACCATAAAGATGCCCAAAAGAGGTAATGGAAGGTGTGTATAAATGTGTTTTTTTTATCACCTTCCCTGGGCCTCCACCTATTATACTCTGGAGAGACCCCATAGTATAATAATTTCACGTTCAGTTCTATCCAAACAAGTTTGGACTAAAACTAACTAAAAGATCGCTTCATCCAAACACATGACAAAACAAATCTTCAGGAGGTTTGACCATGTTAAGTCCCTACTGTGCCACTTAGTGGAATCCAGTGCATTTTACCAACTGTGCACAATCTCCTTGGAGACCTAGCTCCAGTTATTTCTGTAAGAAAGCTGTCCTTGCCTCACTGTGTCTGCCTATCCTTATAAAAACTCCATGTGGGGAAAGGCCATTGTCAATACATGGAGCACCAATTATAGGTAGGGCAATACATTAGCTGTCATGGCCCACTGGGTCAATATTTTGAACCTCAGTGGCCACAGTCTAGAAACACAGCAAGGCCAGATGCTTTCTAGTACTGACATCACTTCCTGGTTGCAGGGCAGGCACTGCCTTATATCATGGCTGTAAGGTGAAGCACACATCGAGTGGCACTGTTGCACATGCTGGAGCATCAGTTTGAGCAGCAGTATATGGTGAATGATTACTACATGCAGCAACCAGCAGCGGAATTCCCTGGCTAGGCGAAGCTAGGGGGCACCCAGTGTTCATATCAGACAGGGACAATTATGTATGTCTGTTTTAATGGCCATTAGATCCTTCAAAAATGTCACTGTTGTGTGTATAAGGCCTTAGCTTTACAGGCTAAGGGGATTTGTGGGAAGATCAATTCAAGTGCAGATATTTCTCAACCCACTTCTTTTCATCATGTCTTTTCGAGATCCAAGGACCAAATCCATACCTGTCTGTAAAACACAAAAAAAAAATTACAAAGTCGGAAAGTCCTACCTATGTATGGTTGCATTTTGTGTTACTAAGTTATTCAAAACTGGTCGCTTTAAGAGCTCTCTTCATAAATTTCTCATGAACTTTATACCTAAATTTGTCGATATCTCCACACAAGTTGTTTGGACATTGTTTATAAAAGAACTCCTTTGACATTTTTGTAGCAGTAAGTCAATAGAGATGGTTTTTACTTCTCTTTTGCATTTCTAGAGTCTAGTTAATAGGGGTGAGTTAAAAGTAATAAGAGCCATATAAAACGATGGAACAAAGAAAAAGAGAACAAATTTTGGCTTCAGAAAAAGAATTGATTTCTATGTATCCTGTCTTCTAAGTGTTTTTACAATGTAACTCTCATGAAGATTGTTCTATTTAGCTAACATAGTATTGTAGCAATGCGCCATACGTCAATTGATTTGTTTTTGTTATACAATGACTTATTCAGTTTGTCACAGAGAGCATCTGAATACTCAATTGATTGCTCAAAATAAGGTTTCCGAATCCTGTACACAAACACTTTCTGATGAATTAATTTCAGAAGAATCTATACTTGTCTGTAGCAGACAAGAGTCATTTACAAGTAAGCTGCGAGGTGTTATGGTTAACGTGGTTTGACTTTGGACCTATTGAGTTAGATGTGCTGCCTCAAGTGCAACATCATCAAGTCTAGGCTAAAATCTGCAATAGGGTTCATTACATGCAATTCATTTGTGGTCTAAAGTAATATAATATAGTCACATGCACAAACAAAATTTACTAATGGGACTTGCTTGCATATCACATATTCCTCGTGAATTGAATAGAGATATCAAGGTAGATAGTATGTGAGTTCTTTTTTTTATATTTCTCTGAATATTATTTATAAGAACTATATTGTTGTTGCTGGAATACTAAATAAGACTCCAAATTGATAGTATTTGTTGGTTGCAGTATGTCTGCAAGATTGTGAGTTTGTGAGTCATATTATATGCCACAACTTCTACTGCTAACCATTAGACTGATGGTTATGACTGTGAGCCATATATTATTATTATAGCATGGGTTGAGGACTACTGGCATATAGTATACAGTCATGGCCGTAAGTGTTGGTACCCTTGAAATTTTTCCAGAAAATGAAGTATTTATTCCAGAAAATTATTGTAATTACACATGTTTTGTTATACACATGTTTATTTCCTTTATGTGTATTGGAACAACACAAAAAACTGAGAAAAAAAAACCCAAAAATGATATAATCAGGAAGGACCATCTTAGACTCACATTCTGGGTCTGAGGAAAGAGGAACCGCGCTTCGCCCAAATATAATTTGAAGCAAAACTTTATTTTCCAATCACTACGCGTTTCCGGGTATAAACCCCTTTATCAAATGTACAGGAAGAACACAAAATACAGCGCTGTAGTGATTGGAAAATAAAGTTTTGCTTCAAATTATATTTGGGCGAAGCGCGGTTCCTCTTTCCTCAGACCCAGAATGTGGGTCTAAGATGGTCCTTCCTGTGTATCTCCTGACACTCTAGAGTGGTCACTGGATCCTGCTGCTGCTGCCCTACATCCAGAGAGGAACCCTCTGTTAATCGGTTCTACTGTGCTTCATGGTGGTTGTGACCTTTGTTCACAACCCTCTAAGGTGAGAGTCTAATCTAATATATTTACTCCACTTTCTATCAAACAGTATCACACTATGCACTGCTCGGTGCTGTTTTTTTTGTCTCTTTTGAAAAATGATATAATTGCATGCAAAACTCCAAAAATGGGAAAGACAAAAATACTGGCACCCTCAACTTAATATTTGGTTGCACACCCTTTGAAAAAAAAATAACTGAAATCCATTGCTTCCTATAACCATCAACAAGCTTCTTACACCTCTCAACTGGAATTTTGGACCACTCTTCTTTTGCAAACTGCTCCAGGGCTCTCCTATTTGAAGGGCGCCTTCTCCCAACAGCAATTTTAAGATCTCTCCATATATGTTCAACAGGATCCAGCGCTTTGTTTCCTTCTATTTCTGGGAGCTTTTTGAAGTATGTTTGGGGTCATTGTCCTGCTAGAAGAGCCATAACCTAGGACACAAACCAAGCTTTCTGACACTGGACCCTACATTAAGACCCAAAATCCTTTTGTGATCTTCAGATTTCATGATGCCTTGCACACCCAGTGCTAGAGACAGCAAAACAACCCCAAAACATCTTTGAACCTCCACCATATTTGGCTGTTGGTACTGTGTTCTTTTCTTTGTAGGCCTCATTCTGTTTTTGGTAAACAGCTTTACCAAAAAGCTTTATCTTGGTCTCATCTGTCCACAAGACGTATAGGATTTTGGCTTGCTCACATACATTTTGGCAAGCTGCAAGTCTAGCATTTTTATGTCTTTGTGTCAGCAGTGGGGTCCTCTTGGGTCTCCTGCCATAACGTTTCATTTCATTCAAATATCTACGGATAGTTTGCACAGACTCTGATGCACCCTGAGCCTGCAGGACAGCTTGAATTTCTTTGGAACTTGATTTGGGCTGCTTATTCACCATCCATACTATCCTGCATTGTAACCTTTCATCAATTTTTCTCTTCTGACCACATCCAGAGAAATTACCTACAGTGCCATGGGTTGTAAACTTCTTCAAGATGGACTTATAACCTTGAGATTGTTGATATTTCTCCAAAATTCCTCAGACAGTTCTCTTCTCCTCTTTCTGTTCTCCATGCATAGTGTGGCACACACAGACACACAATGCAAAAATTGAGTCAACTTCTCTCCTTTTATATCTGGCTTCAGGATTGATTTTTATATTGCCCACACCTGTTACTTGCCACAGGTGAGTTTAAACGAGAATCACATGCTTGTAACAAAGTTATTTACCCACAATTTTGAAAAGGTGCCAACATTTTTTCTGTTTTTTTGTGTTGTTCCAATACACAAAAAGTAAATACACATGTGTCTAACAAAACATGTGAAATTGCAATAATTTTCTGAGAGAAATTTTTTGGAAAAATTTCAGGGGTGCTAACATTTACAGCCATGACTATATTGTATGGTATTGTATGGTGTTGTATGGTAAAGGGTTTCTCCAGAATAATACACATCTTACAAACAGCTCAAAATGAAATGAAATAACAAAATAAGTAATACTTACCTTATGAATCCCTACCTGTCCCAAGCTGCCTTCAGCAATGACATGTCATGTGACTGGATTGGATACACGCTCTTTTTTCTATCCTGTTGAGAAATAGGAACTCTATGGATGTTTTGGGTCCAATAAAAGTCAAGTGCAACAATGTTACACAATAGGCTTCTTATTGTATCCCTTTTTAAAAACACCTTTTTTTAATCTTGAAAGAAAAACAGAACCTTTCAACAGGATACAAAAATATAGCATGAACTGGTATTACTTTTACCTGACATTTGGTAAAATAGGAGGATTACCACAACCTCAATGTTTCCTTATCACTGGAGATCTTATGGTCTTAACAAAATAGTAAAGAGCAAGCAATTTGTCAATTGGTGAATTTCTTACAATCCAAACTTTGATAGGTAGCATCTGTGAAGTATTTTTTTTTTGCCACCAATTCTAATTGTGTAATGTTAATTGGTGGAAGTTAAACATAATTTTATTGATTAGATCAGTGATGGCTAACCTTTTAAACTCGGTGTGTCAAAATTTGCAAAAAAACCTAGCTTAACTCAGGTGGCGTGTCACATCTAGAAATATCCATAATTTTGTGATATGTGTAGCTCTAGTAAAAAAAAAAAAAGTTATATTTTTGATATATGTATTTGTATTATATGTATTTCTGGCCCATTACTCAGTAATATTATCCCCTTTTCCTGGCCCATCACACCGTGTATGATCCACTTTTTCTGGCCCATAACACAGTATATGACCCCCTTGTCCAGGCCCATCACACAGTATATGGCCTCCTTTTTCTGGCCCATCACACAGTATATGGCCTCCTTTTTCTGGCCCATCACACAGTATATGACCCCCTTTTTCTGGTCCATCACACAGTGTATGACCCCCTTTTTCTGGCCCATCACGTAGTATATAACTCCCTTTTTCTGGCCAATCATACAGTATATGACCCCCTTTTTTTGCCCCCCCCACACATTATATGAACCCCTTTTTTTACCCCCAACACAGCATATGATCTTTCTATTTATGGCCCCCACACAGTTTATGACACTTTTTATATCCCCCACACAGTATATGACCCCCTTTTTTAAAGCCCACCCACAGTATATGACCCCCTGTTATCCCCCCACCCCCACACAGAGTAGTGGCTGATACTTTTTACTCACCTGTCCATGCTCCAGTCCTGACCTTCCTCCGCTGCCGTCTCTAGGGTGTGCCATTGCCTATGTTGAAGAAGGCCAGGATGCTGTATGTAGCATCCCGGCATTCTTCAGCGTCGTGATGCCAGTGTAGCACTGCCTATAGGAGGCAGCGGAGGGCAGTGGACAGGTGAGTAAAAGTATTGGCAGCTGCTTATTGCAACACAATAAGTAGCTGCCGATGCGTGTCACCCATAATGTCTTGGCGTGTCATCTGTGACACGCGTGTTATAGGTTCGTCATCTCTGGATTAGATTAAGGGCTACAAATTTTACCTTAAAAAAAAAAATCTTAGAACTGCTGAACATGTTGTCCATGATCTTGCTTTCTATAGGAAAACATTGAGGTTGTGTTGTGTCGACAATTTTAACATGCCAGGCATGTGACCAAGTTTAGTTTTAAAAATAAATTTATCTTATATTTGTAACTTTTGCAAGGGCCGATTCCAATCCTATAGAGAGAGACAACAAGAACAAGTGTAATCCCCATAGAAGTGAATGGAAAGTTCTCTGCGGTGTCATCTCTCCATTCACTGCGGCTCTGACACTGGTCAGAACAGTTGGCCTGTAGGAAAGTACAGGTTCCAATAGTAGACATGCCATACATAATGTAAATACCCTGTTAAAGGGATTGGCCAGGAACTTTTTGTTAAATATCAGTATCTGAGTTCAATTGGAGTTGGTCTGCAGTACAAGCTCCCGGTTACAATACTTTTTATTATATATAAATAGCTGATCAGGGCAGGCTGATTTCTAATGAATCTGAGCTGCAGTACCAGTTCACAGCCATTATACAGGCTCTGGAACCATTTGCTTTCGGCTCTGTGCCGTTTATAGCATGGATGTCAGAAGTGGCCCCAAACATCTGATCCATACGGGGGCCACCTATCAGCCCCCTTCAATCACAATTCCTGGCAAAACCCTTTAGTAATAGTCTTTTTATTACATCATCTATTGCTCTGTAAATTGTAGAAGTATTTAAGTATTATGTTCTCATACAGTTTTCCATTCCCGTGCTCATTTCCATTAATTGTTGGTGACCTGCAGCTACAGGATCATGACACCCATCCCAATATGTGCTTTAAGCCATCACTATCACCAGTTTGACTGCAAATGAAAACAGCTATCAATATGCATTGTATTCAGAGGTATGTTATTGATCGGTGCCTCAGGTGAGTATCTTAATGAAACATGGGTGGAAAAAACTTAGCTCCAGGATTACAACTTAGAAACTTACAAGGTTGTTAGAAATTCTTATATAAAGCCACCAAGGACAGATTAGAAAACTTTTTGGAAAAATACTGTGGCAAGTACCATACTATATACATCAATTGCATAAATTAGTTAGTTTTACAAGAGTCCTTTTCCAGAAAGAAAGTAAATTATCTGCTGAAACATAAATTTATGCAACGAATCTACCCCTATTAGATCTACCATTAAAGTTCCTCTTGTTCTGATGATGAGATTTCTTGGATTTCTGAACTTTCCTTTATTCTAACCCCATACTATTTACAAAAGAGCCATCACAAATATTTTCCTGCACTAGGAATTCATTAATAATGCTTCCTCTAACTGCATATATTGTAACTGCATATATTGCTGATCTATGACAAAACCATCTTCAAAAACATCTGATCATTACTCTGTTGTTTTGAAACATTAGGATTTTCCACCATCACAAAACTTCAGCCTACAACTGTCCAAAATGACTGTTATCTATTTAAACCTACAGGTTAGGATCCAGCCACCTTGCCTTCTGTGATCAAACTGTCCCACCAAAGTTCCAGGGGATCCTGCGATCACACACAATAGAGAGCTCTTAAGGTCCAGTAGACAAGACAATTTGTAGTTGACAACCACACATAATATCAGATCTTATATATGATATGTGGATCCTTAACCAAAGTGGAGATTAGTTTAATATCTGATGCATTTATATCCATGGGGCCAGTGCCTATCTCTGAAATGAGCCACCCATCCTCATCCTTCGTGTCTTGGCTACGTCCTAGCTGAGAAGACTTTCAGATATGATCAGGCTTCTACTCAAGCTGCTTCCATAACTCTCATAGAATTGAATAAGAGTTACAAAAACCGTATACAAAAGTGAGCTACATTGTTTCTGTAATTCCCATTCACTTCTATGGGAGTAACAGAAACAGCATAGCTCATTGGACATATAATGTTAGAGTCACCGGTCCCCGAGTGCACAACTGCTTAGGAGATGCAGTTTGAGGAAAGAGATGAGCTGTTCAGTTCAGAAACAGATGAACAGCAGGCAAGAATTTCTCTGTGGTGGTTGGGCATTAAGAGAAAACAGAGAGAGGGGGCATTTAGTTTGACACACCTTATTGCAGACCTGAATATGGCAGACCAGAGAGTCAGCATAGGAGGAAAGGAGAGGGTTACTTACCAGTGTATGAGTTGTGCTGAAAACAGGACATTTCAAAGACCTACATGTACAACATCTTGCCCCAATACAGTGGGTGGGGTAGACAGCAAAAGTCAGCTAGTTAGGCAACAGAACTGTTGGTGACCTGGGAAGAACTTCATTATAGATTGTAAGCTCTTGCGAGCAGGGCCCTTAGTCCCAGTGTGTGAATTGACTTTTTCTTTGCAATGTATCTTTTTTGTCTGTACTTGAACCCTACAAATTGTACAGTGCTGCGGAATATGTTGGCGCTATATAAATAAAATTTATTATTATTATTATTATTATTAGGACTGTGAGGTAGTCGCTCTAATAGCCAAGCATTTATCCAAAAGTTGTTGTTTTAAAGACTGTTTGACAAGAAGAAAGTGCGCTGTTGCAAGTGTGATACTGACATATGCATCTGAGCATCCAAAAGGTAAACTGTTAGCACTGTTGAGACAAAGATTTTTCTTGTTACTGTTGCAGAGAGACATTAGTTGCCTTTTATTGCATTGAATGCTGGCCTACATACAGACAAGTTAGCAAAGGTTAAAACTAAGACCCCCTAGAGATTATGTGTGTGGGAGGAGAGGAAGACTTGCAGTGACCAGATGGAAGGTAACGCTGCAGTTGGGATTGCGGGGTGCAAACAGCGCAGACTTGTCACGGTCTCTGGGCACGAGGGCGCAGCGCTGGTGCTGTCCCACGTTACCACCACTGGTACCGGTGATGAGGGGGCTGCACAAATGTTGGTGGTGATTGTTCCCCCGGGGCGCTTCCCCTATACTGTGCCGACTGGTGGTGTTTGGGGGCGCCCTGATGTTGTTGGTGCAGAGTCAGACACAGAAACGGTTGTAAAGTTGAACTTTTACTTCCATGGGTGTGGAGGCACAAATGCTTAAACAGTTTCTTCAATACACAATGACGGGGTACGCCTGGTGACACAGCAAAGTCCTGGGGTGCAGGGTAGACTTGATGAAAGGTGTTCCTAGCCCCTTATACTTCAGTGTTACAGCCCTAAGGTGCGTCTGGGTTCCTATTTGGCTCATAGGAGGATGCCCACCATGATACTAGTACATAATATTCCCCACTCACGTTATGTGGTCCTGATACCTCAGAGTTTCAGGGTGCAATAGTCAGGGTGGCAGGATATTCCACAGGTCTGGCCTTGGCCCCTGGATCCTGTGATACTTGCTATGGAGCACGTGTTCCAGAATGTTCTCTCCACAGTCTCAGGCTGACAAGATAATGATGCTTGACTTCCTTCAGGGCGATGGCTAGGCAGACAGGGGACAGGATCTTCTGAATAGCTGGAGTATGTCAGCTCTCCAACCTTCCTGGGCCTGTCTAGGACTTGAGATTCCTGCACTAAACTCACTGCTTTCTTCACAGGACATCACACTTATCTCCTCACCTCCTCCTCCTAACACTCCACACTTCTAACTCCTCACATGCAGGACCTTCCTGCAGGGGTGTTACCATGGGGACCCAGTGATCAGCTGACTCCTCCCCTTTTCCCAGGCGATGTCCTCCCATTGGACATTTGGTTACTATTCAATCCTATGGGAGGTGTAATGCATGTGTGAGGCTCACTAGGTGGCGCTGTGTTGTGTGAGACTCAGGACCCCCTGCTATGTCACACAGGCTATGAAGCAACAGGAAATAATACAATGCACAGAGATCACCCTCAGCCCAGCCATAGCCAGCTCTGGGATGCCACATACTCCCCCTCTTTCACTGAGCCGACCTCGGCGACGGGCTGGGGTGAAGGTGAGAAATGTAAAATAACGTTAATAAATACGAATAAAGTGCAAATGTCACTAACAGTTTAGAAAAATATAATACTTAGAAACTTGAGGTAAGACCTCCCGGCATAGTCCTGGAATGTCCATGAGAAGTCTGAAGGGTAACGGAGAGATAATTAAACTCAGACTTATGGAACCTTTTGGCGGTACCATCAGACAGTCCATATAGAAACAACAGTAGTGAAAATGGGTCCAGAGGCTCTCTGGCACAAATTTTGTGAGTGTCCATTATCATGAGAGTCTCTCTGAGAAACAATAAACAGTCCTTTCTGTAAGGAAGAGTAGGCACTCTAGCACGAATGTCCATACCGCAATGGGGTAACAGAACTTCCTTGGCTCAGTGAGCCAGGCACTATGGCTTGGATTGTTGCATATAAATGTAAATACTATATTACATGGCAAGATATTATATATATACTGTATATACACACAGGAAAAACATTAATGTAATCAGAGCAGGAATAACATATATACAGAAGCAGAGACAGTTAACCTCTTTTACCCGAGGACAGCCATGGCATCACTATAGCGTGTTGGAGGTATGCCTTTTGTGGTACGCTCAGAACGAATAAGTGGAACAAGATTTGAATCAGGAACAGAGTCACTGAAATCAATTAAATCATCTGTCGAAGGGTTCTCTTGCACTAGAGCAATTGGTGGATAACAGCTAAATGGTAGTAGTTTAGGCGCCCACATAAGCTCAGTTAACGTTGGGGGTCTCTCTTTCGCTTCAGAAGATCTCTGTACTCGTTGTCTCAGCTGGGGGCACCTCTGTGGGTAGTCCTTCTTTAAGGCACAGCTTCAGACGGTTTCGGTGTACTACTTGGGGCTGTCTCCCAGGTTTAGAGATCTCATACACGTCGGATTCAGGATATGGTATGGAGATGATACTGTATGGTTCTTTCTCCCAGAATGGATCCAATTTCCCATTCCGATGGTTATTCCTTAACCATACACGGTCGCCAACTTTCAGGGGCGCTGCATGGGCGTGATGGATGTAATCTTCCTGTTGTCTCCTACGAACCTCATCCATGCGCGTTTCAACTATCTCTTTAGCTTCCTCCATACGTCGGCGGTGTTCAACAACCCAGTCTGTTATGGGTAGTGGATTGATGGTGTCAGGGACCTTCACACCAAGGGTTAAGTCTGAAGGAAGTTGACCTTGTCTTCCAAACATTAGATAAAATGGTGCGTATCCCGTAGATGTTTGGGGTGTGTTGCTGTAAATATAGGCCAAGTCCTTGATACGCTCAGGCCACTCAACACCAGGTGTAACTGCGGCTGTTCTTAGCATGCCGATGATCACTTGATTTGCCTTCTCGCACATACCATTCCCTTGAGGGTGATACGCTGTGGTTCGCAACTTCTTGCAGTCTTGGAACTGACACAGCTCACGGAACAATTGTGATTCAAACGCCGATCCACGGTCGGTGAGGATATGCTCAGGACAACCGTAATGGCGGACAAACTCTGCGTAGAAGGTCTCAGCCGTAGTTCTTGCTGTAAGATCTCTGACAGGCACGATGACAAGGAACTTGGAGTAATGATCCACCATTGTCAGAGCGTAGCTGTAGCCGGAACGTGTGGGACCCAACTTCACATGGTCCAGAGCAACAATTTCACACGGCTTTTGAGTCTTAATTGGATGTAGAGGGGCCTTCTGATCTCTTCGACCTTCCTTGGTGATACTACAGGCGGGACACTCTCGGCACCAACTCTCAATGTCACTCCTCATCCCAACCCAATAGAAGCGACGACGGATGGTAGCTTCGGTCTTTTGTACCCAGAAGTGACCGGATCTGTCATGATACGCCTCAAGTATCATCTGTGCGTCTCTTCTTGGTACGAGGATCTGATGAAGCCTTTCACCTGTGACAGGATCAAGAGTGTTTCTAAGTAGAAGGCCTCGTTGGACAAACAGGCGCTTCCTCTGTCGCCAAAGGTGTTTTAATTCCATGTCATGAAGACCTCTCTTTACACGGGTTGGTATTCTTCCTGTAAGCAGGAAATCTGACAATTCTCCTAAAACTCTGCTCTCTTCTTGGAACGTTTTCCACAGAGATGGCTCCTGGAGGGATTCGGCAGCTGTTTTCGTCAGAGATTCTCCTTCTACAGGGACACCAATAGCAACCTGTTGGGCAAACTTGTTGTAGAATGGTGGCATCTCCACCTCTTCCCAGATGTCTTCTCGGGGTGGTTCTTCTCCCACAGGCAACCTTGAGAGTGCATCAGCGTTAGCGTTGGACTTGCCACTGCAATACTTGACAGAGAACTTGTAATTCGCGAGTCTTGAGGCCCACCGTTGTTCAAGGGCTCCCAGTCGAGCAGTGTCCAGATGCGCCAACGGATTGTTATCTGTGTACACGGTAAAGGGTGTGGCAGCCAGGTAGTCTTTAAACTTCTCTGTCACGGCCCAGACAAGCGCCAGAAGTTCGAGTTTGAAAGAACTATAGTTCTGGTCGTTCTTCTCCGCGCCTCTCAGACTCCTGCTGGCGTAGGCGATGACTCGCTCTTTGTTGTCCTGAACCTGGGACAACACTGCACCCAAACCTTGGTGACTTGCATCTGTGTACAAGCGGAATGGCTGACTGTAGTCGGGATAGGCTAGAATTGGTGGTTGCGTCAGAAGTGCTTTAAGAGCTTGAAAGGCTTCCTCTTGACGCGCTGTCTAGTCTACCGAAAGCTTTCGGTTGTAGTTTTCTCTGGGACAACCGCGCAACAACTCGTTCAGAGGCTCGGCTACTTGGGCGAAGTGTGGTATGAAACGCCGGTAGTAACCTGCGAATCCAAGGAAGCTTCGGACTTCTTTGACGGTAGTTGGTCTTCGCCAGTTCTGGACTGCAGTGATCTTTTAAGGATCAGGTTGGACGCCTTGTGCGCTCACGACATGCCCAAGATAGTGAACTTGGGGTTTCAACAGGTAGCACTTGGAGGGCTTCACCTTTAGGCCGTGCTGTATAAGTACCTTGAATACCTCGGACAGGTGACGAAGGTGTTCTTGGTATGTCCGGGAGAATACAATAACATCGTCCAGGTACAGTAGCACACTCTGGAAATTCTCATGGCCGAGGCACCTCTCCATAAGCCGTTGGAATGTGGCTGGGGCATTACATAGCCCAAATGGCATACTATTGAATTCAAAGAGTCCCATCGGGGTCGTAAACGCAGTCTTTTCACGATCTTCAGGCGCCATAGGGACTTGCCAGTATCCACTGGTTAAGTCCAGGGTCGAGAAACAGGTAGCTGATCCCAAAGCCCTTAGAGATTCCTCAATCCGCGGCAATGGGTATGCGTCTTTGTGCGTGACGTTGTTGAGTTTACGATAGTCCACACAAAATCGTAGGGTTCCGTCTTTCTTCTTGACAAGGACTAGCGGGGCTGCCCAGGGTCTGTTACTCTCCCGGATGACATCAGCACCTCGCATCTCTCGGATCAACTTTTTCACCGGTTGGTACATCGCGGGTGGTATTGGACGGTGACGCTCCTTGATTGGATGGTGGTCGCCAGTCAGAATGCGATGTTGTATGGTCGTGGTCTTACCAAAGTCCAATGGGTGTTTGCTGAATGCCTGTTGGTAACGCTTGGCCACATTGCGAACCCCATTGATGTGCTCTATAGGGGTATTGGCGTCTCCCATGTTCAATTCATCCCACCAGGACTTCATGGCTCCATTCTGAATGTTCTCAGCAGCTTGGGTGGAACGCTGTGTGGCGGTAGAATCACCAGAGAGAATGTCTTCTGGTGCTAACCGGTGTAGCAGGGCCACAGAGTGGAACTTGTGGAGGTTCACGGGAGCATCGCCCAAGTTGACTAAGCGGACAGGAACACGTCCATTGGAAACTGTGATAAGGCTGCGGGCAGCCATGACAAGTGGTTGGCCATCTACCTGTATGGGTTGTAGCAAGGCCTCGTAGTCCTGATTTTCTATGCCCGGACGGGCACGGCACCACACCATAGTTTCTGTTCCAGGCTGTAGGGTTACTGGACGGGTATCTTGGATCCGGACTCGACCAATTTCACCTTGTTTGTTGGCGAACTTGTGCTGGGCATTGAGTACACGAATGGCCCGCTGAATGGTCTGCTGGTCACTGGGAGAAGCTGTAAGGAGAGAGGCATGCAAGGCATCCAACACTTCTGCAAAGCAATGGCGTAAAACATTCATGCCTAATATTACAACTGCAAACCTATCATCCTCTACATCAGTGACAATTACACCCTGTCTAGGCAGTTTCAAGTCCCCAATCTGGATAGTGGGTTCCCAATAACCCTGCTGTGGTATGGGCTGTCCATTGCTGGCACACAGATTTATCCTTGTGTCAGGTGTTCTATTCAACACACCTAAGTCCCAATGTTCAAGGAACACCTGCTTGCGCAGGGTTGTTACCTGAGATCCAGTGTCCACCAACGCTGTCAGAGGGACGCCGTTCACCCGGATTGTGATGTGTGGGCAGGCTGAGACGAAGCGTGACAATGGCACTGAAGATTCACCTGGGCCCTTCTTCTTTCCTCCCGAGGGGCGGCCCACGGCCTCGGGGGTGGCCCGTTTAACTGAAAACACTGAGGCCTGGTGTGTCCATATCTATGGCAATAGGTACAGTATGGCCTCTCACTCTGCGGAGGTTTCACTGAAGAAGGACGTCTGGGTGGCGACTCAGGTGAGATGTTGAGACTTCGCAAAGGATCACTGGACGATGAAGACTGCTGGGTCAGACGATCTAGACAGACGGTAATCTGTTCCATGGCACGGGTCAGATGATCCACTCGGGCCAGAAGGTCATCTCTGGAGTCTGCTGGTGTAGTCTGCGCAGTTTGGGCAGCAGGTGAGGTACCCAGAGGTAGTGGCAGGACAACTGGAGCAATGCTTGTTGAGGGTCCAGGTGAGGGAGCACAGATGACTGGGCTCGGCTGGGGCTGCTCCTGTCCCAAGACCTGGATGGCAAGGGCCTTGAAGTCAGCAAACGTGATGCTGGGATGTTGTGCACCAAGCATTCGCAACTGACTCTGGAGCAATGTGGTACCCGCCCCTTCTATGAAGCGGTCAAGCAAGATTTTATCAGAGTCCACATTTTCACGTGGATCCACTTGCACCACAGCTCTGAACACCTCTTGGAGGGATAAAGCATAGTCCCGCAAGGTCTCGCCAGGTAGTTGTCGTCTGTAAAAGAAGCGCATCTTTACCTCGGAGACAGCTCGCACGTCAAAGTTCACCTGGAGTTTGTCCAGAATTTGCCCAGGGGTTCTTTTGTCAGAGGCAGGCCAGGATTTGACCTCCCTAGCTGCAGCACCCTCAAGCTGGCCCAGCAGGATCTGTATCTGCTGTTCTGTATTCAGAGGCTAGAACTGGAAGAGAGACAGCATCTTCTCACGAAAGTCCCTGAGGGTATGCGCCTCCCCTTTGTAGCGCGGCAGCCATGGTGCGCCAGGGTAAAATGGCATGGAGAAACAGATGGCACAATGTCACTTTGCTCAGTCATGTTGTTTGCAGGTATGACTGGAATTAGGTCGCCGTCTCTTTAAGAAACTCAACTGCTTGCTGGCAGGGAATGGAGACTACAACTTGGAATGCTGTCCCTTTAAGAATGCTGTAGCTATTAACAGAGTCACTGCGATGCAGGCTGACGGTGTGCTCCCCCTCTTTAATGGTGGCACTCCCCACGGACACTGTACACGGAAAACACTCGCTGGGGCCGTGGGAGGACTGAAGACAAGGACAGGGAGGCACAGTACTCACTGACAGCAACTGCAGCGTGGACCAGAGATCAGCGGTGCACAGCAGGGACGGTGATGCGGCACCGGAGAGTCAGAAATGGCGCTGGCACGTTCGCCTTTCACTTTCTTGTATGGGTGCGCTGGAGCATTGCGCTCAGCATTCTGGGCTCTCCTAAGATGGCGGCAGATGGGTCTCCTGGCCTCATGGGCAGTGCTAAAAATCTCCCGCACTTTTGCAAGGTACAGTTAACCCTTTGTGGGCGTTCTTACACAGCGATGTGGCGCAGCAAACAAGTCCTGGGCGTTTTAACTCTTCCAGGGCTGTAACACACTGAGAGGACAGTCTTTAGGGCTTACTTCAGGGGTATAGGGCTCCCCCTCTTTGTGGCAAGCACTCTCAGGGAATAAACTTGATCTTAGCAAAGTCCACAATAAAGACCGATGCTCTGGAGACAATTTGGCGCACTTTTCGTGGCGACTTTCTCAAAATGGCACACACCCGTATCCTGTTCGTGACGCCAGTTTTTCTTGCAGTGACCAGATGGAAGGTAACGCTGCAGTTGGGATTGCGGGGTGCAAACAGCGCAGACTTGTCACGGTCTCTGGGCACGAGGGCGCAGCGCTGGTGCTGTCCCACGTTACCACCACTGGTACCGGTGATGAGGGAGCTGCACAAATGTTGGTGGTGATTGTTCCCCCGGGGCGCTTCCCCTATACTGTGCCGACTGGTGGTGTTTGGGGCGCCCTGATGTTGTCGGTGCAGAGTCAGACACAGAAACGGTTGTAAAGTTGAACTTTTACTTCCATGGGTGTGGAGGCACAAATGCTTAAACAGTTTCTTCAATACAAAACAACGGGGTACGCCTGGTGACACAGCAAAGTCCTGGGGTGCAGGGTAGACTTGATGAAAGGTGTTCCTAGCCCCTTATACTTCAGTGTTACAGCCCTAAGGTGCGTCTGGGCTCCTATTTGGCTCATAGGAGGATGCCCACCGTGATACTAGTACATAATATTCCCCACTCACGTTATGTGGTCCTGATAGCTCAGAGTTTCGGGGTGCAATAGTCAGGGTGGCAGGATATTCCACAGGTCTGGCCTTGGCCCCTGGATCCTGTGATACTTGCTATGGAGCACGTGTTCCAGAATGTTCTCTCCACAGTCTCATGCTGACAAGATAATGATGCTTGACTTCCTTCAGGGCGATGGCTAGGCAGACAGGGGACAGGATCTTCTGAATAGCTGGAGTATGTCAGCTCTCCAACCTTCCTGGGCCTGTCTAGGACTTGAGATTCCTGTACTAAACTCACTGATTTCTTCACAGGACATCACACTTATCTCCTCACCTCCTCCTCCTAACACTCCACACTTCTAACTCCTCACACGCAGGACCTTCCTGCAGGGGTGTTACCATGGGGACCCAGTGATCAGCTGACTCCTCCCCTTTTCCTAGGCGATGTCCTCCCATTGGACATTTGGTTACTATTCAATCCTATGGGAGGTGTAATGCATGTGTGAGGCTCACTAGGTGGCGCTGTGTTGTGTGAGACTCAGGACCCCCTGCTATGTCACACAGGCTATGAAGCAACAGGAAATAATGCAATGCACAGAGATCACCCTCAGCCCAGCCATAGCCAGCTGTGGGATGCCACAGACTCATTTCACATCGGTGTGCAGCTGAAGATGGGTGAGCTCAGTAGTGCAAGTTACTACTTATTTATGTTGATTGTAAGCTTTACCGTTATCCTGTATGATTCTGAAGACATTCCAGTAACTTCACATTAAGCATGTTGTGTGTGCACTCTGTCACCACCATTAAATACCCTTACACATACATCTATTTAATATTTATATTTTACTGAGTGCAGACAAAGAATTTTTGACTTCCAAACTTTCCTTCACTTTCCTAACCAACTTACATCGGTTATGAAATGTTTCATTTGTAATGATGATGACCAAATTGACCATAATTTTTTTTTTTTAAATTGGAAAAGGCAGTGTTGTTTTCCTATAGGCAGCATATTCTCTTGACTTAGGGTGGGTTCACACTTGCAGCAGAGTCCATCCGCCGCGAATGTGACTGAAAATCTCGGGAAACTGTATAGGGACTGGATAGCGAAAGGTTAGCGATGCAATGTTTAAAAATCCATTCATTTGAATGGGTTTTTAAAGCAATGCGCGGGTGTGCGCTTACACCCTCTGCGCCGCGAATCCAGTTTTTCGCTGGAAACAAAGTCGGACATGCAGGACTTTGTTTCCAGCGAAAAAAATTGTCTTTGCGGCACAGAGGGTGTAAGTGCACCCTTTAAAAACCCATTCAAATGAATCCCTAAAATTTATCATATAATTAGAAATATTATTAAAGGGGTTTTCCAGGTTATTAATAATCTGTCTTAATTATAGGTCATCAATATCAGTAGTAGTATGATGCCTGTCACGCACACCAATCACAAAGAATGGAGCAAGAAGCTTCCATCACAGCCACCCATTAAAAAAGCATATGCTGTATGCAAAAGATACTATATGCATTCTATTTTTTTTTTTATATGGGGAGTTCTATGGTTGAAAGATGGCAACTGTCAGAGGCATCCATCACACATACAGTGTACAGATTTTAACACGAAAACCAATGCCATCTTACATTGCTCTTGTGATATGTCGAGCCAAGGCAAAAGTTGCCTATTACCTTACCTTGTTACAGGTCAATTTAAACTTTTCTATATCTGTACGTCTTTAGGGACGACACTTCTGTAATTGTGTTCCTACCATAGTGGACATCCCACAACGAACATCCCATATAGGACCCATTCACTTAAAAAATCAGTCAATATTGGCTTGTTTTCACCTTGTGTTTTACTTCCACATCAGGGCTGGTTTTCAATCTTTTCATTGCAAGTGTTGAAAACCGTGCTGACCTGTTGTGAGTTGAAAAGCTGCGGTGCAAAACACTTTGTGCTGCAATTTTTTTTCAGCAGTGTGTGCACGGGATTTGTTTAAACAAAGAAAAGTTGATTGAAATTGTTTGCTAACTGGCTGTGATTCTGGCCTTAAAGAGAACCTGTTAGGCTGTTTGGAACCACTAAACTGCCAGTATGCTATGAAGCAAAAGGTCCCAAACCTTTTTATCATTCCTACACCAGAACTAAACCACTTAGAGACTCTGATTCTTGCCCATTGTCACTCAGTGGATACCGGGGATCTTCAGCCTTCGAATCCTAAGGATACCAACAGTGGCAGTATAATACAGAGGTTTAGTGGTCCCAAACAATCTGACTGGTTTCCTTTAAAGGGGTATTCCCATCTCAAGGATCCTATCTATACTGGTAGCTTATGTAAAGTGAAGACTTTTCCTAAATATATTGCTTTAGAAATACTGCTTTGTTTGCCTGCTATGTGAAATTATTCTTCCCATTGTTTACAAAGCGTTTCCATAGCGCCAGACCTGTGTGATAGGACAACTGACGTCACTCACCGCTCTCACTGTTATGTACAGCTCTGCAGGCAGGACAAGCAGTTCAGCTAATTGCAGTTTGCTGATAAAGCCGTGTCTGTTATATTTCTATGTAAACACACAGATACAATGGGGAAAAAAGTATTTGGTCAGACACCAAATGTGCAAGTTCTCCCACTTAAAAAGATGAGAGAGGCCTGTAATTGACATCATAGGTAGACCTCAACTATGAGAGACAAAATGAGAAAACAAATCCAGAAAATCATATTGTCTGATTTTTTTAAAGAATTTATTTGCAAATTATGGTGGAAAAAAAGTATTTGGTCAATAACAAAAGTTCATCTCAATACTTTGTTATATATCCTTTGTTGGCAATGACAGAGGTCAAACGTTTTCTGTAAGTCCTCACAAGGTTGGCACACACTGTTGCTGGTATGTTGGCCCATTCCTCCATGCAGATCTCCTCTAGAGCAGTGATGTTTTGGGGCTGTCGCTGGGCAACACGGAGTTTCAACTCCCTCCAAAGGTTTTCTATGGGATTGAGATCTGGAGACGGGCGAGGCCACTCCAGGACCTTGAAATGTTTCTTACGAAGCCACTCCTTCATTGCCCTGGCGGTGTGCTTGGGATCATTGTCATGCTGAAAGACCCAGCCACATTTTATCTTCAATGCCCTTGCTGATGGAAGGAGGTTTGCACTCAAAATCTCACGATACATGGCCCCATTCATTCTTTCATGTACACGGATCAGTCTTCCTGGTCCCTTTGCAGAGAAACAGCCCCAAAGCATGATGTTGCCGCCCCCATGCTTCACAGTAGGTATGGTGTTCTTTGGATGCAACTCAACATTCACTCTCCTCCAAACACGACGAGTTGTGTTTCTACCAAACAGTTCTACTTTGGTTTCATCTGACCATATGACATTCTCCCAATACTCTTAAAGTAGAAGTTACAGGTCTGTGAGAGCCAGAAAAGTTGTTTGTTTGTAGGTGACCAAATACTTATTTTCCACCATAATTTGCAAATAAATTCTTAAAAAATCAGACAATGTGATTTTCTGGATTTGTTTTCTCATTTTGTCTCTCATAGTTGAGGTCTACCTATGATGTCAATTACAGGCCTCTCTCATCTTTTTAAGTGGGAGAACTTGCACAATTGGTGGCTGACTAAATACTTTTTTCCCCACTGTAACACTGAGTCCGTTCTCTAGAAGCATGTGCATATTACTTCATCTGCATTTATATTAGATTTCTAGTAATTATAAGTATTGTGATACTTCATAGTGTCCTGTTCAGCAAGCTGGGGAGGGGATACAGGAAGTGAGAAGCTGCTGAAACAGGGAGATGGGAATACCCCTTTAAAGGCTTGTGTTAGCATGACATGATATTTCACTGAAGTGGTTTCAAATCAAACTTGAATCTTTGACCAAACTGGAGATCTGTTGAGTGTGGACATATATTCATATTGAGGGGAATCCATCAATATAGTTATGCACAGTGGGTAACAATTGTGGTTGCACCCCCAGCTAGCCCCTGAGCCCAGGAGCAGCAGGGGGCCTGTAACTACCAGGAGATGGGCCTCGCAACACCATAACAGCAGTTGGGAAAAGCCTGATTCCCGACCGCTATCTTCACCATACACCTCTGGCAGCAGAGATCGGCACTCATCTCTGCTGCATGTGGACAGCGCCACTAATATCCTGGCATCATGTGATTTATGTACATGCCACCAGCCTTCTTTCCAATAGAAACCTGTCCAGTGGAGGTGAGTAAAAATAACTAACACTTATACTCACCTCTGCTAGGCACTTCCCAGTGTCTTCTTTAGACGAGACGAGACAGCACTTTAGACAAGATGGGTCAGCGATCTGGCCACAGTGTTGTGGCTCCTAGCATAGCTAATGGCGGGGACCTGGTCTACAGTGCTGTACACTAAGGTCCCGCGCCATTAGCTATGCTAGGAGCCACAACACTGTGGCCAGATTGCTGACCCCGCCGCCTTTACCGAGGCCAGCCCGCCGCCCCGCGGATCAGCAAAAGATCCCCAACGGCCCGCTCCCGGTCCACGGACCGGTGGTTGGGGACCCCTGCTCTGGGGTATACTCAGACCCCAGAGTACAATAATATCACTAAAAAAAAGTGTTAGACCCCCACTGATGTCTAGATTTTAGACAGTTAGGATCCCACAGATCAGCTGCTTCCCAGAGCATGCAGCTCCCAGTATTGTTTTCACACCGGATACTGCGCTGCCCATATTTACCATATTCTTGATAATTATAGCTGTATCCATTTCACGTATCTAAGATACCGCTATAGTACCCACAACTGTCGCTATCAAGAATACGCCGTATGCAGTAAGGGGCCCTCATCAATGTTTGCAGAAGTGCCCACGAGGGGCAGGTTCTGCACTTTTTCTTGTGCCACATGTTCACCACAACACCCCATTGTATGCCTATCTTGCCATATTATGAGAATGTGGACAGAGGAGGGAGGGCCAGGTCAGAGATGCCTCGGTGACAGATTCATTATAACTCATGCCAGTCTTAAAAAATATGCCCCAATGTCTTGCCCATTTTAAGCTGATCATATGTATATTTTAGTAGCAAACTCTTGGTCTATATCCATTTTACTAAATAAATGAACAGTGATACTAATAATAAATAATAATAAAGATTTCTTACATCGTAATAATACTCTGAAAAAAATGTTGTGTGCAAGTATGCAAGCATTGCAATGTGTAGATCCCATACCAGTTGTTCGGAGACCCCTACCCCTTATAAAATGAAACATTCTGTCAAGCAGCTTCAGCTGACGGCATTATACAGCTGGGCCGGAACACCTGGTTTTGTATAAATATGCAAATATTTACAATATACAATTACCATGTTAGTAAATCGGTACATTTATTCCCGGCAGAATTCTGCAATTGTTTTCCTCTCATGCCGGCCAGAACATTGTAAATATGCAGTTTCTCTTCCCACTTCATCCCCAACTTGCAAATAAATACCGTCCAAATAGACTTCCGAGAAAATGTCTGCCCGTGGCACCGTCTTGCAGGCCCAGCTGGGCTGTCTTGTGCATTTATATTGACATTAATGCTGAATTTAATAAACATCACCAGGCCGTACCTGAAGCCTCCCAATACACTCCTTTATTACATTTTATGATGGAGGCAATATTAAATCTCAGTGTCAGAGTGAATCTGGGTTTACTACAACATCGGCAGTTTGGGAAAGGTTATTCAAAACTAATGTGTATTTTTCACCATAAGAAACAGATAATCAGTCCCGAGAAAAATGCTCTGCTCCCAAGTGCCGGCAGCGAGTGAGCAGCTCTGTGCTGCCATAGAAACAGCCTCAGAAATGTGACAGATGCAGCTTTGTTTGTACATATGGTAGGGACACAAATAGAATTAGGTGGGGATTTTATAAGAGAGACAGAGGGACACTAAATTGCACTGTAGTGCATACTTTTTGTTCACGATGCCAGGAGAGATCTTTGTACAAAAGCCTATGGGCAGCAAGGCATGTATCATGAGAAAGAGAGCGGATGAATAAAAGGGAAATGTGTGGATCACATTACAAGCGTAAAGGGATGTGTCCAAGAGATGAGCTAATTTATTAAAAAGGTGTAAATTGAGGAAATGTGTTAAATCCGTAATTAAGACACTTAATAAACATACTACGAAAATATGAAAATACGATCATTCCTCACTGCGCTCTTAGTATATTAGCAGTGAATGAATAATTTATAGTACAGATTACTATACTACAATATTGTATGGTATCATATAATATAGTACAGATTATTATACTACAATATTGTATGGTATCATATAATATAGTACAGATTATTATACTACAATATTGTATGGTATCATATAATATAGTACAGATTGCAATACTACAATATAGTTTAGTATAATATAGCATAGTATAGTTTACTACACTATAATATAATATGGTATAGTATATTATGTTAGTGTAGAGTACATTTTAGAACGCTCTAATATGGTATGGTATAATCTCATAGATTGTAAGCCCTTGCGGGCAGGGCCCTCTATCTAACTGTGCCAGTTGGTCATTGTTAGTATTGCATTTATTTTGTATATTTTGTATACCGTATGTTAACCCTCCAATGTACAGCACCATGGAATTAATGGTGCTATATAAATAAATAACAATAATAATAATAATAATTTTATGCAATGGTATAGTATAACATGAATGTAGACTTAGTGAGTGATCAGGTTCTGAGTCTCCTGGAGGACTAGTGCCACCCAAATCACCTGCCATATTCAAATACTGAGGCACAATGCTTGCCAAGCAGAAGCAAATATCAGAAGACATGAGTTAGGTATTGAATACACAGAGCTTCAGAGCTAAGATCTCATGAGAGAAAAGCTGGTTGGAAGTTAAAATTCAGAACTTGTGGCCCCATAAGCAAAAAGATGTGCTTGGTATGCTATGTGCGCCAATTTTTCTTCCCAACTTCAGATCCGCAGCAGGATCTCTCCCATGACGGGCATTATTAGTGATGAGCGAATCGAAGCTGCAGAAGTGGAATTTGATCCGAATTTCAGGAAATATTCGATTCACATGGAATCCGGATTTCCTGATGCTTTGCGGTAACAAATATTTAGTAAGGACCTTTGTGACATCAGACGGTTACAAGATATTCTCTAGTGATGTGATTGGGTAGACGTGTCTTTGCTTGTTAGCAGATCCTTCCACATGAATAAAAGTTGTCTGTGCTGGAGAGAGAGAGAGAGAGAGAGAGACATGACTGCGGCATCCAAGGGCTTCCGCCATTTTGCCGCCCACCTGCTCCCCCCGGCTCTCTGCACACAGGAAATAGCTGTTTATTCGCCGCAAAGTTGCAGAATCAAATTTTTGAATACTTCGCTCATCTCTTTGCACCATGTTGAGTATATTC
Source organism: Leptodactylus fallax (assembly GCA_947044405.1). NCBI lineage: Eukaryota > Metazoa > Chordata > Amphibia > Anura > Leptodactylidae > Leptodactylus > Leptodactylus fallax. The sequence continues at coordinate 3,377,863 of CAMRHE010000201.1, read as the reverse complement.
GATTGGAACTTTTTTTTTCAAGAAAGGGTACTTGACTTGAAAATGTTGAGAAATACTGACATAGTATAATATAGTGTATATTAGTATTCTATAATATGGTATGCTATAGTATATTATGTTATGGTATAGTATAGTATAGTATAGTATAGTATAGTATAGTATAGTGTAGTATATTACCCAACAAAATAAAAAAGGCCAAGTAGAGGACAGGGTAGAAAAGCACTGAATAATATAGTGACAGAAAATCTATAGCATTGCTCAGTGAATTACTGTTTTGCCTGTTTCGAGATATCCCAACATAAGTGGGACCAAATAGCAAATAAAATAAATTGCATTATTCTTTTGCTTATCTTGCAGCATTAATCTAAAGAAGGCACATCTGTACATGCTATTCCAATGCCTTTGACTTTTGAATGAACATAGCAAACAGGATTCAGTGGTATAGTCCCTAGTACTGCTGAGAAACAACATACATCTATTCTAGGAGAAGAGATCAGTCTTATATTCAGTGAATTCTACACAAATGAATAATCCAATATGGTCTTTTACAAGACTTGTTAGAGCTTCCAGTCATCTTTATCTTCTTATAGAGGCCCCGTCCTTGGCTGATTCTGTGCTTGTAACTGTATAAAAGTAGAAAATCTAATATACATATATGATTTATAATGAATTGCCACCTTGCAACAACATGTTGCTTAAAATTTCCTGCATAGAAATTTTTAACTATGATGATCTGCAATCGCTGTTGTACTACTTCACCTAGTAGGCGCCATCCACCAGTTACCTTGGTTTCTCTGTGCAGCCCGTGCTTCTCCATGTAGCCATCCTCCTGCTGCTTATGCACTTGGACTTGTCCATAGGGTGGGCTCTACTAGCTCGCCTTGCCTCATGCATACTGTCCTCCAGCAGTGAGCCAGGTCTCCATCTTGCCATGCCATCTTGTGCTGACTCCTACCATTGAAGCCTTTGAATACTGAGTCATTTCCCAACTTGGGTAGCCTGGGCAACCTCCGATGTCAGTAGATCAGATCACAGGAAAGTAACAAACAACTTCTCCCATTGTGCAACTGATAGACGCAACTTTGTTCCCACTTTATGGAATAAACACATGTTACAGCTTCCAGGAAATGCCAGGACACTGATCAAACAATAGCCAATAGTCAATTGCAAGAGTTTTATCATAAACAGTGTTTAAAAAGTCACAAACCTGTGGTTTGCGATGTTTTTATTTCGAAACACTGGCATAGAGCAATAATAAATCTGCCCCAACAACTAGAGGGAACTTACGAGCTTACTGCATACTGTGTTATAATTACATTCACTGTAGTAGGGTATTTCGATAAGCAGAGCATGAATTATATTTAAGCATAGACATTTTCTTTAAGATTAAAAAATCACTAAATTATCTCTTCCAGAACTAAACTGATCTTCAGTGTCACATTCAAATGTCTGCCAACCTCAGAGGACAAAAACTTTTCTAGTATCTGCGGAAGGTGCCAAGGCTCAGGCTCAGACTACAAACAATACTACTTGGATAGGTTTACTGAGGTCAAGTGACTACCTTCACATATGTTCAAGTGAGGCTTGAGGTAGAGCTTGACAATCCATGTTGTTTCTGTTTTTCAAAGAATGATGCATAGTGTAGGAGCACATCTAGTTTGTCCGATCTCAGTTGGATTAAAAATGTTCACCTTTGAGCTGTCCCTTGGGTCTTGCGCCACCTGTGCTGGAAAAGACAAAACAGCAGACACAAAGGAACTAGTTGAAAACACAAAGCAGTAGACTTTTCAACATTGGTGAATAGTAAAAAGGAAAGCTGAAGCTTTTATTATGTGATTAAAATGATCTTCAGCCTTCTCTCAAAGCAATGCAAAGTAGGTTGGCAGTGGCTTTCCTCCAATCTACATAAACGCTTTTTTTGTGTGAATATGAATTCATTATCTAACATGGTACATCAGGCCAACAGTGTTTCAGAACAAACTTCCAATAAGTTTATAGAGTCAGTGACAATGGACTGGTAGCATCACAAATAGCACTCATACCTACCTGTCTCATTTTATAGAGGATATTGATGTTTTCATAACCTGCTTTCTAATCTGCCATCTCCACCATCCCCATCTTTTTGCCTCCTTTAATTGCTCCACTGATTCCAGAACAGTTAGAATTTTTTCTCTAGCCCCAGCATTCCAGAACAGTCATTTCTGTTAGTTTCAGCACAGTTATACTCTTTATTGTCAAGTGGGAGGTCCCTGTCTGTCTGCCCTAGCCCAGAACCGCCAAACTGACAATATAGAGCCTAATTAGCATGTTTGATGCTGAAGCTAACTGTACTGATTGTTCAGGAATGGTGGGGCTATAGAGCTGCACCTATTAAAACATGCACAGGATTAGAATTGATGAAGGAGGTGAAAGGTTATCTTTAAATATACATGAGTCTATCCTTAACGTTATCCAAATTTAGTGAGGGAACATATGTTTTTTGTTTTGTTTTTTTTGTTTTAATTTTAACACATTCCCTGGGTCTTTACCTGTTATACTCTGGGGAACCCAGAGTATAATAATTTCACTTTTACTTTGACATAACTTAAGCTGTATTTGACGTAGAGACCTAGAAATTGGATGAATAGGTTCCTCGGATCCCTGACAGTGTTATACACTATGTTTTATAGATAGGTTCCTAGGAGTCCTGACAGTTTTATACACTATGTTTTATAGATAGGTTCCTAGGAGCCCTGACAGTGTTATACATTATGTTTTATAAATAGGTTCCTAGGAGCCCTGACAGTGTTCTACACTATGTTTTATAGGTAGGTTCCTATGAGTCCTCAGAGTGTTATACACCATATTTTATAGATAGGTTCCTAGGAGCCCTGAGAGTTTTCTACACTATGTTTTAAGCCATTTTAAGGTATGGTTTGTGCCAAACTTGATTGACCCAAAACAAATCTGGGACCTGAGCCACCTGAACCCGAACACAAAACAAATCCTGAGAAGTTCACCCATCTCTAGTAAACACATATAAGCATAGACTATCATGAAATCATGTTTTTTCACCCAAAACTGGTCATCTTGTGCAACACATTTCAGGATATTTTGAGCCAAGAAGAATGGTAAGGAAAAATACATCTGTAGGATTTAGTAGTTTACTCTCTTCACTTTTGTAGAATTTGATTTAGTTGAAATAGCATGTACACAATATACACACAGTACTGTGCAGAAGTTTTAAACAGGTGGATAAAAGTAAGAATACTTTCAGAAGTAAAAGTTTTAATAGTTTATTTTTGTCAATTAACAAAATGCAAAGTAAATGAATAAAAGAGAAATCTAAATCTTGATGTGACCACCCTTTGCCTTCCAAACAACATGAATTCTTCTAGGTACACTTGCATGCAGCTTTTGAAGCACCCAGATATTCAGTGGATATAGGCTGTTTCTTCATGTAATTCTAGACAGACTAGATTATGTTAAGTAAAGATGGGCAAAACTCAGAAGTTTTGTTTCATCCTGTATTCAGACGAAGCCAACCCCCGGTTTGGTCCGAACTTGTTCTGATATAACTGGAAGGAAAATTATTATACTCTGAAGTCCCTTCAGACCCCAGCGTATAATAGCTGGAGGCCCAGGGCAGGTGGCAAAACTAAAAAAAAAATTATATTCACCTTCCATACCTCTTTTGGGCCTCCTCACTGCGTCAAGCGCTCTGTGGCTGCCTCCTCGGGGTACCCCCAAGTACATGACATCATAGAAGATGTCATCACCAAAAAAGGTAAAGAAAAGAAAGGTGAGTATCAATGTTTTTTTTTGTTTTTTTTTTCACCTCCTTTGAGCCTCCACCTATTATACTCTGGGGTCTGAAGAGATGCAGCGGCCATTTTAGTTAGTCTGAGATGAAGCTCCATTTTTTGCATTCATAAAAAAAAAAAAACAATTTGGAATATTCGGGTCGAACCCGGCTCGGTATGAATTGATTTGCCCATCATTAACTATAATCCTACAAAATCCCTGACTTTGTACAAGTGTAGTTCGGAGAATTGATGCTGTTTTGAAGTCAGAGGCGGTCATACCAAGTATTGATATGATTTAATTTCTCTTTTGTTCATTCATTTTTCATTTTGTTAATTGATAAAAATTATTACCTTATATTATCTATTAACACTTCTGTTTTCGAAAGCATTCTTACTTTGTAGCATTTTTTCAACACCTGCCTAAAACTTCAGTACCGAAGATTATAGGTATTATGTCAGTTTTCTGTAAAGGCTATCCTCCTCTTCACCTGGCTTCGCCAACGTCCCATAAACTTTTTTTGAAGAATTAGGAAAAAAAGGATTAAAAAGACACAAATGTTGGTGCAGATCTGGCATGTGCCAAAAAAATAGCATCTTTTTTCATGCAGGGAAGATGAATGTGCCTGATGACTGTGCCCCACAGTCTTTAAAGATCATCTGACAACCTTAGGCCTCCTTCACACGACCTAGTGGTGGTTTCTAGTGTCTGCAGACACAAAAAAAACATGTCCGCATGTCATCCACAAACATGGATCTGTCCAGCATCCCAGAGAGCTTCTGCTTTAATTGTTTGTCATTTGCGCCTCTGGGTTGTATTGGTATGTCTCTTTCTATGTTCTGTGTCATTGTTTGCAGCTTTTCCTATGTTTTTCCCCCTCAGTGTTCAAAACCTTGCCTTGGTTCAGCCCTGGTCAAGGGCCCACAGGCCACTGGACAGGGTTGTGGGAGACCACAGTCTCCGTGGCGATGGTTGAGCTCTCAGTCTAGTGAGTGCAGTTGGTGAATGAGGGTGCAGACTATCCCTGCATCCTGCAGCTGGACTAGGGCCCAACGTCGCCTACACAGCCTCCAGGAGGAATATTATCAGCCCCAAAGACAGCCCTGAGAAGGGAGTTCTGCTGTCTTTACTTTTGAGCACCATGCCAGGAGGAACAGTGGAGGACACTGACAGGAGATACTCACTCGGGCCTAACCAGAAGGTAACCAGAACCTTGTCAGGACTCCCTGTGACACCATTCCCAGTATACTTAGCTGGGAGAGACATGAGAGGAGTAGTAGTCGGAGGAGAAGTTTGCCATAGAAACTGTATTATTCCTGGGCACCCTCCTAGAACCAAGGCTGGGGGATTGGACACTGTATCATGACTATCCCCATTTTGGAAGCTGCTGTTGTACCTGTTTCCGGTTGCTGCACTAAAACCTGTTCCTTGTTCAACTGTTGCCACTGGCTGCCTGAGTCGTGCCTGCCTAACCATCAGGGCCCTTCCAACCAACACCACATCGGCTCAGAGAGGGGAGGTCCCTTCTCCAACTTGAAGCGCTCCGGGGGAAACAACTAATACCACCACCATCCGGGAGTGCTGCAGGACCCCCCCCCAACTGTGTTCAGCCCAGGAGCAGGGCTGGAGTGCTTGGTGAGTGTGCTTAGCCTAGCAGGTGGCACACCAACCGCCACTACAACTCCCATCCTCCGTTCTCCTCCATCTGGGTTGCGGTATTTGCACAAAGACTTGTATGGTCCCCTACACTTGTGTGTGCCGCAAATGTTGACAAAACTAGAACATGCTTCATAATTTGCAGTCATTGTATATGGCACCGAAACACAGCTGCAAAAAATACGATCGTGTGTCTGGGCCAATAGAAATGCATGTGCCCGTACTTTGATCCGCAACTGTGGATCTGCAATTGCTGATCAAAAGTACGGTTGTGCAAAGGAGTCTTTAGACCTTTGAATGAAGCTTCTCTGACTGTCATCTTTTACAATCTTTACATTTATTTGCTCTGCTGAGTGTATTAATGAGCTTTTCCATACTGAACCTAGAGACAGAAGTGAGTGCTTTGAGGGTGGAATGAGGATTCTAAGAGTTAATCGTTTTTCATCAGGTTAAATATAATTTAAGTAAAAATCATTAACTTTTATAAAAATAATAGGACTTGCATATTACTAATCGGAAGTGTTTGAAATCATTGAGCCGGCTAAGGATTAAATGAGTTTATACAGATTAGTATGTCTTTTAATGAATTTACACCTATTGCAGGAAATTTCCTGTAAGTGAACGTTTGAGGTAGTTTTACATTTACCATCAGGGAGGTACGTGGAAAAAAATCTAACCGCGTTGACAGATCATAATTATAAACTGAAAATAACAGCACTTTGAACACCCACCTGGATTCAGAGATGAAAACATCTAGAAATGTATTTCTTGAAAAACCTACACTTTAACATTATTTTATTTTATTTTTACATCTAAAATTTCCACATTCTAGGCTGCTTATTATTTTAATCTATCTTAATAGTATTAAGAACGCCATTTCAATTATATAGACATCCAAATCCACAGCGTAAATATAGATTCGTCCAACCACCACCACTAGGGCAAGCTTAATAGTTTACAGCATAACATTTCTACATTGATATTAAGAAAAAACAGTATGTAGTAAGCTTAAAAAAAACTCAACCATAGTGATGGTGCCTGCCAAGACTGTTTTTGTATATTATGTAACTGGAGAAGTAGGAATCTTTGTAAATTTAGTGTTTTTGCCTGCTATGGAAACACATAGGGAAAAACACTTCTTTTTACAGTACCAGCGAAATTAGATTTCATTAATCTCATACACACATTAATTATTAATTATTAACCACATAATTTTTTTTTTTTTATAGTTTTTAGTGAAATATTTCAGAAATATGCAAAAATGCAGTTACATAGTAGATGAGGTTGGATGAAGACATCAGTCCATCCAGGAAGGCAAAAAATTCCTTCCCGACTCCAATCTAGCAATCAGTATAAAACCCTGGATCAACGTGCCCTTAAAATCTAGAACCCATAACCCGTAATGTTGTTCTGTTCGAGAAAGGCATCCAGGCCTTCTTTGAACTTGTTCAATAAATCCACCATCACCACTTCCTGGGGCATAGAGTTCCATAGCCTCGCTGTTCTTACTGTAAAGAATCCTCTTCTATGTTGCTGGTGAAACTTTCTCTTCTCCAGTCATAGAGGATGTCCCCTTGTCACTGTCACTGGCCTAGGAGTAAAAAGATCATTAGAATGTTCTTTGTGCTGTCCCTTCATATATTTGTACATTGTTATTAGATCTCCCCGTAGACGTCTTTTCTCTAAACTGAATAACCCCAAATTTGTTAATCTATCGTACTCCAATCCACCCATTCCCCTAATAATTTTGGTTGCCCTTCTTTGCACTCTTTCTAGTTTGATTTTGTCCTTCTTGTATACTGGGGCCCAGAATTGTACACAATAGTCTAAATGTAGCCATACCAGTGTGATTTGTATAGAGGCATAACTATGTTCTTGTCATGGGAATCTATACCTCTTTTGATGCATCCCATAATTTTATTTGCCTTGCCAGCGACTTCCTGGCACTAGTCACTAAAGGTAAGCTTACTGTCCACCACAATCCCCAAGTCTTTTTCATTGGCAGTCTTACCCAGTAATTTACTATTAAGTACATAATCATACATTTTATTTCGTCGACCAAAATGCATAACCTTACATTTGCCAATATTAGACTTCATTTGCCAAGTTTCGGCCCATGCTTACAGCTTCCTCAGATCCCCCTGTAATATTCTACTATCCTCCTCATTTTTGATTACCTTACAGAGTTTAGTATCATCTGCAAATATGGACACCCTGCTTTGTAAACCGACTACCAGGTCAATAATAAAGATATTAAACAGGAGAGGACCCAATACTGACCCCTGTGGCACCTCACTGGTGACTGTCACTCAGTCTGAATATTTACCATTAACAACTATCTTCTATCAATGAGCCAGTTGTGAACCCTAAATCATATGTTTTCCCCCAGTCCCAACATTCTCATTTTGCATACCAACCTTTTATGTTGAACAGTGTCAAAAGCCTTTGACAAGTCCAGATATACTACATCTACCACATTACCCATGTACCTCTTCATAGAAGCTGATCAGATTAGTCTGACAGGACCGATTCCTCATAAATCCATGCTGATTGGGTGGTATAAGATTATTTACATAACAAAGTCATCAGATACATCTGCAAGTTATTTATACATAAAGTATAATAGAAGAAGGTACGTGAAATGACATGTCTATATTAGCTGTAATGATAGATATGATAGCAAACCCTGTTTCAAAAGAAAGTAGCAATAATTGGGAGTTATTTCAGTTATAGCTTAACAAATTACAAAATAAGGAACAAAAATACAAGAACCAAGGAATCTGTACGCATTGAGATACAGTTAAAAACAGAGGGCGGGTACTTCCATCAGCATGTCCAATAGCATGTCCAATTCTTCATCTGTCTGTCTTAAGATGGAATTTTCTCTCCCACTATCAAAATGGTTGGGATTTTGTAAACTTTGAGTGATCATCTAATAAGTCATATAGAAAACGTAGACCCCTAAAGCCTTTAGATATCCAAGTAGATATACTAGCATTATGAAGAGTGATAGAAAATGCACTAATTGAATGTGTTTAGAATAATCCTATGGTGGCAGAGAATATTGCCATCATAGTTCAGAAAATCCTTTAAGTGTATTAGAACAATATACTTGAGACACCTTGGACAGACCATGCCTATACCATTCTGAGAGTCTTAGATCTGCAATAACCCATTCTATTACAGACAGTAGAGTATTTAATGAATGATATAAGTCCATAGAATTAGCTTTAATATGAAGAAGTTGGTAGGCTTTAAGGGAAGCTTGCATAATTGGAGAGTGAGAAGGAGGGGTAAGGATATCCCAGAAAGGAATCAACATACATGTACATGTATTCCAAAGAATATATGAAAGAGTGTTCTATGTGAATCCAGTTGGTTGATAAATTAGCCACCACCTTGTACATTGAACTGTAAGAGTTGCAAAGTAATAATTGTGCAGGTTAGGTACTCCCAATCCTCCAACTTGTTTATGCTTGGATAGCGGGCCCTTTGTTATGCGGAGTCTCCTACCATTCCAAATAAATGTCGATATTATCCTTTGCAAGGATTGAAAAAAAGAGGAGAGAATTGTGGTGGGAAGTGTTCGGAATAGATGAAGAAGTTTGGGGAGATGAAGCTTTTTAAATGCCGCCAGTCTACCTATTCATGAGACGTCTACAGTATATAAGATATTCTAGAGGTTTCATCTGGAATGTTCTTTAAAGGTGGTTCATAATTATAAGTCTTAAATGAGGAGGTCAATTGAATCCCCAGGTATTAAATGGCAAATACAAAAAAACAAAAGCACAGCAGGCACTACCAGAACATATGAATTGAATAATATGGCTTTGTTACTTAGCTGAATCGCTGGTGCAGCAGAGGATACACGGGGGCACGCTGTAGAAACAATGTCCAAAATATAGTAGGATAAAGCAGGATAGCGGCAGTCACATCCGGATAAAAAACCTCTTTATTTGAATAGGTTACAGGCAGGTTTTAGATGTGTACTCACAAGCAACGGGCCGTTTCGTGCTACTGCCCTTCTGGTCAAGCCTGTAGAAGTGCAGTAGCACGAAACGGCCCGTTGCTTGTGAGTCCACAGCTAAAACCTGCCTGTAACCTATTCAAATAAAGAGGTTTTTTATCCGGATGTGACTGCCGCTGTCCTGCTTTTTCCTACTATTAAATTTTTTCCTTTCTCCAGTCAAAGGTGTACAAGGATTTTAGAGAACTCAGGCCAACCGAGGGGACATTAAACAGAAGAGCCTGAGATTTAGACATATTCAGCTTATAATATGATAAGTGTCCAAAACATGCTATGGAGTCTATTATCTTAGGAAGAGATTGCTGAGGATATGATGTTGTGAGGATAAATCATCTGCATATAAGGAGATGAGGTGTGAATGATATTCTATGGGAATTCCGGTGACACAGGGATCATTTCTTAATGACTGTGCCAACGGCTCCATAGATAAAATAAAAATTAGCGGAGAGAGTGGGCAACCCTGTCAAGTACCATTGGTGATGTTAAATTAATCCGACAGAGTGGTGTTCATGAACGCTTTAGTTGTAGGGGGGAATATAGGGCCATTATAGCTCTCATTTTGTTTCCAGAAAAACCCATCTCCCCAAATGCAATGAATATGACGAATTAATGTAGTCGAAAGCTTTCTCGGCGTCCAACACTAGCAGCACCGCTTCTTTCCCCTGATCCAACAAATAATGGACAATGTTCAGGACCCTTCTAGTGTTATCATTTTTATTCAAATGTGGGAGACAAGATGCTATTGTAGTGGCTATGATTTTAACATAGATTTTCGAGTCAGTATTAAGTAATGAAATAGGCCAGAAGTTTTGTGGGAAGCCAGGGGCCTTGCATAGCAATCTGAATAAAACAATACATTGGGTCAAATAGGAGGGATGTAAATGTCTGGTAATATTTGTTTATGAATCCATTAGGGCCCAGGGATTTATTAGCTGATAGAAGCTGAGCATACACCATATCTGCCGGGTCTCTGCTTTGTTATACTGATTGTGAGCATTATGCAGCCTGTAATACAAATGCCGTCATTTTGCAATGCATTTCAATGCTTTAGCATCGTAATACATTGCATTAATGATGAATGTATTACAATGACACCTAGGGGGTCTAATAATTATATTTAAAAAATATTTTTTTTTTTCCATGCATGACATGGGTAGAATGCACTGCTACATAAAAATGGATGATATTTTTATACTCTCTACATGTCAAGTAGCATTCCATTTTTTTCACTTCTGGCTTTTACAAAGTATGCTTATTAAAAATTGCATCCAAAAGCACAATTGCATACAAAAAAAAAAGAAGCAGAGCTAGGTAAGACACCTCTTGGTCTATGAAACATATAGTATATTTCTGATATGTATATGTACACAATGTTTTGTCATCTGTGGCATTGGCAGGACAGACTAATGAAAAATTGTATTACAATTACTTCCTAAAAGAGGTACAATAGACACTTCTTGGTCTCCAAAAAATAAATCCACTCAGTTGGCTCAAATATGGGCATCTTAAAGGACCCAACCATCCAATGGAATTTCTCCTTTTCAGGTGTTGGATGGATTGTATAAGCAGCATTGGGTTGTAAATTATTATGTAATATAACAGCAGTAAGGAAGAAAATGGGTAAGTGGGTCATTCATATTTTTTATTTTACAAAATTTACAACAATTCTAACACAAGATTAATCTGTAGAATTTTCCCTAGCCATCCATACTTGTCTTTTGCCAGTGGTGTCTTTTCACACGCACATTGAAAATCTGTCAATATCCATGCTAATGTATTGTGGCAATACATCTTACGGCTAAAAATGTGGCATAAAAGCTTCTTCCGGATACAGTGGAAATTTATTACTTTGTGCTACTCTGGATATTTTCTATAAAAACAAAATAAAACTAGACATATAAATACAATCAAATCTTTCTTTTTTTTTATTTTTTTGCTGATTGAATTGGCGGCAAACCCCTGAGGATGCGTTGTGTAATCCAGAGAGAGAACTGAGCTTATTACAGGCACTGAAGACTCGAAAGGCTGACAGGGACGTAAGTAATTATAATGCTGTTATCGTTGAGAAAAAATACATGTAAAATTACATTTGCAGGAAACTTTCCCTTTTTCTGCAGACTTGCAATTTCATGCAGAGGATTTGTAACAACAAAACTCTTTTTTCAGCAATAAAGTTAATGCATTTCTATTTCCCTTTTTACTATTTAAATAGCTCAGTAAATGTTGATTTTTTTTCCCTTGTATGAATGTCTTAACAGAATATATACACTATGACCCACTTTCAGATTTTTGCAGCCATTTTGACAATAGTGTAGCCATTTAAAGTCAGAGTAAGACTAATATTAATAGAGATCTTGATTATTATAATAAATCTGCACCCCATTCCCTCCACTTTTGCTAAAAAAGGCTCAAAAAGAGGGACGGGGTGCATCTATGGTGCAAGAAAGGGCCATTTGCCAAATATGCATCACATTAACACCCATCTTTACACAGATGAGTTAATAAATTACCACACTGAGTTTCTGTTTTTCTTTTTGCTGCGACTTTATGAGTCAAAACCTGGAATGTATTGAGTAGGAAGTAGAAGTAAGGTGGTAAAGTAAGTCCTTTCTTTACATTTCCCATTTAGTTAGAACCATATTCAACCTAAACTTTACAAAAGTTTCGGGTTCTACCTAAACTCGAAACTTTTAAGGTTCACCACCCACAAAACACTTTTATACTCTGGGGTCTCCTCAGACCCCATAGTAAAATAAGTGGAGGCCCAAGGGAGATGAATAAAAATAAGAAACAATTCTACTCACCTTGCCTCACCTCATCTGGGTGTCTGGTGATCCCCCAACAACCTCTTCAGGCGTCTACTGACCTCTGGGTAGCCACAGGCCTCAACAGTTACCTCAGGGGGTGTAACGTCAGTCAGGGGCTGGAAGAGGCCTGAAGAGGATGCGAATGTTCCACCGACACCACCAGGCTTTTGTTGTGTCATATCACATTAAAGCACTTAGAGAATACTAATGTATTCATTAAAATAACCTAGCAACATGAGAAATTCTGGAAAGAGTACTTTATGCTGTCCCTTCCCATTGCTCTAATATATGACAATCTGCTTCTTGGACTGTCAGAATGTTAGTTCTTGCCACTTCTAACAGGTGTAAATATATATTTAGATAATTTGAAACCCAATTTCTAGCACTGGCTGACAGCCGCTCAACCGATAGACAGTGGTATGTGGACACCTTACAGTACTGATGTCATATAAATTTATAACATACTGTAAGCTGGAACATGAGTCATAACGGAAATGGTGGATATAGTGTAGGGTCTGTGTTTCATCTCACTGCATCACTGAATTCTGAAAAGCTAGTAGTTTTTCTGGTAGGAGAGCTAGGGGTATATTTTGAGATGATAATTCTGAGCGTGTATAGGAATCCCATGGCCAAGATTTGTTAGAAAAAAAAAGAAGAAAAGACAATGACATTGCCAATGATTCCAGTTCAATGATTGCACAGGCCCAACATCCAAAAAGCCTGCCCAAGGCAGACCTATGGGAAGTTTGCAGGCTGGTGGTGCTGACACTGGTGGGGATAGTGACAGATACATTTCTGTTGCTGCTGGTTTTTGTTGCAGCAACTACATGGAGTTCATCTCCCATGTGGGAATTCTTTTCTACATTGACAAAAAATAAATCCATGGCAATGAGCAAGATCTGTAAGCAGAAACATAGTCGTGGCCATGCAGGAACAAATGTAGGAAAAAAATCTCTACATACTCATATGAAAAGGCATCACTGTGTTATTTAGCAAAATAGACTTGGCATTGGCACTGGCAGGGGAAGTGAACAAGGCTGTTCTACTCCTCCACATGATCTTCCATTCTTCGACGTAGGCAGGCCACATCTACACCTAGCACATGCTCCTTGGTTTCATCATGATCACCAACTGGTTCTTCTACTTCTCCTCCTCCTCCTCTTCCACACCAACATCAGTCATCTTTAAGGAAAGAACAATATGTACCTAGTCATCCGGCAGTTGCGCAACTTAACTCGCCCCTGAATTACTATATCCTAAGAGCATACCAGGGGCGTAACTATCGGGGTAGCAGAGGTAGCAGCTGCCGCAGGGCCCGGGACATTACGGGGCCCAGCGGGACCCGATGCTTTTTTTTTTTTTAATAGGCCGTTACCCCAGCAGGTAACGGGCCCTATATACTTACCGTTCCCCGGGGTCCCGCTCACGGCCGCCTGCACTTCCGATTCTGCGGAGGCGGCTGTGAGCAGGAGCGAGGATCAGTATGTGAGGCCACGAGCCGAACACCACAATCTCTGCTATCATTATACTCCGGGGTCTTTGAAAAGACCCCGGAGTATAATAATTGGAGGCCCAGCGGAGGTGAGGGAACATAAAAAACAATGTACTTACCTCTCCTACGCTCCTCCAGGCTTCGGGCCTGTTTGGTGACGTCCCTGACGTCAGCGGACGTCATTTTGCGTTGCGACGCCGGCCCGCATCACGTGACGCCGGCCTGGTCCAACATTGAAGAAGACCGAAGTAGCAGCGACTGGAAAGGAGCGGGGAACAGGAAAGCAACATTGTTTTTTTATGTTTCTATCCTCCCCTGGGTCTCCGATCATTATACTCCGGGGTCTGAAAAGACCCCAGAGTATAATAATTGTTCACGGGTGGTCCAAAATGGGACATATAATAGTGTGTGCAGGGACCACTATGGGGCAAAATACTCAGTACAGGGGCCACTATGGGGCAAAATACTCAGTGCAGGGGCCACTATGGGGAATAATACTGTGTGCAGGGGCCACTATGGGACATGATACTGGGTGCAGGGGCCACTATGGGACATGATACTGGGTGCAGGGGCCACTATGGGACATGATACTGTGTGCAGGGGCCACTATGGGACATGATACTGTGTGCAGGGTCCACTATGGGACATGATACTGTGTGCAGGGGCCACTATGGGACATGATACTGTGTGCAGGGGCCACTATGGGGCATGATATTGTGTGCAGGAGCCACTATGGGGCATAATAGTGTGCGCAGGAATGCATTTTTTTGGGGGGGGGGGGGGGGGTTGGAGGGGGTGGTCCGGGGGGGGGGGCGATTGGGGGCAGTGGTTCGGGGGGGGGGGGGCCATGTCAAATGTTCGCCTTGGGGCCCAGCCATTCCTAGTTACGCCACTGGAGCATACACAGTAAAAAAAAAATAAATAAATCATACTTTATTTAAACCAAACATAGTTAAAAATATCCAACAATAGTAAAAACAAATAGTACACAGAGTGGGGAAAACAACATCCAATGTTACATAAGGGAGTGCTGAGAATGTATAGATAATAAATATCCCCAATGATATAAAGTTATATATAGGTGAGGAAATGCTGTCAAATATTAGGGTATGTTATAAATACATATAACCATATGCAGCAAAAACCTAAACCCATTTATAAAAGTAAACCATATCAATGGAGGATGCAAGGAGAAAGATGTATACAGACCAGCCACACCACACTACAGGGTTGGCATAAAAAAAAAAAAAAAAAAAAAAAAAAAAAGATTTCACATTTTTGGTGCTTTTTTTTTTTTTTGAAAAGCCAATTCTTCATCACTCAAGTAGTTCACTGCCAGAAATAACAAGCCTGTAGCACTTACAAGTCATCAAAATGAGCTATTTTTTCTTCAAAACCATTGCTTTTTGCAACCACCATGTGTATTTAAAAAAACACAGTCAATCATTGTTCCCTAATAAAAAGGTAATTTTTGGAGCATTTTAAATGTTAAAATGCATAAAAGTGCAGTTTGTATCCTCTGCTTACCATCAGTTTTTCCATAGACATACCTGTCACTTTTACTTTGACTTAACTTCTGCTGTGTTTGCCTTAGAGAGCTTGAAACTGGATAGATAGGTTCCTATGAGCCCTGACAATGTTAAGCCAATTTAAGGTGTTGTTCGACCCAAAACAAATCTGGGACCCAAGCCACCCAAACCTCTAATCATTTCCAATGTTGTAGGATGTCAATTATAGTTGTTAATATATAGAACCGATGCTGGATAAGTAACAGAATAAAGACTTACAACGTTAGAATGATATGGTTTTATGAAAAAATATTCTTAGAGCAGAATTTAAAACAGACTTTAAAAGCGTTCCTCCAAATACAAAACAACTTTTCATAACTGAATAATACATGTAAATATAAGAAACTTTGTAAAATACCTTATTAAAGAAATATGCTTTCTTCTCACATTATCTGGATGAGTTTCTCTTTAAATAGACATCTATGGAGAGGAGAGGGGGAGGAGAACACTGCTGGAAAATAAATAAAACAAATAACTGCTTAACTTTACTACACTTGGAACAATTTTGACAATGCTATTGTTCAAGTTAAGGCTCCACCTCTGTACAGAATGATACAATAAATAATTTAAATCTCCTCCTCCCCCTCCCATTTCCATACACTTCTGTATTCTGAATTCTATACAAATAAACAGTATGAGTGAAGATAAGGAGGAGGAGAGCAGCCTCATAAGTGGTTAAATAAGCATATTTCTTTAACCAGATATATTACAGTTTCTTATTTCCACATGTACTTTTCATTTAAGAAAAGTTGCTTTATAAATGGAGATCTATACGTTATTCTATACAACTTAAACTTAGCACAGTGCATCATGGTCCTATGTTCTGTGTTAGATTTTGAGTACAGTAATGTATCCACAAATGCTGGAATGTCTCCTTAAGTCTTTCTTTTATGCAGGTCCAGTGTGACATTTTTATAACTTATTAGTGTTATTTTGAATCCAAAGGCCAGTAGTAAAATTTCGGCCTCCTAGATGTTTAAGAGTACAGCACCAATCAGTTAAGGGACTATGATTAGGTTACACACAGAGTATGCATAATGTTAATTGAGAAAGGAACAAGAAGCACGCTATGGCAATCACACAGTATTCATGTGCCCTCTGCAGATTCCAGACCTCCTGTGCTCCTCAATGTCACAGAGATTGACGGGATGATAACTGCATTTTCAGCCATCAAAATCAGTTTTTATTTAGAACTTTGTAGTAGTTGGCTGGGCACTTTCAGCAGGTGTACAGTCTCCGACTGGACCATTAAGGCCTTTAGAATAATCATTTTTAGACCGGAATATCATACAGTGACTTTTTAAGTAACTCCTGTAATAGTTTTGTGTGGGAGACTGATGAATAATGTGCTTCTATAGATGCAAGTAGTACCTTTTAAGGTGTAATCTTTAAAGATAATTATATATTTCATTAGAAAGGTTGCTGCCAAACTTTTAGCTATATTGTATCATTTCAGTTAATGTGTTTAACCCCTTTCTGACATCCATTGTACATGGCTCCCACGCAGGACCTGAGCCAGCACCATAGCTTACACAGCTGGCACTATTGTTTTACACAGCAGGGACCCAGTGTGATCACAATATCTGACGGGTTATCTGAAAGCTCCCAGGCCTGCCAAAGATATATTACTATTGAGCTCTGCCTGAGGCAGGACTCAATATTAATGCAGCAATTTTACCATACACTGCAATACAGTAGTATCGCAGTCTATGGTATAAGCATTTTAATGATCGGGGGAGGGGGGGCTAAAAAGTTACATTAAACACAAAGTTTTTAAAAAGATATAAGAAATAAAAATCTAAAAATTCAATTCACTCCCACCCCATTCTGTAGAATGCATATGAAAAAAAAAAACAAAAATAAACACATGAGCACATGAGGCATTACCACGATTACTAAAATGTAAAAAAGTTTTTCCCATATGAAGAACACTGGAAAAAAGCCCTGTTTTTTCATCATTTTGCCTCCTAAAAAAATTGGAATAAAAAGCGAAATGTGATACATCCCTCACATTGCTAGCAATAAATATACATATTGTCCTGTAAAAAGATAGCTCTGTACATAGGAATATAAAAAGTTGGGGAACAAAGTCTGTATTTTTTTAAGGTATTAAAGCATAGAAATTAACCAACTCCAACTTGGTATCACCGTGATTGTATTACCCAGAATATAGGTAACAAAACTTATAAGATAATGTCACAATTGCATTTGCTTTCCACCACATTTCCAGTACGTTGCACAATATTAAATTATGCCATTACAATTTGTCCAGAAAAACGTAAGCCCTCATACAGCTCTGTAAATGGAAAATTTAAAAAATTGTAAAAAATACGTATCTCTGAATATTGCCTAAATTAAGAATACAGTCATATGAAAAAGTTTGGGCACCTCTATTAATCTTAATCATTTTTAGTTCTAAATATTTGGGTGTTTGCAACAGCCATTTCAATTTGATATATCTAATAACTGATGGACACAGTAATATTTCAGGATTGAAATGAGGTTTATTGTACTAACAGAAAATGTGCAATATGCATTAAACCAAAATTTGACTGGTGCAAAAATTTGGGTACCCTTATCATTTTATTGATTTGAATACTCCTAACTACTTTTTACTGACTTACTGAAGCACAAAATTGGTTTTGTAACCTCACTGAGCTTTGAACTTCATAGCCAGGTGTATCCAATCATGAGAAAAGGTATTTAAGGTGGCCAATTGCAAGTTGTTCTCCTATTTGAATCTCCTCTGAAGAGTGGCATCATGGGCTCCTCAAAACAACTCTCAAATGATGTGAAAACAAAGATTGTTCAACATAGTTGTTCAGGGGAAGGATACAAAAAGTTGTCTCAGAGATTTAACCTGTCAGTTTCCACTGTGAGGAACATAGTAAGGAAATGGAAGACCACAGGGACAGTTCTTGTTAAGCCCAGAAGTGGCAGGCCAAGAAAAATATCAGAAAGGCAGAGAAGAAGAATGGTGAGAACAGTCAAGGACAATCCACAGACCACCTCCAAAGAGCTGCAGCATCATCTTGCTGCAGATGGTGTCACTGTGCATCGGTCAACAATACAGCACACTTTGCACAAGGAGAAGCTGTATGGGAGAGTGATGCAAAAGAAGCCGTTTCTGAAAGCACGCCACAAACAGAGTCGCCTGAGGTATGCAAAAGCACATTTGGACAAGCCAGCTTCATTTTGGAAGAAGGTCCTGTGGACTGATGAAACAAAGATTGAGTTGTTTGGTCATACAAAAAGGCGTTATGCATGGCGTCCAAAAAACACAGCATTCCAAGAAAAACACTTGCTACCCACTGTAAAATTTGGTGGCGGTTCCATCATGCTTTGGGGCTGTGTGGCCAATGCCGGCACCGGGAATCTTGTTAAAGTTGAGGGTCGCATGGATTCAACTCAGTATCAGCAGATTCTTGAGAATAATGTACAAGAATCAGTGACGAATTTGAAGTTACGCCGGGGATGGATATTTCAGCAAGACAATGATCCAAAACACAGCTCCAAATCTACTCAGGCATTCATGCAGAGGAACAATTACAATGTTCTGGAATGGCCATCCCAGTCCCCAGACCTGAATATCATTGAACATCTGTGGGATAATTTGAAGCGGGCTGTCCATGCTCGGCGACCATCAAACTTAACTGAACTGGAATTGTTTTGTAAAGAGGAATGGTCAAAAATACCTTCATCCAGGATCCAGGAACTGATTAAAAGCTACAGGAAGCGACTAGAGGCTGTTATTTTTGCAAAAGGAGGATCTACTAAATATTAATGTCACTTTTCTGTTGAGGTGCCCATACTTTTGCACCGGTCAAATTTTGGTTTAATGCATATTGCACATTTTCTGTTAGTACAATAAACCTCATTTCAATCCTGAAATATTACTGTGTCCATCAGTTATTAGATATATCAAATTGAAATGGCTGTTGCAAACACCCAAATATTTAGAAATGATTAAGATTAATAGGGGTGCCCAAACTTTTTCATATGACTGTATATTACCAACTGGTGACAGGTTCTCTTTAAGCATGGCATGTGTGGCCCTAGTCATAAGGAAAGTAATACACAAGTTTTTATTACACATTGGGTACCTTTAGCATCTACATGCTCTATCTATATGGTATATATGCCCCTACATATAAATACCATGCAAACATTGCCAATCTGGGTGATACAAGACCCAAACAACTTCCATCTCAGCCATAGTGACTCATAGTGACCAAGTGTTCTACTATTAGATGTGTTTCTCAAGAGTTGTCTTGTAGGGAATCAAATTTGAAATTATATAAGGTTTGAGGAATTCACATTCTGAGTCGTCTTGAAGACACGTTTACTTAACTGATTTTCTGCCTGTGTCTCCTCTTGTGACCGCATTAGTCTGTCAGAAATAGATGCGAGAATGTATAACTTTTTTAGTTACTGTTCATTTGAAAAGTTCATAACACATGAAGTGTATCAAATTAAGGTGACAGTATTAATGCACAATTTGTCGACAGTGAAAGCGGCCTGTTCCATTCAGCATTTATAATTTATTATCAAACTGTGGCTTTTTGGAAAGAGTTCATGTATTTCTAAAATGCATAACAGACATTGGAGGCCACTTCTGACTCCTACGGAGAAGCCATCAAGAGCATCAGCAATCAGCTGGGCATTAATGTCATTAATATCAGAATGCTGCTGCAAGCATACGGATAGTGGAAGGCTACAGAGAAATGTCAGCTTGTGTTTCACATTTATGTAGTCAATTAAAGGGGAAAGAAAAATCTTGATGTATTTTAAGAAACAAGTTTTTTAAATTGAATGTTGATAAAGTAACGCCGTAATGTATAAATAAGGTATACAGTGTAAATTTACTTACGCAAATCCTTCTTTCCTGTCTTCTAGAGACAGCACATATTTATAGAGATTTATCCCCCATTGTGAGGCTAAACTGCTATAATAAAAGAGAAAAGTAAAGAACCAAATAAAATTTAAAGTGAACTTGTACCATCATTTTTTTTTTTTTTTAGGACTACCATTTAATTAAAAAAAAAATATTTGTTATAGTGTTATAGTGTATATTTGTTTTTTTCTGCATAGACAGAAATTTAAATGGAAACTTAGAATTTTTCTTTCCAGTTTTTTTTAAATTGATGTCATACCCTCAGGATAGGATGATGATTTCCAGTAGTCACCACTAGAGGAAGCATATGCTATTGTTACATAATGCCTTATTATTGACGTTAATTGGGTTGTCCAGGATTTTTTATTTTTTTTTGTTGCCCGACCACTATACAGGGAATGGAGTTATCTCCTTCCAACTCTGTTAACTGTATAGTACAGGAATCGGATACCCCCCCCCCCAATCTGCTGATCCGTGTGGGGGCCAGCTATCAACCACCCAAACATAAGATATTTATAACCTATTCTAAGGATAAGACATACAAATACAACTTTAAAGAATCAGTATACAGTATACAGAAAAATGAAGCTCTGACCATTATTAAGATATATTACAAAATTGGTCAACACATCTTGAAACTATCTAGATTAAAAAAAAATTAGAGTGGAAAAACTGTGTAGTAAGCCACACAATGTAAAGTCATATTTTCTTGGACCTCGTTCACAACAGATACATATAGTACACATACATATAGTAAGGGGAACCCATTGCAGAAAGTACTGAATAACTAAAAAAGTCTAATTTCCTATACAATGCCTGATACTGGAGGCTTATTCCATCCACAGGCATTCTCCTCTAGCACTAACTAGTAGGAGCTGTTGTGCCATGTCTAGTCAAACATTCTCCCTGTAGTAGGGGAAATGTAGCAACGCATGTATCATCCATCCTTGTATTAGATGAAATGACAAATATTTGTTATACACTTTTCTTGCCAAGCACCTCAACATGCGAGGAGCATTGTGGCGCAAGTAGGAATTATTGGCTGCCAAAATCCATAATTGTTTTACAGAAAGCCAATTTACCTATCAGTATATTGTTGGCATGTGGGAAGAAACCAGAGTACCCAGGAGAGAACACACAAACTCCATGCAGATGTTGCTCTTGGTCAGATTCATGCTGTTGGCCACCATGCTGCCCTTCCAGATCCAATGTCTGTTATGCGTTATGGAAGTTCTCTCTGTTTTATCTCAAAAATGGTGATCCCAAGTGGTGGACTCCCTCTATGGCGTCAATATGCCCTGGAGTGGATTCTCCAACACTCTATAAAATAATGTAGATGTAACTAATGATGTCATTAGTTTTTAGATACAGCGCTAGAGCCCAGACACATCCTATAAGATAGTTTCGATGGATATTCACAGCATAAAAGTTTTATGACAGCAGATGGTTTAATAATGAAAAAAATCAGCCACATAACAGCAGTGATATCACAGCTTGCAGAGGAATGTCACACTTTGGTTGCTCGCTTTCCACCTTCTCTGCTAGATTATAAGACTTGTGTTCCTCTAATTGCACCCATGTCACTGCCTGCGAGATAAACACTCTCCTCGATCACACTTATTTACCTCGCCGAGGCCTGTCATCGGCATCAAAACTCATCTGCTCTTCTAGAGAAATGAAAACCAAAGTCACCTGTTTAATTGCTTCAGAGAGAGAGAGAGACGGAAAGCTGTGATTATTGTATCGGACTCATAACAAGCATGGGAGGCTTCCATTATGTTCCTGACAGGCAAATGTTGCTCTGCTTCCAGCCTACGTCTTTCTTCATAACAAGATTGGGTTTGTCAATAAGACGATGTTTGCGTGGAAGTTAACTCAGAAAGTGCATGTCACTGTCTTCTGGGAGCAGTTTGTACCATAACACAAGCAGACATTGTCACCCAGCAGGTACTGCTCTCAACTACATAGTAGATAGGACTGTTCGGGGTGCGGACTGATCAGGTCCTCAATAAATCTTCATCTTCAGACAAATCTTAGAATGTGTACTCCTTTCTACCACAATTTTGGCTATACCTGTGACTTTCTTCCTTTTATGTCTGGGATTTTTTTTTTTATAATATGTAGACTAGAGAATCTTTATTTCAAAACCAATTGTTTGTCTGGAAACTGGATTGCCATGCTGTAGGCCATGGTGGCATATTTAGGCCTTGCAGACTGGCCACACTAGTACAAACAACATGTGACCTGGCAATGTCCTGTTGAAAAATGGTCTATGGGACACTTTGACTGTAAAGAAATGGCCGTACCACTAAGAGGACTATGACTACCATACATTATGCCACCCTACACCATGATGACATGAGTAGGATCTGAGTGACATTTCCCTGTGAGGGCCTCTTTATGATGTTGATCATATGATCTCAAGAACAATCTCCAGCTATCATTGCATCTGAGACAAAAGTGGGACTCATTGCTGAAGAGGACATACCTCCATTCTAGCCTCCATTGTCACCTTGCTATGAACAATGATAGCCTTTGGTAGTGGCGGTGTGAGGTCATAGGAACAACTGGAACTGCAACACCTGTAGCTGGTCATCTGGTTGGTAGCCTAATGTTTGTGTTGAGACAGAGTCTGCTCTAGACTTGGGATGTGAGATCCAATTTCACTCACAATACACAATGGATTACTACATGCTAAACAGTCATGACATACAGTCAACAATGTAAAACCAAAAAACAATGGCAGAATTGTTTTGTTTCCATATTCCCCCCACGAATATTTTCTTTTTCAGTTCCATGAGAAATTATAAAGAACATTAAATGGTGTCAATTAAAACTACAGCTACTCCAACAAAAAATCTCTTATACCGTTTTGCCAATGGGAAAATAAAAAATATTGTGGCTTGAAAAATAAATGAAACAAACTACTATGTCTGCTCTAAGCTCAGCAATGTTATTTTGAAAAGCTAGTCATCATGTGACACAAATATCTGGACACATCCAGTCAAGAGAAAAAGGTAAGGAAGGACATATCTGTATATATTGTAAACTAATATCAAGAATGATGTTTTTTAACTAATAAAACGTAATTTAGAAAGATTTTTGCAAGATACATCTGTTTGGTTTGGAATTATTGTTTCTCAGTTAATTAGAAACATGAAGGGTTAAAGCTCATAATGCCTGATAGGAGGACACATTGTTTTTGGCTTTTCCCAACCATTGACTTTTTCCATTTCCTGAAAAACATTAACAGCCGTGGTAAACAGAGACCAACTTTGCTGGAAACCAGCCGGAGAATAAAAGCCAGTACTAACTCTTAATTAGTGTAATTACTGTCGTTGTAATTTTCAGTTAATTGCAAAGTCTTGCGCTGCTGTAACATCCGACCTGCCACATTTGCAAACTGTTTAATTATATGTCTTGGTCCATAACTATGCAACCTCACGGTTCTCAAAAGTCGCCTCCTAGGAAGATGAGATATGGTACATTTAGGGTGAAATGCAGCAATCAAGACAAAATGTCTTTGCCAACTATGCGAAGGTGGAGAAAAGTGGAGTGATTGATCAATGCCCGGTTGGGCACATGTATAACTGTTAGTAGCAGGGTGCCATCTCAGCTTTTCCAACTCACAGCACAATTTCACACCTGTCAACCCTCATAGGACTAAGAAAAATTATCTTAAGAAATTCTTATTTGTCCATCAAGTTAACTCATATTTTGGGTAAATTTCTTAGCATTGTATTCTGAGTCACAAACAGGTGACATTTCCCCAAGTTCTGAAAGCTTCATAGAACCAATACCTTTATATATTTCAAATATTTCCATATACTGTTACATGCGATTTTACTAATTTCATAAAAGATGTCTTAAAGAACAGCTAGTTTTATCCTGTATAACCTGACTTTTTTAACATTGCCTTCCAAGAGCCATTACATTTTAATTTTCTATTGAGGTAAAAGGGGGTACAGAGGGCTTGTTTTTTTTTGTTTTTTTTTTGTGACAAGATACCATTCTACTGTAAATATTCATTATTAATTAACTTTTTTTTTTAACTCTTTCAGGTAATGGATAAAAAAAATATATAATTTCACATTTTTTAACATACAACATACAATGTGCTATAAATTACTTGTTAAATAGAGCCTGTCATCAAAACACAGCATATGTTAGGGTCACCTGAATCAAACTGTACTCAATTGCTGAGCTATTTTTTTCAATACACAAATGAGCTCTTTGGAGCAACAAGGACATTGCTTCTTATGTCTGTGGAGCAATAGCAATGCACTCCTTGCTCCAAAGAGCTAATTTGCATATTGACAAAAATAGTGATATCTTGATAAAGGAGGCACCAATTCACAAGGAGAAATTGTTGTTTGATTCAGCTCACTCTAACTTATACAGGGCTGGGTTGATATGCTGGGTTCGGGAAACAGGCTCCCTTTAAGTTTATTTTAAGGATTGGTGCAATAGTGATATCAAATTTATATACATGTATATACTTTTACTACTTTTACAACACTTTTTAAAAAGTTTGTGGTCTCTGCATTCAGAGACCCATATTTTTTTCTATTGACTGAGTTGCTTGAGAACTTGTTTTTTTTTGGATGAACTGTAGTTTATTATTGTATCATTTTGTGAGCCATATGAATTTTTAACTGCATTTTCTGCATTTTTCTGGGAGGTGAGATAAGCAAAAACATTCTGTTTCTTCGCTAATCTCAACATATGCTTCGAGTAGTTGTCAAGCTGGAACACTATGTCGTCCTTTTTATTCCCATAGTACTTGAGTGTACAAAGTAACTCATCTTGTAGGATATTCACATATAGCTCAGCATTGAGACCACCATTGATCCTGGTCAAGTATCCAGCGCCTTTGGCTGTGAAACAATCCCATATCATCAGGCTTCCTCCATCAAATTTGACAGTTCCTTCAATTTCTCAATCCATTAGCGCCCTTGTCCCTTGTATCTTCAAGACCCATTTGCACCCATCAGAGCTCATTCTATTGACTTTTGTCTCATCGCTCCAAATCACCTTTTTCCAATTTTCTACTGTCCACTTTTCGTGCTGTTTTGCAAACTCAAGCTCACGCTTCTTATGGCGATATTGAACTTGACTCTTCTTCACCTTTTTTCAGGCCACCATTACAGACTTGTGTAACGTACGTCACACAGTGCTTGCATGGACGTCTGTGAACTCACTATTACAAAGCATACGAGCCACCTCCACTGCTGTGATTGTTGCACCAGAACTGATAAACCTTGTGATGATCCAACTTGTTGACTCTGATATATTGCTTGGGCATCCACCTCTTGGCTTTTGAATGGATGGACGGAGTTCATTTTGTATCCTTCCAACTATCATGGCACTCACATGATGCAGTTTGGCAATTTTCTTGGTGGAGAGACCATTATCAATGAGTTGGATGATGCTGTTTCTCTTTTCTTTGGCAATCTCTGATCTTCAATTTGAACCAGTGACCTTTCACTTGGGAATCAACCTAATAATACACTGAGCTATTAGGGAATATGAGAACAGGTTGTAATTTGTAGTATACAAGAAGAAAGAGATTTTTCCACCACCAGGAGTAAAACAGTAACAATGCAGTTACTTGACAAGAATCTGCATAACTAATTATATGCTAAGTAGTTGCAAGTCAATTTTATATATGAGATAGCCAAGATGATTGTCTATAAAATGATGGTAGTCTCACATTGGAAGCTGTAGTGGATGGTGAGATATGGAGCCTGAAAGTCAAAAGCTCAAAACATTGTTACCCTTTTGCTTGTCAGTGTACTTGTAGTTGTTACAAGGGTGGTGATACTAACTTTTTCGCATAATAGGGGAGAGAGGGGGCTATTTCAGTTTTTTAAATATTTTTAACATTCTGTTAAACTTTGTTTTTTAGTCCCATTAGTGGACTTTAACATGCAATTTTTTAAATGTTAGTATAATACACTGTCAACTGTATTGTGTGTTTTGTGCTGAGTTCTTCTTTAGATAAGCAATTATCAGTGGCTACCCAATGCAGATCTACAAAAATAATTCATATTTAACTCTTTATTCTGGAGCTTCTGTTCTTCAGAATTAAGCCAATGTAACAAATCAGGAGTCAGTCACGCCTTGCTCTCAGAGTAAAAATAAAAACTGCTGCTTAAAATTCATGGAAATGCAAATCCATAGAGAGACAAAGCAAAGGGCACAATGTAAACTGCTGTCATATATATATTTTCTCTGCTTTATTAGACTGGATTATGCAAAGACAATAACATTTATCACAGTCGAAAGATTTGCAAATAAAATAGCAGCCATGAGGATGGCATCACAGGCATGGTAAACATGATGTATTGATGGCCTGAAATGCCAAGACAAGAGACACAATAAGGGAGAAGCAAAGAAATATGGTTTAATAGAATTGACACTTTCTTAAAGTCTACTTCCTAGTACTATGATGTGATTTTTTTTTTTTTTTCCCTATAAAACCTTTTTAGGAATTTGTTGGTGATACCAGAGACTCGTCTGTTTTTTTTATCTTGGGAAAAGAAAAAAGAGTTAGTGACTAACAGACACTGCACAAGTGTTTTTGCTTACCTTTCCTACTGGCTCAAGATGCCTCAAGAATTGTGATGAAAGATGATTGGTTTTGGAAAAAAAAAAACCTTTAGCAGTACTCCCCAACACCTGACAATGCAGTACCACTCATCTTGAAATACAGTATGTTGAGCCAAGCGGAAGAAGGGCACATCAGTTTGTTATAGAATAACATGCATTCATTATCTACTGTAAGAGGGGTAAGAAAGTAGAAGAAAGTGGACTTGAAGGCAGTCAGTTCTGTGTGTGGCCCTTGTCTCTATTCTGGAGCCCCACTCAAGGATGGTGCAGTAAGGAGGCAGGTACTTTAGCTGAACTTGAAACTTAACTTTACTCCAACAGTAGCCAATAGACTTGATGGTTACTGTATAGCACACAATGCTTGACACAATAGGAATAAAATGCTCGATGGGAATTATTATGGGTCTCTAAAAGGCCCAGAGCTTGCCAGTTACTAAAGGAAACAGTATCTCTATTAGGGTGAACAGTTTGATGTTGCAGTGCCTCAGTTAGGGCCCATAGCACTATGGTTACAGTCTGTCAGTGAGGGCACATAGTATTACTGTTGCAGTATCTCAGTGACAGTACACAGCTTACTGGTTGCAATATAACAGTCCCAACAGAGCATCAACTTAGATTAGTAGGGGGGGTAGCTGGTCAGATACTCCCACAGTCTCTCTTCACAAGTATCAATAAATCCCATGGGCCCAATGTATAGTCACTCTGTCTAGGAAGAAGTCCTGAACCACTTGCCATATACAGTGACACCTCCAATCATGGATTCTGAAATGGCCATTCCACATAAGACCACAGCCCAGGTTGCAGGTCAAGACAAGAGGGGGGACATGCTCTATAGTCCTGACCGATCCCTCCCAAACTAGATCAGATAAGGCTGATGTATAATACCTTTATACAGCAAACAATTCTCGAATCTACCTTTCATTAAAACATGAGATAGTGATCACAATATTACATGTGGCTTTTAACTGAATGCATATAAAGTACATTAGATGGTACTGCAGCCTGTAAGGCTGCATTCCATAAAGATTTAATAAAGTTAAAAATGTATTTACTGCATATAAACAGCTTCAGCAACCTTTAACTTGACATGGCTTTTTCAAGTGATATGGCGCTGCAGCGTGTTATCAGTTAACCTGATTGTCCAAGATTTAAAAATTACCTGCATTTAGGAGGGGAGGACTATAAAATATAAAAACACCTGCTATCAACAATATACAGATGATTGTTGTGTTTGGCTACAGTGTTCCCATTGACATGATGTCACCACTGCAGCAATTCTGTATACAGTACAAACCAAGCAGCTGGCTCAGTGCAGGAATGGAGAAGAGAATGCAAGAAACTATAAAGGTACTGCATGTCAATATTTAATCCCAAATAACCCATTTAAGAACTGCTACATCTGTACCTTGTCATTTAGTATTGGAAGTAACTATCTAATACAAGCTCTTTCATATATATGTAAACTATATTTATGTATGGTAACTCTGCAAGCTGAACTTACTGTTCATACAAAAAAATCCCACTATCAACATTAACTAAACTGCCCATTTAGGAGCTATTTTAGTTATTAAAAAAAAAAAAAATTCTGCACAAGTTAGCTGATAATTAGCCAAAAGTGGACGATCATGCCTAAGACTGGTATTTCCGGCCAATAGCCAACCAAAAATTTCCAGCACGACTGATCTGTTTTTGGCAAACTAAAGTCTGCTATCAGCCATGAATGACTTCTAGTCTTTCATTGGCCGGAATGGACAAATTGGCCATTTCAGTCAATGATAATTAGATTATAATCTAATGTGTATGAGCAGCTTTAAACAAAGGTTTTTCAGGTTGTTGCTTGGCCTGCCATTTCTACGCTGCCATATACAGGTGCATCTCAATAAATTAGAATATCTTAGAAACGTTCATTCATTTCAGTGATTCAGTAATACAATCCATAATCAGCGTCTTCCATGATTGTGTGTCCTACTGAACCAGACTGAGGGACCATTTACAGGCTTAGGAAACCTTGGCAGGTGACGCACTGAATTTACAATACTGAACTTTTTTACAATATTCTAATTTTCTTAGATTTGGGTTATCATTACCTGTAATTCATAATCAACATTTACAGAAATAAAACACTTGAAATAGAACACTCTGTGTGTAAAGAATCTAGAAAATATAAGAGGTCACTTTTTAATTTAATTACTGAAAAGAAATAAACGTTTCAAAGGTATTCTAATTTATTGAGATGCACCTGTACCTTATACCATTATCAAGACATGACAGTTTTTTATTTAGAAAAACTTGTCCTAATCTCTTCCTGCTGCAAGTCAATAGATCCACCTATTTTATGTCAGTCCATAAATAAATATAACCAAATATATAGAATGGAAAGATTGCACACTAAGAAAATAGGTCCCACCATCTCTATATGGAAACTTTGCACTTATTTTAGGAATTTTGAGTTGCAATTAATGTAAATTTCTGCAAATTGTTGAAGAAAATATAAAGTTATACTCCTTTACATTGATAAAATAACAAGACCCCTTTGATATGAGTAAAAACCACCCAACATCACCACGCAATTAACCCCTCCCTCCCAGTACACCAATGAAACTTTTATTCCATCAACTTTTATTACTTTTATTTGTCCTTCTGTTGTAAATAATAAATACAGAAAAATTTCCAAATAAAAATTGATGATTTTTTAGAGTAGTAAAAAAGGTATAGTCAAGTCATGGAAAAAATTCAGTAATCATAAAGACAAAGGAAAAGACAAGGGCATGTTTAAAAAATAAGCCACTTTATTTAAAATCCCCAGCTCACCTAAGAAGGTTACACAACAAAGGAGCTAGAAATAGCAGAAAACATTATAATCGACACTTTAATAGTGACAAAGTTTTCTATAAATATCTTGTAGGTATTGTATACAAAGCCTTGAACAGCTGAACTTACACATCACTACTGCAGGGTGGCCAGGTTTTTATTACATATCCTATATCAATGGAATAGAGTATATAAACAATCTTCACTACTCCCAACTACTGAGTTATAGTTGTTTGTCTGAATACCCAGTCTAAAGCAGAGTACCTTGTTGGAACCTACTCTTACATCTAGGAGGCACACCGCCAAGACCCATTTAGAAGGACTTAGCTTTTACATGTCCTTTGATTTGAACATGTATCATGTAATGCACACTAGTTGGCTATGGGATTAATGTCATTAAGGGATATTTTTATGGGTATATGAGTTGTGCACACCAAAGGAGTAACAGGAAAATTTGAAACAATGACCCCAACTATCATCTGTATATTAGTCAGTGCTGCACCACGTGGCTTTTTTTGTTTAACTGTCATTTTTATTAACAATTTTTAACAAGGTGATATACAGTGGTGTAGAAAGAGCCACAACATGTGCCACAACAGTCCAGAAAAATAAAACACTGTCAAATGATACAAAAAACAATAATAAGAAACACACCCACAGACAATGAAGGAGACAAGGAGGGAGGGGGGAGGGAAACAGAGGGAGCAGGAGTCAGAGACTACGAACAGTACAATAGGTGTCCCAATGTGACCAGACGGCATTGAATGCATCCACAGTATGATTAAGGGTCGCAGTCAGAAATTCAAGACTACGAACTTCCTTCATGTGAGCAATCAACTCAGGCCCTGTGGAAGAGAGCGCCTCCCTCCACTGGAGGGCAATAAAGGTCTTCGTGGCAGTGCACAAGAAGAGGAATGGTTTAGACGTCCTCTTGTCTAAGTGTCTGGGGGGAAAATTGAGAAGGTAAGTGAGGGGGTCCAACGGGACACCCTGCACAAATAGGGCATCAGTAAGGAGTTTAACCTCCAACCAAAAAGGGCGGAGGATGGGGCAATCCCAGAACATATGGTGCACTGTCCCCAGTGGGGCCACCACAAGGTTTTTAAAGGTTTCATGGTGGAAGAGATCCAAGCATCAAACTGTTTCTCCTGCTTTTTGGCACAACTGAAGAGGTTTTCATACAACCACCGCTAGGGGAGCTCACTGCATTTTTTAATGATGGTGAGCCATGAATGCTTGAATCTCAGATCGTCGGATGGTCATGGATGCCAGAATTCTCACTCTCCTCTCCACTTTCGGCTGTAGTTCTCTCATGCTGCTTCTCCTTCTACTGGTGTCCACTCTCATAGGTAGGCTAAATACACTGATCCCAGCTTTTAAAGGGTCTTTCAAATCTGTCTACAGTCTATTACAGTGGTCTCTAAGGTACTTAAGGCTACACCCCCTATGGGGTGGTGCCTGTGCAAAAACATTCCTAGTTTCCAAGGTCATTTGAAGGTGTGTCTGCTATTGTATACTATGTTTGTCCTCTGCCTGATTCTGACTCTATGTATGTGCTGCCAGCCCTAACCTCAGCCTTATATAGTACTGACTCTGACTATTGCCTGATTTTTTGCATTGCAAGAACTCTGCCTGTCGTGATCTTTGATTGTCCTTGACCACATCCTGGCCCCCAATGCCATGGACTGTTACCTTTTGACAAACATTAGTCATATGCAAATGCAGTCTTTCTAAGGCAACATAGTACCCCTTCTGACCCACATCTATGACCATTCACCCAACAAAATCAGCGGCCTGTTTTGTTCCAATGAGGGGCAATAACCCCAAAACAAATGTCTATAGATAGGTCTCTCTTCCTTTTTGAAGAAATGTCCTGATTTGGCTTTAATTCCAGAAACTGGTCAATAGGGAGTGACCTTTCAAAAGGTGGCACTATAGCAGGTTTTCCTTTTTCCATCAAAGAGAACTTATTTGGACATCCCTTTCACAGAATTCTAAGAGCATGCATGGTTTGTTAGACTTTGCCCACAGAAAGGTGGCCTGTAAAGATAGTCTCCTTAAGAAGGCATAGTACCCCCTTTAACACAATCATTATTATGTGCAAGAAAGCAGTGGGTTTTGAGCTGGACATTTACAAATCTGATGGACATCAGATTTATATTAAAAAAAATTTCTAATGTCCTATTGTGTGACAAACAATGCTAGGTTTTTTTTACACAACTTTAGATTAATTGAGAGGTGAGCACCATTGTAAATTTTGCTATGGGGCCCTAAAAATAATGTGTACACCTCTGGTGCTACTTGACCCCTATAAGGAGAAGGCACCTTTTATACCATCTAAGGTACCAGATCCTAGTTCTCATGTTATATGTGTGTCCCTTATATTTATACTTCTTTCCACACATGACAATCTCTATCAGTGTTATTTAAACATTATAATCTAACTTGGTTAACTCTATTTTTAACTTCTGACATTCAAGAAAATTTGGCTGGACAATCCAATATTAACCAATTGTCCCCCTACAGCAGTACCATCAGGCATGCTGGATTTTAATATGCTTTTTCCTTTGTTATTGTTGAAGATATGCATGAAATACGTATGTCCATTTGTGTTTCCTTAGGGGATTTGGGTTAAACATCTGTTAGGCCAATAGCTATTGGATGTGTATCACAACCTTAACATGCACACACAATTGTCCTTTGAATGATGGCCCAATATTAAGCTTTGTGCTTTATTCACTGCTTTTGAAGCAAATTATTATGTTGCTGTTCTATTTTATTATGCATTTCAATACCTGTCTCTCTACTTATCAATATTTGCTTGGATCCAGAATGGAACAGGTTTATAACTGGCAACATTTTAACTAAAGTTTACAGGCATGACGTGTATACGTTATCCTTTTATATGATGAAAGGTGAATTATACTAAAATGAATTTTAAATGGCAGATATTTTATTTCTATTATAGTAAATATCAAAAGGTTCTTTAATTACTTTGTTAACATGGAGAACTCAATAGAAAAGTCAAGAAATTAAAAACTGAATCAAGAGTAAAACCCATTACTGTATTTTCTTTCTTCTTTATCCTAATTAAAGTTTACAACATTAAGATATATTAAACATGCATTAAAAACGCCACCTACATAGTCTATTTTTATGATTAATGGAATTATGTTTTTTGAGGTCATTGACTGTACTGAATCCATATTATTTATGTGTTGCATAAGGTGATCAACATGAAGAGAATCTAAGTGACTGAGGCTGTGGTAGTATAAGGAGCACAACGTCACTTGAGAAAATCAGTAGACTGACTGAGACTGAATTCCTTGACTGTTAGATGGTGCTAAACCATATAGAGATCAATTGGCTAACACCAAATGTGAATGTACAGTCATGGCCAAAAGTTTTGAGAATGACACAAATATTATATTTTCACATGATCTGCTGCCCTCTGGTTTTTATGTGTGTTTGTCAGATGTTTTTATCACATACAGAAATAGAATTGCATTCATATTATGAGTAACAGAAGCTTATATTGACAGTTAGAATGAGTTAATGCAGCAAGTCAATATTTGCAGTGTTGACCCTTCTTCTTCAGGACCTCTGCAATTCTCCCTGGCATGCTCTCAATCAACTTCTGGACCAAATCCTGACTGATAGCAGTCCATTCTTGCAGAATCAATGCTTTAATTTTGTCTGAATTTGTTGGTTTTTGTTTGTCCACCCGTCTCTTGATGATTGACCACAAGTTCTCAATGGGATTAAGATCTGGGGAGTTTCCAGGCCATGGACCCAAAATCTCTATGTTTTGTTCCCTGAGCCATTTAGTTATCACCTTTGCTTTATGGCAAGGTGCTCCATCATGCTGGAAAAGGCATTGTTGAGCGCCAAACTGCTCTTGGACGGTTGGGAGAAGTTGCTCTTGGAGGACATTCTGGTACTATTCTTTATTCATGGCTGTGTTTTTAGGCAAGACTGTGAGAGAGCCGATTCCCTTGGCTGAGAAGCAACCCCACACATGAATGGTTTCAGGATGCTTTACAGTTGGCATGAGACAAGACTGGTGGTAGCGCTCACCTCTTCTTCTCCGAATAAGCTGTTTTCCAGATGTTCCAAACAATCGAAAAGGGGATTCATCAGAGAAAATGACTTTCCCCCAGTCCTCAGCAGTCCACTCCCTGTACCTTTTGCAGAATATCAGTCTGTCCCTGATGTTTTTTCTGGAGAGAAGTGGCTTCTTTGCTGCCCTCCTTGAGACCAGGCCTTGCTCCAAGAGTCCCCGCCTCACAGTGCGTGCAGATGCACTCACACCTGCCTGCTGCCATTCCTCAGCAAGCTCTGCACTGCTGGTAGCCCGATCCCGCAGCTGAAACACTTTTAAGAGACGGTCCTGCCGCTTGCTGGTCTTTCTTGGGCGCCCTGGAGCCTTTTTGGCACCAATGTAACCTCTCTCCTTGAAGTTCTTGACGATGCTATAGATTGTTGACTGAGGTGCAATCTTTCTAGCTGCAATACTCTTCCCAGTTAGGCCATTTTTGTGCAGTGCAATGATGACTGCACGTGTTTCTTTAGAGATAACCATGGTTAACAGAAGAGAAACAATGATGGCAAGCACCAGCCTCCTTTTAAAGTGTCCAGTGGTGTCATTCTTACTTAATCATGACAGATTGATCTCCAGCCCTGTCCTCATCAACACCCACACCTGTGTTAATGGAGCAATCACTGAAACGATGTTAGGTGGTCCTTTTAAGGCAGGGCTGCAATGATGTTGAAATGTGTTTTGGGGGATAAAGTTCATTTTCTAGGCAAATATTGACTTTGCAAGTAATTGCTGTTAAGCTGATCACTCTTTATAACATTCTGGAGTATATGCAAATTGCCATTAGAAAAACTGAAGCAGTAGACTTTGTAAAAATTAATATTTGTATCATTCTCAAAACTTTTGGCCATGACTGTAAGTCTTCTAGGTTCTGTGTTCTCAGAACTTATTCCCAGTACCTTTCTCTGTTTTTTTCCTGATCCATTGGTTTACTGGTTATTCCCTCTCTTGTTGATTTGGCTTTATCCTGGACTTGACAGGGACCTAGACTTTCGATATTCCTCTGTTTTCATTTTCACTTCTCCTGGTTTTTGACCCTAGCTTGTGCATTACTCTGTTTCTGGTCTGGTCCTTAGCCTGCAAATGCACCGCTTCTCTGGCACCTTGTTCTGGGGTTGCAATCTGGATCCTGAGCTGTGAAGCTCACCCTACCTTGCGGTAAATATCTTGGGGTAGTCGTTTACTCTGTGAACCAGAATAATGTAGGATTATAGGTATTTATTCCTTGCTTCCTGCTGGTCGTGTCAGTTACCTGCCGCGTATTGCTTAAATAGCAATTACATTACCTTAACATACAGATAACCTTTAGGGTGAAAACCATACCAGAGAAACCCTTCTAGATTACAGTGTAGAATTGCATGTAAAGCTGACGCTGCAAAGATGGCCACAGCTATCAACCAATTTTTGCAACTTATAAAAACATTTGCATTCTATGGAACCATTATGAGTTAACCAGTTGAAACTAGCTGCCAAGCTTCAGTTGATTGAGTGGCTTTATGTCTGTGCTATCTCTTCTGTGGGAGATCCACCCATCACCTGCCACAACATGCCAAACTCAATTTGCTTCAGGTACAGTACTCTAATCTGTACTCTAATGAATATGTCCCTTAGTTGACTATGTCAGATCTCATTCCCACATACAAGCTTAGGCACTTCAGAACATAAAACGTTAGGGGTTTGTCACCAGGTATCTTGGTCTCTTGGTCAGAGTAAGACCAAGAGAGAGCACCGGATGGTGCAAAGAGGTCCAAAAGAGTTGAGGGAAGGCGAGTATAACTATTGTTAGTTTTTTTACACCTGACTTCCACCTATTATATTCTGGGGTCCGAAGAGACCCCAAAGTATAATAATTTTACATCCAGTTTTATCCGAACAAGTTCAAACTGCCATCTACTGTGCTGATACATGCTGCATATATTACCTTTTGTACATCTCCAGTTGTTACACCATTTGCTTAAGACCTGGAGGTATCTGACTACCAAGAGACATTGGTAGATGCCTAGAGAGATGACTGCTATAGTTGAAGTCCAGTTTTGATCCCTAGTTTTCAGCGAGCATTGTTACACTAGAAATATTATTTGGAAACTGATAGAAGACTGAAATTTTTTTTTTTTTTTAAAGCAGAGTAGAAAACTCATTTAATCTCCCGTTCTTAAGAAATTCTTTAATTTCCTTAGCATCTAGAAAGATGGTTGTAAATGTACCATTTTAATGTAATCACTAATTTGCAGCAGCGTGTTGCCAGGACAACCACTGTCCTCTTTATTTGGCTATACAAAACATACTGTAGCGTTGCTTTTGAATACATGCATTGTGCCCTGGCTGTGTCGCACACTCCCTTATATCTGACTTTGAATGCTACCAGGCATAGAATGGACTGGTCTCTTTCAAAGGAAGTTTTACCCAATTACTATGCAATTGTTCCAAGTGTCTTTCTCGCAAGCATTATCTGCAGGCAAGCACTTTTCTGCTTTTTGTCCTGGAAGGCTGGATGAGGAGAGAGGAGTGTTTTGAAGTTAAATTACTCTCTGCTTTCAAACCTTGAAGAGCTGAATGACCAGTGTGACATTTGTCTCCGGTTACTGACCCGGATAGCAGTCGATTGCTTGGATCAATAGGATCTCAAACTTAGTCTGATAAAAGCATGCTCCATACTACATGGAAATATCCCTCGCTGTTATCTATTCTGACTGCAGGCAATGATGCTGCAATTCTTTCACCTCTCCTGTTGACACAACTCTGCGGTAGCTGCAAACGAAAACTGAGAGCATTGGCACAAAGTCTAATTTAGCTCCATAGAAAATATATTACATGGAATTTTCGAAGTACATCAAGTGATATTTCTATAATGTCTCACTTTGTAAAAAGTTTATTTCAACTCTAATGTTCTTTATATTGAAGGGAAAGTCTGTCCACAATTGTTTTTTAGCAAAAGCTTTTCACTATTTACAAACTATGGAGTTCTATTCCGGCAAAACAAGATATTATAGCAATGATGAGGTCTAAGACTTTATTGTCTATATATTTCTTGAACTAGATCTCATCCAGGACAAAATCAGTTCAATATGGCGGGATTGTGGGGTAGAGAGAAGTTATGCAAATTGTGACTCTTAATAGAATTTTTTAATAACTCACCATTGTGTAGCTATAACATATGTTTATTTTAATAAATATGTTCTTTAAAAACCATTGCAAGAATAAATCTACATTTGCTCTACATTAGCATTCTCCAGGACTTGTGCTTTATTGTAGCCCATTACCACGTAAAGTGATATATAAAATATTGTGCAAAAGTTTTATACAGGTATAAAAAAAATGCTGCAAAGTAAAAATGCTTTTAAAAATAGAAGTGGTAATAATTTATTTTTGTCAATTAACAAAATGAAGCGAATGAAGAAAAGAGAAATCTAATCCCATCAATATTTGGTGTGACCGCCCTTTGCCTTCCATCAATTCTTCTCAGTACTTGCAGACAGTTTTTGAAGAAATTCGGCAGGGAGATTGTTCCAAACATCTTGGAGAACTAAGCACAGATCTTCTGTAGATGTATGCTTGCCAAAATCCTTCTATCTCTTCGTCTAATCCCAGACTCCTAATTTCTTAAACAAATTCAATACTGTTTCTTAACATGTTAGAAAAAAAAAATGACATTCTGCAATTCCCAGTACAACCACTGGGTCGTCACACAGAGACACATATAGGATAGACATCTCATGACCAAATCATATTGTTTTAAAAAGTTGCTTATCTTAAGACACACATCTTGGTATATGTTGAGCCAGAGCCTTATGTGTAGTAGTCAAAATGTCACATACAAAGTGATGTGCCTTTTAGCTAATAAAATGCTGCAAGAATACCATGGACTTAAAGTGATGAGTTTGGTGTACTCAGTAGGAAAGCTTTCCCTTCCTCTCTGCTATCCCCTGACTCTCAGGGCAGTGATTGGCTGCTATACACAACCACATCCCTGAAGCACAGGGAGTCCACTGTATTGTTTTAGCACTTCTTATTGTTTTGTGCTCTTTTGACTATGTGAATACAGCCCTTACACAGGGCAGCATATTAAGGGGACTGATGCTCTTTCATCTTTGTAATGTTATTTTTGCCAGGAATAACACTCCTCAGTAGTTGGACCTTAAAGTGGATTAATACTGCAATCATCTGAAATGTCATTTGTGTGAATTCTAAAGACAAGTGGCTGTTCCAGTGATGATTTATATTTGTCACAGTAATAAGAGTGAATAGTTATGTGTTCTATTATATTCAGTTTAGCTTTTTTTCAGTTATTTCTGGCTTAGTTCTAGAGATGACTTTGTAGGGATTAACTGAGTCTTTTTGTATTGATAACTGTCAAATGCCATTATACAACAGCACTTCAAATAGTCTGCAGGACATGAGTATGACTTATAAGGAGACCCAGGAGAGGATGAGACAAGATAAGTATAAGGCTAAGGCCCCACATAATGAGCCGCAGCCTAAAAGCACTGCGGGAAAAACCGCAGTGGAAACTCATCGCGGTTTCTCCTGCAGTGCTTTTCACAGAAAGTCCACAGATTTTTCCTCTGCTGACTTTCTGCTTCAATTATATCTGTAGTGAAAATGCCAGCATTTCCGTAGCTATAATTGACATACTGCGATTTACAAAAGCGCAAAATGGTTTTTGAAATTGCAGCATGTCCACTGTAGATTTTTTTAGCCAGAATCCCATCCACTTTGCAGGAACCGTAAACTGCAGCAGTTTTTGCTGAGCCATTTACCCCATGGCAAAATTACGGCGTTTACGCTACGTGGCGCCCTGGTCTAATGGTTTATTAAGTTGCCGCACCTCCTTTAGGCCTCCACTTATTAATCTGAAGAACCCTCAGAGTATAAAAGTGTTTAGTGAGTGATGAGCCCCAAAAGTATTTGGTTTGGGTTGAATTGTTGCTGTCTACCTATCAGGGAAGGGTTATAAGGCCATTTCTAAACAATCTGAAGTCTACTATTATTCACAAGTGGAAAACATTCTAGACATCTGACAATCTCCCAAGGGTGGACGTCCAAGCAAATTTACGTCAAAATCAGACCATGCAATGCACTGAGAAATTGCAATAAGAGCTATGTCTACGACTCTACAGGCCTCAGTTAGCATGTTAAATTTTCAAGTTCATGACAGTACAATTAGAGAGAGACAGAATAAGTAATGTTTATTAGGAGGAGTTTCCAGGAGAAAAAGTCTTTTTTTTTTTTTTTCTAAAAAGAACATGGCAACACAGCTTAAATTTACAAAGTTTCATCTGAACAAAGCACAAGACTTCTGGAACAGGTGAGCTCAATGTGGAATTTGGCCATAATGTACATCCCCATGTTTGTTGAAAACCAAACACAGCATATCAGCACAAACATCCCATAACAACGCAGTGGTGAAGGGGTGATGATTTTGATTTGTTTTGCCACAGGACCTGGGCACCTTGGGTCATGGAAGTGACCATGAACTCCTATGTATAAGTCATCTATCCAACAGCCAAAGCTTGTTTGAACTTGGGTCCTGAAATGCTGCAGTGGGACATTGAGATAGATGTACATAACTTTTTTTTTGACTCAGGCATCACTAGTCAATCTTTTGTGATACTGGGGCCTCACCAGCAAAGAAATACTATCACAAAATGCCAAACATATGCCACTGTACTGTATACATAATACTCTCACCAGTGGCAACCAAATACCAAAGTACAGCACAAAGTACCTGCCAAGCAGCACAAAATACCGGCATCCAGCAGAAAATACATCTCCAGATATAGCAAACACCACAGCAGAATTTCTCACCCTAACAGTGCCAAACAAGTACTACTGTGCAGCACAAAATACATTTGCAGAAGCCTCACATTACAATATCACTGATAGCACCACTGCCCCCCCCCCCCCCTCCCCTAATAGCAGGTGCAATCTCTCCTTTTCTACCTCTCGCCCATTAGTAGCCGAATTCTCCCTAAATAAAAACCTTTCAAATTTGTAGCAAATCATTCTACAATCATTCCTCCTACACTGTCATGAGTGTCCTCACAACAGAGAGAGAAGATCCTCCTTCATCCAGTATCAGTATATGATGTCTGTGCCTCCAGATCATAGAATTCAACTTGCAGACTCTGGCTGGACTGTTCTGGATAAAGGACCTGTGGAGTTGTGGTAATGGTGTCTCCACACGTCCTTCAGCCTTTCTAAACATGGGGACTACAATGATAATGAAAGATTTGCATTATCAGTTTAGTTTCTGCTTTAGAATCCCTGCTTTGTGCCGAAGCTGACACTGGCAGGGACCTGCGCCTTACCAAACAGTGATTCACACATCACCAATGAGGCCCTTAAGGATCACCTAAGGCTCCTGGGTCCAGATGCAACCGCCATTGGCTTCCCCTGAAATTACACCCAGTATACAATAGAGGGTTTGCTTTGTTTTTCTCAGGACTGCATATATATAGCATGGTGGTTCAGTCATTAACACAGTTGTTGGGGTCCAGCCAATGAATTTATGTATTCTCTCATGTTGGTGTGGTACTTCAGTTCCCACCCACAATCCAAAGATATACTGATAGGGAATTTAGATTGTGATCCTTACTTGGGACAGTGAGTAATGACATTATTTGTAAAGCCTCACAGAATATGTTGGTGCCATAAAAGTACCGTAAGTAAAATAAATATATATAATATTATATTTTTCAAGCACCACAGAAAGGTTTTTTGCTCTCCCGGTGACAAGTAGAGCTATTAAACTACCAGACACTGTATATAAAGACAAAGAGGTTTGCTTAGGCAATAAACATAATCCGCCTACAGCTGCATAAATTACAACAAGCTTATTAATCAAATTCCTTTCACAGGATACAGATTATTACACAAGCAGGTTTAAGCCACTTCAGTCCTGCTGGTGTTTTAGTGCTGGAGGAAAATAATGCACAACAAGCAGAATATGATATATCCAATTATAATATGTGAGTTGTTTAACTTTCCCTAACTGACTCTATTGACATTCCCCAAAGGGCTAAATACAGAAGCTAAATTAAGCATTTTGAATATTTTTCTCCATGTCTCTATTTGCCCTGTGGCGACAGTTTTGCAATGAAGGAATGGCTCCATAAAGTTTGATGTGAGACATAGGATGGAAAATCAAAACAGGTAATGTTAGTAGTAAATGAGGTAAAATATACAGCATGCCAAGCTGTTTCCAGTCTCCTCCAATATTCTGTGTACTTATTACCACCCATGTCTGTGATCAATTATTCCTAGTATCAGCTGTCAGTCTTTAGGTTATGTATATTTAAAAGCAGTATGTCATTTTCAATGGGGTTTGACCACTATACTTCATCAGAGCCATCCTCATGTCAAGGCAGCCATCCACCTGCCCCATTATACTCCAGCCATCCCCATGTCAAGGCAGTCCAGATTTCCTAGCTTGAGGATAAAGCCAAAAGTTCAGGTTTTGCTGAAACCAAGATCAGGAGTCGATTTAAAAAACAGAGTAGTATTATCTGTTACTAAAGCTGGCCATACGCATCAGATTTTAGATGGTGATCATGCATTTGTCCAATGGGACCATTCGTACATAAACATTAACAAATAAACTGATGTATGAAGGGGCAGTTCAGTTATTAAAAAAAAAAAAAAGAAGCGCAGTGAGTCTGCACAAGTTGGCTGGTGATCAGTCAAAAGTGTCCAATACTACCAAATATTAGTATTTTTCACTGACAGCCAGCAGAATATTTCCAGCATGAGAAGTCTGTTTTTAGCAGAATAAAGTCTATGGTGGTCAATTTACACCATTTACATATCGATTATCTTTCAAAATGACTAACATCAGCCATTTAAGCTGACAAAAATCTAATGTGTGAATCAGAGATTGCCAGAAGGCACGAACCATCTGGTGCACCACAGGTACTGGCTTATTGGGCAAGACCACAATCCATGAAACAAGTCAGATTGGCAAGTGGCATGTAGGGCAGCAGGTCATCCTATCAGGTTTAGTTGGTGAAGGAGGTATATTAAAGGCTATAATGGTCCTATGTAAGATCCTGAAATGTGTAACTCTCCATACGTCATTACACACCGCACTCCTTAGAGCCTGCCAAACTCTCAAAAGATGTCTACCCGGGCTTGGCAAACCATGGATCCTTTCCCAGTCCTCTTTCCCTGTCTCTCAAACAGGGGTAGATAACAGAGATATTGGGGCAATTGGAGTCAGCTAACAAAAACTTATACAGTTTGTTTTGAGAGAACTCTTTCTGAACATTTACTAGTCTAGACATAACATGGCCTTTAATCGTAACTTTGTTTTTGCCACACCAAGTCATCCTTCTTTTCTACAATCTTTTGCAATGTCTGCACTCATTGGATAATATTAGTGTGTGTAGGAACATTTCTCTCATCACCATCTTCCCCCATAACTGGCAACACCAACCTGTTAAATTATTTATAACTCTCTAGGAGGAACAACAGAGGAATGGTACAATGCAGAGTCATTTAAGAAAAGATGTTTGGGAATTGTTATTTCATGTGGATTACAAGTACTTACAAAAAAAATATATATATGTCAGGAGACTAGACGTACCCATCTGGGATTACACTTCAAGAATGCATATTGTGGAAGTGTTGCTGATTTTGATATCCAATTTCTCAGAGGAATTTTTGCTTCTTTTTCTTCCCACCATTCACAATCTGTAAATGTTACCATTTATTTAGCTGTGATACATCTAAAATAAAAATAATGTAACATGGTAAACTGTCTGGATTAAAAATATCTTGTTTTTTTTTTCTATACAACTCCAGTATAAAGCAATATGTTTCTGCTGTTACAGACTATAATAGACATTGGAGGGAATTTACTAAGACTGGCATTTCCAATGCCAGTCTTAATAAAGGCCCCAACTGGTGCAGGATGCGCCTGAATTATTAAGAGGCTCTGGCCTTTTAATAAATTAGGCTCAGAATGGAGAACTATGACAGTCAGGAAATGTTATAGATTTCCTGTATAAATCATGCCAGAAAACTGTGCCCCACTCTTCATCCTTCTCTACTCTCCACCCTTCTGAATGAGGCAAACAACAGTGGATGTGGCGCATCTTTGGCACAAGAAAGAGCCTTGTGACAAAGATAAGTAACCTTATCACCCATTTATGCCAGAAAGCTACTGTAGATGGATATTAAACTCCCCCCAATGTTTGTAGTTTGATACAGCAGTCATGTGTCGGTCCTTACCATTTGCACTCTTTTATTGCTAACCTACAGAGAGACAATGCATGACCGCAGAATCAGACTGCAGACATAGTTGGGTTTTTTTGGTTTTTTTTTTAAACTGTAATTTTTATTGAAGAATAATTTTTTCAAAGTACAAAAACCAAAAAAAAAAAAAAGAACATGAATTAGGAAGGGGGCCAACCCACCACATCCCCAAATAAGGTGAAGTCAGAAACAGAGGCCAAATAACAAGGCAAAGAGGACAAAGGTGGAAAAGGGGAGGAGACAAACACAAGACACAGGGACAGACCAAGAAGGGAAAAGCTGGGAAGGAGAAGGAAAGAAGTAAAGGATCAGAGACCCTGTAATATACAGTATGTATCCCAGGGGGTCCAAATAGATTGAAAAGCCTCCAGGGTGTCATTAAGGCTGGCAGTCAGAAATTCAAGGTTCCGCACATCTTTCATTCTAGCCAGGAGCTCCGGACCAGACGGAGGAGTCACGCTCTTCCACTTTCTAGCGATGAGGGTCTTCGCAGCAGTGCAAAGATACAAGAAAAATCTGGATGCCTTTTTACCTAGGCGTCTAGGGGGGAGGTTCAGGAGATAGACGAGAGGGTCAAGAGGGACCCCCTGTAGGAAGAGAACATCCGTCATTGCCTCAACCTCCTTTCAGAAGCCCACAATGAGGGGAAGACATAGTTGTTTTATAGTCTACAAATATGGAGACACATGAATCCAGATATAT
Organism: Leptodactylus fallax; assembly: GCA_947044405.1. Lineage (NCBI taxonomy): Eukaryota > Metazoa > Chordata > Amphibia > Anura > Leptodactylidae > Leptodactylus > Leptodactylus fallax. The sequence goes on along the minus strand of CAMRHE010000201.1, from coordinate 3,334,160 downwards.
ACAGATGTGACCAGACTTAACAGGTCTCCAGTTTAGTTAAAGAGTGCATGAAACCAATTCAACATAATATCACTAAATGCTAACAAAATCCTTGAAAGCTGCAATTCATACCTTTTTCCCCACTGCCCACAGAGTGGCCACAAATAGACAGATATAGGATAGTTAGTATATACCTTTGTGGTAATGTATCATGAAACCATGCTATGTTTAGAAAAGCTGCTTAATTTCTATTGCACATATCTAGACTTGTCCAGCCGATGTAAAATAAAGGGAGAACATATCTATAGTTGCTGTATACTTTTTAAAATCAAGGCACTTTAAATAGGAAGAGAGAAACAGATAAATCTATGTATTCTAGAAAAGGAGAGGAACATAAAAAAATGGAAAGTTTAAAAACATTTAGGACAGCCCACGATAATTGAATAATTTTAATTTAGATGTTTAACTCAGCATAAAATTAGGAAAGGAAAAGAGCCAAATCCCATTGACAATTTAGAAGTCAGTTGAGCCACCTAGTATAATCTCTGACAAACCTGCAAAAATATACCTCTGGAATTAGATTCCCAGTGGGTGGTCTCTTGAAATCTATAATTCTGGTCCAGCTATGGATCTGGTCCATCAATCGGTTTCCCAGTTTATGGCGAAGGGCAAAGATCTAATTTGACTGGAAGAGCTATAGGTAGTCAGGTAAGAGATGTTTGGACCATTTGCCAAATGCATCCAAAAACATTTTTGGTGCAGTATAATAATGTCAGTGTCGGACTGGGATGTCTAGGGCCCACCAGTGGAATTGTTTCTAGGAGCCCACTGCCAGGACCCTTGCAGATCAGCTGTACCGAGACAGGGCAGCTAAAAGTATTAACATGTCAGGAGTCATGCTGCTCACAGCCATACGATGTTCACCACTGCACTACCTAAACCTACTGCTATACCTGCACTGCTGCACTGTCCTGGTAAAGCTGATCTGCAGACGTCCTGGCTGTCAGACCACTGCAGATGCAATATTGAACCCAAGGACAGGCCATCAATATTAGAAATATGGATAAATCCAGGAATTGGAACTATTTTATTATAAAAGTAGAAAAAGTTCACAAACACTGTCACATATGAAAAATACCATACAAAAACCATAAACAGAGACAATACATAAATCCAAAACATAGCATAAATAACATCAAATACAAGAAAACGTCAAGACAAAATTAAAAACCCAAAAACATGCGCAAACCAGCCCCCATCCATTCTGTCTTTCATTCCGCCTTTCACTCCGCCTTTCATTCTGCCTTTCACTCCGCCTTTCATTCTTCTTCAGCCATCCGTCAGTCAAAACTCTAGCTATCCTAAAAACAAAGAAAAAAAAACCCAAAATGAGCGATGTACAATGAAACATATAACAAAAACATATAACACTAATAAACCCCAACTGAAACTTACTATGAAATTTTTTTTATTTTTTATTTTTTTTTCCCTTCACCACACCCGGCCAGCACCACGCCCCATGTCCTCCCATGTCCGCATAGTCCTGGTGCTGGCACCACCCACCACCGAGCCCCTGAAACCCCGACCTGGCTCTCCGCCTCATGTCCTCTCATGTCCGCATAGTCCAGAGCCAGGCCGGGCACACGAAAACCTATAAACCAAACCCTCCACCCCCAAAAAGAAACCCCCCTCCCAAACAACCTACCCCCCTAAAAAAACCCTTAACTACTAAAATGGAATTATGAAATGGAATATGGAAAATGAAAATGGGATATGGAAAAAAAAAATGGAAATGGAAATGGGAAATGAATATGGGATATGGAAAAATGGAAAATGGGAAAACGGGCACAACACATGACAAACGACAACAACAACAAACAACAAGTACCAGACAAATCAATACCAGACAAGCAACAAAACCCACCATCCTACATAACCCACCATCCTACATAACCTGTTAAGATTACCCTCCCTCCCATGAACCTCCCATGGGCCTAGGGTCGGTTATCCTCAAGCCTCTTACCCTTCCATCTGATTTCCAAAACAAAAATGCCTATGTGGTGACACGCCAGCCCTCCACCAGGAAGAGAGCACAGGAGGCCTGTCCCTGTCTACTCGCCCTACCGCTATATCCCTATCTATCATTCTGTCCCTACCCTGTCCCTACCTGTCCCTCCCTATCAGAAAATAATAAACCCCACCCCTCGTGCAAACCTTGCCCTACCTATCCCTATCTGGCCCTAACCTAACTAACCTACTTTAAATCCCTTATCTAACCCTCAGGGAACAGAAAAAGTGAACCCCCTCCAGAGGGTACCAGCCCTTTCTGCGCCCAGCCCCTCGTACTCCCGAGAGCTCACCCTCACCAGGTCCACCATGATGTTTTTAACCACCTCCACCTCCGGGAGGATTTTGCCTCTCGTCGATACTAAACACCGTGCTGACCATAGGTGAAACCTGACCACTGCACTAACTACAAAAAGTGTTTGGCAGTCCCTGCCCTCCGGGTGTTTGAATGCCCCATAGGCCCACTCGGCGTAGGAAAGGCCAGCCAGCCGCAGCCAACCGGTGGAGGTCCCCACCAATTTGCAAACCCTTATATTGAAGGGGTACTGAAGCAGGAAGTGCTCCATGCTTTCCAGCATGTCGCCACACTCCTCCCGAGGGCAGCCTCGCTCGTCGGAGTTCCGGTACTTCAAGTTCCCCCTCACATATAACTTACCTAGGAGGCAGCGCCAGGTCAGATCCCAAAACTTCCGAGGAAACCTTTTGGAGTTAAGAAAACGCAACCCTCCCTCTAAGGTTTCTCCTGGGCAATCTTTGAGCGCCAGAGGCTTCTGGAAGCGGGTCAACAGGACCTTGTCGTCAAGAAAACGTCTTGACTGAGTCCTGATCTCCCACGCCCCCAGACCCCACCGACGAATCACTTTCAGGACCAGGGAAGCATAGGCCGGGAGATATCCATGGGGTGCACGAAGATCTTTCACTTGCCCTCCTGACTCCCATTTCTGGAAGAAGGGCTGAAACCACCCCTGGCAGGAGGCTACCCACGAAGGAGCCCCCTCGGAGGAGAGGTTTGGTAAATTGATCTTAAGAAAGGTGTTCATTAAGAACACCACGGGGTTAACCATATTTAACCCCCCTAGCCTCCTTGTGCGGTATGTAACCTCCCTCCTGATTAGGTTGAGCCTGTTCCCCCATAACAGTTGGAAGAACAGGCAACAGATCCTACTCCAACAAGACTCTGGCAAGGCACACACGCTACCTAGATAGATCACCAACGGGAGCAGGAAGGCTTTGGCAAGGTGAACCCTTTCTCTCAGGGTCAAAGACCAACCCTTCCAGCAATCAACTCTCTGGGCGACATCCTTAAGCCTACCTTCCCAATTTTGGAGTGGGTAATCACCCTGGCCAAAATGGATGCCTAAGATCTTTACAGACCCCTGGGGTTCTGGGAGGGTGTCCGGGAGAGAAAAACCAGGCTCTCCCCCTCCCAGCCAGAGGCTTCCACACTTATTCCTGTTTACAGCTGATCCGGAAGCCTCCGAGTAACTGTTCACTTCAGACATCACCCATTCAAGCTCCTCCCATGACGAGACAAGAACGGTGACATCATCCGCGTAGGCTACTGTCCTCAAAGGGGAGCCAGTGCCCTCCAGGTCCATCCTGACTCCCGCCACCAGCCCACCATTAATCCGTCTAATCAGGGGATCAATGGCGAACACATACAGTAGCGGGCTCAAGGGACATCCCTGTCGGACGCCCGACCCCACCTCAAAAGGACGACCAACCCAACCATTCACAAGTGGGAAAGACTCAGCCCCAGCGTATAAGGTCTGCAGCCACTGAATGAACCCCCCAGGCAGGCCATACCTCGAGAGAGTTGACCACAAATACTCATGATTCACCCTGTCAAAAGCCTTAGCCTGATCTAGGGACAGCAAGTACCCCTTCCACCGACCTGCCCTACTCTGCTCCACAGCCTCCCTGACACTCAGGACCGCACTTAAGGTGCTATGACCGGGAACAGAGCAGTGCTGAGCCGGCGAGAGGAGCCGGGGCGCAAACTGTACCAGCCGGTTGAAAAGTACCTTCGCCAGAATCTTTCGGTCCGTATTGAGAAGTGCTATGGGCCGCCAGTTCTCAATATGGCTCGGATCCTTACCCTTTGACAGAACTATAAGGGCGGACCTCCTCATTGACTTCGGCAGAGTGCCCGAGGATAGACACTCATTAAGCACGTCAGTCAAGAGGGGAGCCAAAGCTCCTTTAAAGGTCCGATAGAACTCAGATGTTAAGCCATCTGGGCCAGGTGACTTCTTGAGGGCAAGACCCTCAATAGCCCTGACGACTTCCTCTTCCCTTATAGGTTCTATCAAAACACCAAGAGAAGGGTCTTCTGCTGACTCAGGAATGGCTTCAGCCAAGAAACCTGAAATCCGAACCCGATTCAGTTCCTTCTTTGCCAAAAGGTTCGAGTAGAAGGACCTGACGACCTCCAAGATCCCTGACCTGGATCTTGTCAGGGATCCTGTACTGTCAATCAGGCCTGTTACTGTCTTACAAGTCACTGACATCTTACAGTTCCTGTAGGGGTCGGGCGAGCGGTATTTCCCGAAATCCCTCTCAAGAACCAAAGATGCGTGCCTATCATACTGACACCTTTTAAGCAAAGCCTTCACACCGGAGATATCCTCCTGGCTACCTCCGGTCGAGACCAGATGTTCAAGTCTCTTCCTCAGTGCACTGTACATGCGGTACATGTCCAGTGACCTGAGGCTTGAGAGCCGGCGGAAAAATCCCGCCACCCTTTTTTTGAATATCTCCCACCACTCTGACCTAGTACCTTCAAGACCCAGTAATAGTACATGATCCTGAAGAAACTCCTCAAAGGCTTGTCTTACAGCTGCCTCCTCAAGGAGTGACGAATTCAGCCTCCACAAACCTCTTCCTCTCCGGAGGGTCTCTGAAATATTCAAAGAAAACAAAATTAGACAGTGATCAGAGAACTCCACCTCCACCACGGACACAGGGGTGGTGACGGAATTCTCCTTCAAAAAAAAACCTATCTATCCTAGACCTAACACTACCTCTCTGAAAGGTGAACCCACGGTGACCTGGGGAATGCCTGATGTGGATATCCTCCAGGCGAGCTTCACTCACTATGCTATTTAACGCGGCGCCATCATAGGGCAGTCTATCTCTGGTACCTCCTCGGTCTTGGGGTTTAGTTATGGTATTAAAATCCCCACCAAAGATGACTTGTTTGCCCGTAAAAAGAAAAGGCTTAATCTTCATAAAGAGGCTTTTACGGTCCCACTTTGTCTGGGGACCGTAGATGTTAATGAGGCGCAGGCTTTGCCCCTTCATGAAGACGTCTAAGACTAGGCACCTTCCCATTTCGAGCTCGATCAGTCGCTGGCATTTCACCTCTGCGGTAAAAAGCACCGCCACTCCACTATACGGCTCAGCCGCAAGAGACCAGTAGGAGGGCCCCCTGCGCCACTCCCTCCTTGCTCTGTTTATCTCTGATAGAGTACAGAGCCTGGTCTCCTGCAAAAACAAAATGTCAGCTTCAACCCGGCCAAGAAAATCAAAGGCTGCAAACCTAGCCGTATCAGACTTAATGCTGGCCACATTAATGGTGGCCAGCGTCAGTGGAGAGGGGACTGCCATTAAGACCGATTGAGCTCAATGACCTTCAGCTTCCCACCCCCTTTCCTCCTATCACCACCACCCCTAGATGAGTCTGAAGAGGACCCGCGACTTCTCCTCGTCTTGCGGGTCCTCTTCTTACATTGGGATTGGTCCATCACCTCCCCTGGTGCGGTTTGGCCAGAGGAGGGATGGACCTCCCCCGCAACTTCTCCCTGAGGAGTTACAGTGGTCGCAGAGACAGTAGCAACTTCGGCCCTGGGTGCATCATCTCCTCCTCCAGGCTCCAGGCCAGCCTCCCCCCCAGAGGGCAGGGGGCCCCTCCCGGAGGGAGACTCAGCAGCCCCTGACGGCTCCACCTCTCCCTCTGAAGCCTCCCCTGAGGCCGACGCATCCTCACAGAGGGATTGGTACCAGTTGGGACCTACCACTAGAGGGCCGTCGAGTCTGCGTTCCTTCATCGGGGGGAGGGGCAGATGTTTTTGCCCTCACTTTACTCGGTGACTTTCTCCGCTTGACCGTCTCTCCCTCCCCAGCACTGACGTACTGAGAAGAAGACGACTGGTCAGCCTCTTCCTCCCTCTGCAGTCTCCTCATCTCCTCAACCAGGGTCGTGCCCACTGCTGCCTCGGCATCAGGATCCGGCCCAGCAGAGCCAGGGGCAGAAGGAAGGCACATAACTCCCTCCCTCTGCTCCCTCCTCCTCTCGCGCCTCCTTGCCCTTGATGGTGGCTGGGCCTTCTCCCTTTGCCTTGGCAGACTAGTCTCTCCTCCCCCACTCACCCCCTCTGCAGCAGGGACAGCCTCCTCAACTGCTCCCGCTTGCCGAAGGGTGGTGTTGGCGAAAGACCGTGGACACGCCCCGATCGGGTGCCCAAGGACACCACACAGGTGGCAACGCACCCTGCCACAGGTCGCCGCGAGATGGCCCACCTCCCCACACATGGCGCACTTCTGCACACGGCAGGAGGCGCTCAAGTGTGAGGGGTCACCGCACCTGTGACAGAGTTTTGGCTGCCCCTGGTAGAAGACAAGGATCCTGTCTTTCCCAAGGAAGGTTGAGGATGGGATATGCATCACCGAGTTATCCTCGTGTCGCAATTTGACCATGAAGGTCCAGGCCCCCGACCATATCCCGAACTCGTCGAGATTTTTCTTTGGGAAGTCCTTGACCTCCCCAAACCTGTTCAGCCAGGTCATGATGTCCATATAAGAAAGTGACTCGTTACGAGTTAAAACGGTCACTTTCTTAATGTTATCCTGGTGTGACACCGCCCACACCATAAAGTCACGCCAGGCGGGCTCGTCCTTCACCAGCCTATAGTTTCCCCAGAAGGTTTCTAAGCCCTCCGGGGTAACAAAGCTGATGTCAAACTCCGAGGAGCCGACAGGATGAATCAGGGCAAAGATGTCGCTTGCCCTGAAACCCATCCCGAGTAGGAGTTCCACGACCCCCCTCCTCTGGGGACAAGGGCCGGCTCCCCCGCACACGAGACGGGCCACGTTCCTCCGTGTCGGCCCCCTACGCCCGAGTGTAGGGAGAGTCCATCTGGTCTCACCTCCTTCCTCTCGGAACTTCCCTAGGCCAAAACGTTCGATCCAGAACCTAAGGTCTCTCGACTGCCCATCTATGGTCATTGTGGACTGGCCCGCCCGTAAAGCCTCCAGGAGCTGCCGTTGCAAATCGCCGTCCCTGGAGCCCGGCGGAAGACATGATGCACCCCCAGGGGCCCCAGAAGCGACGCTGGCATAGGAGCGTGGGGGCCCGGAGGCCGCAGCAACCTCCACTGCCGGAGTACCAGCGCCACTCCCAGGGACCCCCGCAGAACTACTTAGCCCAGCCACGGCAACCGGAGCACCAGAGGCGGCAACAGTCCGCCCTGGCATAGCCGCCGCGGACCGGGTCACTCCAACTGCAGCAGAAGGAACAGCGGCAGAGAGGACAACAGGAGCAACAATATCAGGAGCAATGACAGGAGTAACAACAGGAGCAACGACAGCATCAGGAACAGCATCAGGAACAGCAGCAGAAACAACAGCAGGGACAACAGCAGGGACAACAGCAGAAATACCAGAAACAACAGGGGCCACAACAGAAATATTACTAGGAGTAGAAATACTTTTTTTTAGCAGCAATGGTAATAGCCCCTCCACCCGCAGCCTCCCCGACTACAGGCTCTTGGACCCCCATGCATACTACACCACCTTCTTCAGGAATACTACTAATTACCCCTTTTGTCCCACCCGCTTTCCCCTTTACCTTACCTGTCTGCTTAACTAGCTTCTCCACTCGTCCATCATTCACACCTGCAGTCTTCCTTCTTACAGCGGGGCCGGCTGCACCACTCGCTGATGGCTTCCCCGCTTTTACCTCGGCCTCCGCATCCACAGTCACCCCGGCACCTGATGTTGTAGGAGGACACGCCCCCTTAGCCCCGGAAGTGACCTCCGCATCACCGGCTTCATCAGCACTGGAGGAGGATGAGCCACGCCCACCTGCCACTCCCCCTTTACTACACCTTACTCTGGGGGAAGCCATCGATATTTTAAAACCTCCTACCAGGGAGGGAGGTTTCCCTACGCCACTCCCCTCCGCAGGGGGGGCTTCTTTGCCTTTGCCCTTGTCCGCAATTATGAGCGCCTTGTCCGCAACCATGAGCTCCTTGTCCGCCACCACCTGAAAGGTACTATCAGGCGCCATTTTGACTGCTGGCACCCGGGCACCCCGCCACTTGGCGTGACCCGAGGTGCCTGCGCCTCCCTTTTCTCTCCTGGAGGCATCGCAACCTGGGCTGAGGTCCCGGCACGATGCTCCCCAGGCAACGACCTGACAAATTTAAATGTCTCTATTTCTCTTTTTTTTTTCCTTCCTTGCCTTCTTCCTGATCTTGGCTCCTTTTCCCGCCTCCTCCCCGTCCAGATCTGACATGCTGAATGCTAATTGGTCCATTCTGGACGGGGACTCTAATTGGTAGATTTGCCTCATCAGCTTCCCACCTTCTCCCGAGGTTCCGCCCTCCTCCTCCTCCGTCTCGGGCAGTGGTTGGTTCTCTGGGAGTGTGGGAGATTGCGTCACTTCCTGCCCTGTCATTCTGACTTCCTGTCTTGTCATTCTGACTTCCTGCTTCACTGCCGGCACTGATGCCTGCGTATACGTGGGTATCAGGCTGCCGCTACTAGGGACGGCTGCCCGACTATACTGTACCGCCATGCTGTCATCTGATTCCAGGTCTGACTCGCAGTAGTCGTCCTCTCCCGAGCGGTCTGAGGACGCGGGGCCATCCTTCAACAACCGCTCCTGCTGTTTGCGGAAGAAGCGGTCATCGTTCAGCAGCTTCTCTCTGAACGGCCCCACGCCTTCCAGAATCTCCGTGCACCTGGCTTCCAGGGCCTTTATTTGTTTTTTCAGGCTCCTTACCTGCTTACTGAAAACCGGGCGGTCCTTCCTTGAGGCCCTGTCGCTACGGGCGCGAGCGCTCTGAAGCGCCCCACTCATTGCGAACAGGGACCTCCGGGCCCGGTCATACTCCTCCAGGACCGCCTCGATCCTCCGGCTGTAGATGGCAACCTCTTCTCCAGCTTTCCGGATGCCCCATCCTGCGGGTGATTGCGGCAGCGATGACGGTAAGCTTGTGTCATTTCTCCTGCTTGCAGGGACCCTTCCAGAGGGAACCGCATATCCTGCGGCCGTAGCCCCCTTCGGACCGGCTTCACCCGCCACTGCCGCTGATGTTACCGCCATGGCTGATGTCGCCGTTTTCACGGATCCACCTGCCGGGACTGCTGACACCCCTGTCGCCACCGCTACTCCTGCCGGCGTCGCCCGCTCTACGGACGTCGCTGCTCCCGATGCTGTTCCTGATGCTGCAGCCGCCAATGTCGCTGCTGCTGCTCCCGATGCTGTTGTCCTGGTCGCCAGTCTCATTGAGGTCTCTGACCTCCGCCTGCCCTGCTCTGCTGGTGCTGTGTCGGCAGACATTCTCCTGCCCCCCGCCTGTAAGGTCCGGGGGGCAGGAGCTCCACGCTCCATGATAAGGCTCCCTTCCGCACGGGGAAGGGAGTCGGAGCTACGGTCTGTAACAAACAAAAGACCGAAGACCACACACAATAAACGGTCTCCAAGTATCCAAAACCACGCAAGCCTCTGAAGCTAGGAGCTCACACAGACACGTCTGACTCCCACGATTGCCCCGAAGAAATTGGAGCAACCCATGTGGCGAGCAGGAGGTGTAAAATAAAATAAAAAAAAAAATAAAAATGCATACTCATCTGTCCCCGGTGCTCCATTGTATGCCACCAGTGTCCATTCAGACTCATGTCGCGCCTTCTTGCTGGGAGTCCTGCACCTCATGTGACTGGTAAGACCAATTAGGTACAGGATTTCCAGAAATGAGGCGCCGCCATGAGACCAAACAGACACAGGCAGGGGACGATGGGGTGTTGGGGACAGGTGAGTATGCTTTTTTTTTTTAAATTTTTACACCTCCCTGGCCGCCACAGTGGTTGCTCCAATTTATGGACAGTCTCTTTAAAGGGGTTGTTTGGGGCAAAATTTTTTATGGCCACTTCACTGTTCCTCCCCATACAGTGGCCTCTTCACTGGTCCCCCATACTATATGGGGAACAGTGATGGGGCCATGATATTGTGTGGGAGCAGTGATGAGGGCTAACATCCTGTGGGGGGGGACATTAAACTGTGTGGGGTATATTAAAGGGGTTGTCCAGGGTTATTTTTTTATGGCCCATGCTCAGGATAGGCCATAAATACCTGATTGCTAGGGGTAGAATACACAACCCCATCAGCTGCACGGAACTACTTCCAGAACCCGTTTTGTACACAACACAGGGCCGGAAGCAGAAAGCTTCATCCTCTGTATAGCAGCCCGACGCCTTCTCTGCAGCTCAGCTCCCACTGACTTCAATATGTGCTGAAATGCAGTGAAGGTGCCCAGCCTCTGTACAGTGGACAAAGCTTTCTGCTTACGGCCCGTAATGTGTACAGGACAGGCGCTGGAAGTGGCTGCATACAGCTGATCGGTCCGGGGTCGGCCCCCTACAGATCAGGTAACTATGGCCTATCCTGAGGATAAACCATAAAAATTATGTCTAGACAACCCCTTTAATATACCCCCTAATGCCCCACACTTTATAGAGGTTGTCCAGCATATATATTTTTTTTTTGTAATTAGTCTGGGGAAGGTGAAAAAAAAAAAAACATACTCACCTGTCCCCGATGCTCCAGTGTCCTTCCAGCATGGTCAGGTCCTGCAGCTCCACTGTCTTCTTTTGCTGGAAGTCCTCGCTAGCTGTGACGTCCCAGGTCTCTTCCCTTAGGCCGCTGATTGGCCTCAGGGGTCACGTGCAGAAGAAAACAACAGAGCTGCAGGACCAAACTGCGCTAGGAGACACTGGGGACAGGAGAATAAGTTTTGGGGGGTTATCCTGGACAACTCATTTAATGTCCCCCAGGATATTGGCCTCCATCACTGCTCCCCCCACACAATATAATGGCCCCATCAATGGTCCCCATACAGTATAGGGGACCAGTGAAGAGGGCCACTGTATGGGGGGGGATAGTGAAGTGGTTAATGTATGGGGGGGAATAGTGAAAGGGACGCTGTATGAGCCATACAGTAGCCCCTTCACTAGTCCCCCTATAGCAGCATTAAGTTATTACTTACCTGTTTCCTCCTGTCGACTCCCGCTCCATCTTCCTCTGGGCGCAGAAGGAAGAAGCAGGAGGCCACAGGAGCAGACAGGTAAGGATTGGTGCTTAGCTTGTAGGTGACAGGCTCAATGGGGCCTGTAGCCTACAAGCCTGTGAGCAGTAGAGCTCTACTAGCTCTACTACTGCTCTACTAGTAGCAGAACTGGGTCGGCGGCGCCACTTCTCCCCGGTTTTGAGATCCGGTGGGTCAGTCTGACCCTGAACAATGTCGATAATATAGATAGATACTGACCAATATGTCTCCATTGTTACAGACTATAAAAGACATTAGAGGGAATTTATTAAGACTGGTATTTCCTATTTGCAAAAAAAGACTAAGAACAAGAAGATCTTTTCAAAAGAAAACCACATAATTGCAGTCATAATTCACAGCAGTATGTCAGGTCTTGAGGCTTGAAGTTTTGATACAATAAAATCTTGGACTGGGAGTTAATGAGGTCTGGTAAAGTAAAGACTTAAAAAAGTGTAAATCTAGAAAAAAGTTTTATTCATTGTTCATTCTTTAGGAGGGAGGTTAGTCCAATGAACTTCAAATTTTGAACCTATGATATCAATTCTACTATCTTTTAAAGGAAATTTTACATTATATTGATAAAAAAAATAAAAAAATCAGACTACATTAATGTTGTAGTAATAGTTAGAGATGAGCGAATCGAAGCTGCAGAAGTGGAATTCGATCCGAATTTCAGGAAATCTTCGATTCGCATGGAATCCGTATTTCCTGATGTTTCGTGGTAACGAATATTTAGTAAGGACCTTTGTGACATCAGATGGTCGCAAGATATTCTCTAGTGATGTGATTGGGTAGGCGTATCTTTGCTTGTCCTTCCACATGAATAAAAGTTGTCCATGCTAGAGAGAGAGAGAGAGAGAGAGAGAGAGACATGACCGCGGCATCCAAGGGCTTCCGCCATTTTGCTGCCCATCCGCCAACCCCGGCTCCCTGCAGCCAGGAAATAGCTGTTTATTCGCCGTTAATTAATTCGGATCGAATAGAATCGTATCTGAAAATTGCCTAATCGAATTTTTGAAAACTTTGCTCATCTCTAGTTATAGTTAAAGTAGAGGGAAAATGTTACTAGGCCTGGTGGTTTAGTTTAGTGAAGGGGTTAATATTTAAATTTCAACTGATATAGGAAATGACTACTTTATTAGTGGCCAAGAAGGAAAAGGGGGTTATACACACATGGACAAAATTGTTGGTACCCCTCGTTTAATGAAAGAAAGACCCACAATGGTCACATAAATAACTTGAATCTGACAAAAGTAATAATATATAAAAAAAATCTATGAAAATGAACAAATGAAAGTCAGACATTGCTTTTCAACCATGCTTCAACTGAATTTTTTTTTTAAAAAAAAAGAAAACTCATGAAACAGGCCTGGACAGAAATGATGGTTCCCTTAACTTAATATTTTGTTGCACAACCTTTTGAGGCAATCACTGCAATCAAACGATTCCTGTAACTGTCAATGACACTTCTGCACCTCTCAACAGGTATTTTGGCCACTCCTCATGAGCAAACTGCTCCAGTTGTCTCGGATTTGAAGGGTGCCTTTTCCAGACGGCATGTTTCTGCTCCTTCCAAAGATGCTCAATAGGATTTAGTTCAGGGCTCATAGAAGGCCACTTCAGAATAGTCCAATGTTTTCCTCTTAGCCATTCTTGGGTGTTTTTAGCTGTGTGTTTTGGGCCATTATCCTGTTACAAGACCCATGACCTGCGACTGAGACCAAGTGTTCTGACACTGGGCAGCACATTTCTCTCTAGAATCCCTTGATAGTCTTGAGATTTCATTGTACCCTGCACAGATTCAAGACACCCTGTGCCAGATGCAGCAAAGCAGCCGCAGAACATAACAGAGCCTCCTCCATGTTTCACAGTAGTGGCAGTGATCTTTTCAAGATATGCTTCTTTTTTCCGTCTGTGAACATAGAGTTCATGTGCCTTGCCAAAAATTTCGATTTTTGTCTCATCTGTCCATAGGACATTCTCCCAGAAGCTTTGTGGCTTGTCAACATGCAGTTTGGCAAATTCCAGTTTTGTCAGATTCAAGTTATTTCAGTGACCATTGTGGTTTTTTTTTTTCATTAAACGAGGGGTACCAACAATTTTGTCCACATGTGTATTTTATTCACTGGTGGTTTAGGGTTAAAGAGAAAGACTAACACCTTGTGGTCTGGGGTAAAATTGTAAAAGAAGGGGATAATCTTAGGCTCTGGTGGTTAACTTGCCTTCCAATGTTCCAGTGATGTGCCTCATCAGATCAATAAAGAAATGGACCAAGTTTCCTGTTTTAGGGCTTTAAAGGGGTTTCCAGGTCTAAAAATAGAAATGTCACTAATATCAGATCCGTAGGTGTTTGACACCCAGCACTTCCATAGATTATCTGTTCTATGCAGCTGATACACAGAGAATAGAGCAGGAAGCTGTCAGTGGTGGAACTGACTCACTGCAGTTTAGGTCCCATTCAAATGATTGGGAATTGATCTGATCTGGCCAATACACAGAGAACAGCTTTGTCTGCTTTCTACTCAATTCTCTGTGTATCAGATGTTGATGCACAGACACTGTCAGACCCCCACTAATCTTATATTAATGATCTATCCTTAGAATACGTCAACAATATTTTTCGCTGGGATAAAACTTTTCCATGTTGCGAAAACGCTACTTTTTTGTTGCAGATTTTGCTGTGTTTTTTAGTCAAAGCCAGGAGTGACTTGAAGAAAAAGAAGAAGTATAAGAACTTCCTTTATATTTCCCATTCCTTTGGTAGCCACTCCTGGCTTTGGCTCAAAAAACTGCAGCAAAATCTGCAACAAAAAAGCTGTGTTTCCACAACGTGGGGCCTTAGCCTAAGATGGATGTTTCAGCAGATGTTTTTTCTTACTTAAAAGTGCATCTTGTTGAGTGATAGAAAAATTATGTAGATTTATATAGTTGAATGTATTTTTTTAATACATGTTTTTAAAATGTTTTTTAAATGTTTGCTCTCTGGATTATATGCAAACAAACAGAACCTCTATATTGATTTAAAGGGTTTTTTCCAGTTAGAACAAATTAACCCCTATCCAAGGATAAAGGGTAACTTGGTGATCATTGGGAGTCCCACTGATCTCAAAAACTGGGGTGTTTTGCAACCCAGTTCTTACCAGGGTGTCTGGTCATAAAGCATATGCCTCTCCATTCATTTGAATGGGGAAAACCATAAATAGCTGAGTAGCATTCAGTGGTTTCCATTCACAAGCATGAAGTAGCAACTGTATGACCAAGCAGTCTGGTGAGAACCATGTTACCCTGGTTCTTGAGATCGGTGGGATTCCAGTGGTGGGACAGCCACCGATTAATAAGTTATCCCCTACCCTTTTGATAAGGGGTAACCTGTTCTAACTTGAATAACCCTTTAACCTCCATATAGTTTTTAAAAAGAGCAAATTCAAGTCATTTTTAAAACTTTACCTGTCAGTAAGCTATAGACTTCAACTTTTTCCTCCACCTTAAAAAATGGGAAAATATAGCGTGTAGTCAACAGGCAGCTGCGCCAAGAATTGACTATGAGGTTTGAAATGGTGCCACTTCTATAGGGCTCACAGGCTTTCTTTATAATTGGGTGGGGGAAGCAGGACTTCCAGGTTTTCTCTATGAGTGGATAAGGGAAAAAGGACAACTTTTTGCAAAACGCTGAATCAAAAACTGCTGTATGTATTTCCCAAGGTTCAGCATCTTTCCCTCTATCCAATGCTGCTCTCAAATAACATAGCATGGGAAAACTGGAAGATCTACTTTAAATAGATAGAAACTGTAGATAGATAGATAGATAGATAGATAGAGTCCAAACAAAGACTGCACCCAGGGCACAGATTATAGTCCTGATAGCAATTCAACAATAAAGACAGATACAGTATATATATATAATAGACAAACAGATCATTAGATTAGATTATAGTAATTAGACAAATGTCATTTGCCTAATTATTCGACATTATGATATCTCATTTCAGTATTTTCCATGGTTTACAGAAAGGTTAAAAACATCTTGAAGAGCTAGAGAATTTCTTGTTTCCTACTATCGCCATTAGCGATGAAAATAAGAATCAGCTCCACAAGAGGCACAAAGATTTAAGACCTGCTGCAGATTCCTTCAGGCGGGTGTGTTTCTGCTGAACCAAAAAATTAAAAATGAAAGCTATTAATAATAACATGATGGCAATTTTCACAGGGCCCCAAAACAATTCTAAAACGTAGTGCAAAGGAAGAAAGCGTCATCCGAGGTACCAACTTGTGAGACTCTGAGGCACAGTTCATGGTTGAATATCCAATGGAGGCCAAAAGATACTGACAGGAAAATGTGCAGAAAAAAAACTCAGTGATAATTGATTCAAGGAACTGGCAGCCACAGTAAATTATATTACTATTATATTACCTGAAGCCAGTTTCACTGAGAAAACAGTCTGTCTAAAGTTTTAAAATCTTTATTCAGAGATGGCTGGCTGTCACTAAGCATAAATGGACTCCAGTATGCAGAAGATATCTACATTGTAGTGTTACAAAGTTCCTATACTGTTGCTAGAATTCCACAGGCTAGAGGACAATTTTCTGACCATGGAGACCTCACCAATCATGACAATAGGGTGGTTTGCACCCCAGTTTGAATGGAGCAGTGGTTGGAAATGCCCACTCCTCCACCCTTTCATTTCAGTGGGATCATGGATGATAACCAAGTGCTATATTTCAGTTATCTCAGGTGGTTTCATTGAAATAAATAGAGCATGGGGCATGCATTTCTACCCTCCACTCTATTCAAATCGGGATGCAATATACCCTTGTTCACTTGAGTATTTGGTGGCCCAGCAGTCATGGGGTAATGTATTGAGCTCTAGACACCAGAATTCCAGTATTGGAAAAACCATAAATGGAAGGATTTGCAACATTTTGAAGTCAATAGTGCAAACATTTTGGTTAGCCTATTTACCTTTATTTACATCATATTTATCAATGCTATTTTTAAAACATGGACTAACATCTCAGCACACAATTTCTAGACTTAAAGAGGACCTTTCATGTCCTCATGTATATGCTGTTTTACATACCGCTAGAAAGCCGACAGCGCACTGAATTCAGCGCACTACCGGCTTTCCCGGTATGTGCCCCAGGGCTGGAGATATCGGCGGTCTTAGTTTCACAGTTTACTGTCAGAAGGGCGTTCCTGAAAGTCTAGCTGCACTGTGAGGAATGCCCTCCCTGACAGTTCCCGTTCATAGACTTGTACTGGGGGGCGTTCCTCAGCTCAGTGTCATCGCCGGGCAGTAAGGAACTCCCCTTCTCTCTGTACTCATCCATAGCGCTGTACTGTCAGAGGGGGCGTTCCTCACAGTGCAGCTAGACTGCCAGGAATGCCCTTCTGACAGTAAACCGTGAAACTAACACCGCCGATATCTCCAGGCCCGGGGCACATACCGGGATAGCGGTATGTAAAACAGCATATACTTGAGGAAGTGAAAGGTCCTCTTTAAAGATGCACCAAATTCATCATCAATTTCATAAATTTGGAATAAGTTATGTCAATGCGGATTTTAGCAAAACCAACTTTAAAACTACCCTAATGATACATTTCCCCCACATTTATTAGCTTACTTTTCTCCATAATTTTGTGTGAAAATGTTTGCAGAATTTTGGTACTCAATGCATCTAGAGTCATACCACTTTTCTAAGTCACTGTAACATCCTTGCCTATCCGGGCTTTGGCGCCATCCTCCGGCCACATTCTGCGGTGCAGGAGGCGTGTCCAGCTGTGATTCCTTCCTTTGGGTTCTTCTGGTATTGTCTGAACACTGCTCTATTACCTCTTCTCTGTAATTGATTTTCTGCCACACCCATTTCTTTTACCTTGGTTTCCCTCTGCTCCTCTAATAGTTAATTTTAGCCTTACTTGTGTGATTGACAACCTGTCTTCCTATCAAGTCTGGGGCGGGTTCTTCCTTCCTATTTATTGTTTGCTCACTTTTGCATTGGTGCTTGCTATTGCCTCGTGCATGCTGGCTATTACTCTTGCTGTTTTGTTACCTGTATTGTTATTCCTGACCTCTGGCTTTAACTTTGACTATTCTCTTGGATTTTGATTCTGTACTGCGTTGCTCAACTGTTACCGACCCCTTGGCTAGCTTACCTTCCTATTGTTGTTGTTTGTCCTGTCTGCATTCTGTGTTATCACTTATATTATGAAGGGATTGCCACCCAGTTGCTGGCTGTCGCCTAGGACAGTTCAGGCAAGTAGCCAGGGACAGTGGGGGGGTTCAACTTAGGGCTCACTGTCTTGTCATGCCCCTCCCCCCTAAGTTCTCCAGCAGCTACTGGGGAATCACTCCTCTAGCAATTCCCTTGCAGCCACACTCCCTTTCACACTAAGTCATACCTTAATGTCACACGAGAACAGTGTCTAAGAAATAAATGTGGTTCACGGATTGTATGTTAGTTTTGTGAAACAAATTGCTCAAATTCTGGCATATTTTGCTTAGTAAATTTTCCCTATGTATTAATTCCAATAATTATTTAGGTTCGGGCTCCAAGCAGAAATAGGCTGGATAATGATAAGATTTTGGCATTACTGTGTCTTACAAGTTGCCTCTCATTTAATTACAGTAAGTCATGGGTAATTCGAAACAATAGCAAGAATTTGTATGGTCCCGAAATATTCTACTCGTAGATCATCTTAAATTGACACTTAAAACAAATTGAAAAAGTAGAATGTCTGTGTATTTAATGTGTTAAGTGTCAAGCAAGGAAAGACATATCTGTTTCCCAATCTTTGTTTTCATATTGAAGTCAATAAAGACCCAATGGGATAACCGATAGAAAAAGACATCAATTATTTAGTGCTTTCTGTACATAAATAACTTGTGTAAGGCTGAGGCCCCACGTTGCAGTAACGTAGCTTTTTTTGTTGCAGATATTCTTGCATTTTTTTGAGCCAAAGCCAGGAGTAAATTCAGCACAAGGTAGAAGTATAAGAATTTCCTATTTATTTCCCATTCCTTTTATAGCCATTCTTGACTTTGGCTTAAAAAAACCACAGCAAAATCTGCAACAGAAAAAGCAGCATTTCCATAACATAAAGCCTTAGCCTTAAAGGGGTTGTCCAGGCAAAAATGGACAACCCTTTTAACTTTTAAATCCGGTGTCCTCCCGGCGCGTCCCGGTTCTTCTGCTGAACGAGTCTCCACTGAAGCTGCTGATTGGCACGTGACCACTACGTGTCACTACCTGTGACATCACGGGTCCTCTTCCTGAGGCCTGCTGAGGCCCATGATTGGCCTCAGCGGTCACGTGATCGCTGAGGCTAATCTGGCGGCTTCAGTGGAACTCCAGAAGAGATCCAGGATAAGCCACTGGAGCAAAAGAACGGGGATGTGTCGGGGAGACCCCGGAGCACCATGGAAAGGTGAGTATGTTTTTTTGTTTTTTTTTTCCATTGCCCCTGGCGGATTTAAAAGTTAAAAGGGTTGTCCATTTTTGCCTGAACAACCCCTTTAAGGTTGTTTTGAATATTAAATTCACCCAGAATGGCAACAAAAGCAGAAAAATCTGTTAAAACACATAGTTCAAAATACATAGTACCTCTAGTATCAAGGCTGGCAGTAATGTACAGTACATACAGTATTCATTATGGAAAACAGACTCTTACATTTGTATTTAATGGGGACAGAAGAGCAAATGGTCATGATAAGGTTCATTATCTGTCAGAGGAGTCTGAAGGCCCCCTGACTCATAACATACAGTAGTCTCCTGATTTTGCCACATTCACAAGGCTCAGCTGACCCAAAATATTCATGTAATACTTGTATGTGACTCAGTATATATGGTCCCATTTTGCATTAAATTAAATGTATCTACAGTTTTAACTTATTTATTGATTATATTTTACTTTAAAACAAAAATAAAAATGTACAATAAAAAGTGAGTAACGATTTCAGCAAATAAAATTGATTGTCTGCATATTTTACAGCGGAGATCAAATTCTACACGTTCTACAAATGTCTTCTGTCATAGTGACTTTCTTTCAAGAAACTTTTTATAATATTATTGGAACCCCTGTTATGTCAAAAGTTTGCACTAGTCAGCTGGGTGCCTTATTCTAATCAGTCGCTGCCTTGGAGCAAACACATACATACACAGTATGCATATCAACATCTTCATGCCAGACCTCGGAGAAAAGAAAAATCAGAGAGGTCAGATATCATCCCAGTGTGGTGGAAATGTTTTCTTTATCCAATGTTTCATGGGCAATGCAAACCCTGCTGGAGCTTTGTATTAATTGAGCTTTTCTTTCTGACAGAGAAGGATAAAAGAGTTACTTAAAACAAGATCAAAACCTATCCTCATCAGTTCAGAAGGAAGGGCCTCTGAAGTCTCTCATTGCCTGAAATACAAAGTATCTTTTAGTTTCCTTTAAACATTGGTGCAAAAAAAAAGCTTACCTAATTAGCGAGACCTAGAAGATGATACAGCTACAGTTTTCATCAATTGGTGTATCCTTTGTACATTTACACCTTGTTTACGAAGTCGAGTTCATACAAGGATATGAAAGTAGTTCTGAAGAACATGTTTAGAGGGGTGCAGTATATATCATAAGTGGGTGATTCTCCGTGGGTGGTTAATTGTATATATTCTGTCTGTGTTCATTTTCCATGTCAGACAATGGACTATGGAGCTTTGTGAAGTTGGCTACAACATACTTGGGTTGTAAATTGATAGAAGTTGATGTCTTCAATATGGGACGTTGCTGCCAACTCTAGAAATAAACAATATAAGGATATCATCTACATATAAAACCGTTCGGTCAATCTCAGTTATTTATTTTAGTAATTTACCCTCTTCATGCTACAGACTGCTTTAACCTTCATAGCATAGTGTTTTTTTCACTTTTTCCTCCAAATCCTTTATCTTTCTATGAGGGAGTAGAGATGAGCGAATTGGTTTGTAATGTTTCCCCAGAGTATAATAATCGGAAGCCCAGGGGAGGAGCAGAAAATAATAAAAAGTCATATTCACATTTTACTTGTCCTGTACCCTGGACTCCTGCGTAGTGTTTGGTGTGTCTTCCTGGGCATCTTCCAGTCTTCTGGGTCACCTCTGAGGCTGACATCGCCCAAAAGGCCGGAAGAGGCTTGAAAAAACCCAGGAAGGAACAATGGACTTGTAAAGTTTTTCTATTAGGTGGCTGTGTTTTTTCCATTATGAGTGAAAATATTTATTAGTATCATTTTGAATTTATATCTTTAAAATTATATATTAAAACTTTTTTTTTTTTTTTTTGCGGTCTTACTAAGGCACTTTACCATGCCATTTCCTGATTGCTAATATTATACACTGCGATACTATTTTGCCTTTGTTAGGCCCCCTGGCAACTTAGCAACCTATCTGCGCCCCACCCAGTCACCCATGGGTTGGAGGGGGTGAATGGGATAATAATGGAGCCTCATCCCTCTGCCTGACACTTACATGCTACAGTCGCTAATGATGGGGACATCTAAGGAGTTAAACAGATAGAAGATAAACTCTCAGCCATTGCAGAAGTGTAAGCTAAAAGCTACTGCTGATACCCACCATGTTGTACATATTTGGTGGGTTGCGGGAAAAACTTCACAACAGCATAATACATGTATGTACACACGTGGACAAAATTGTTGGTACCCCTCGTTTAATGAAAGAAAAACCCACAATGGTCACAGAAATAACTTGAATCTGACAAAAGTAATAATATATAAAAATTCTATGAAAATGAACAGATGAAAGTCAGACTTTGCTTTTCAACCATTCTTCAACATAATTTTTAAGAAAAGAAAACTCATAAAACAGGCCTGGACAGAAATGATGGTTCCCTTAACTTAATATTTTGTTGCACAACCTTTTGAGGCAATCACTGCAATCAAACGATTCCTGTAACTGTCAATGAGACTTCTGCACCTCTCAACAGGTATTTTGGCCACTCCTCATGAGCAAACTGCTCCAGTTGTCTCGGGTTTGAAGGGTGCCTTTTCCAGACGGCATGTTTCAGCTCCTTCCAAAGATGCTCAATAGGATTTAGGTCAGGGCTCATAGAAGGCCACTTCAGAATAGTCCAATGTTTTCCTCTTAGCCATTCTTGGGTGTTTTTAGCTGTGTGTTTTGGGTCATTATCCTGTTGCAAGACCCATGACCTGCGACTGAGACCAAGCTTTCTGACACTGGGCAGCACATTTCTCTCTAGAATCCCTTGATAGTCGTGAGATTTCATTGTACCCTGCACAAATTCAAGACACTCTGTGCCAGATGCAGCAAAGCCGCCCCAGAACATAACAGAGCCTCCTCCATGTTTCACAGTAGGGACAGTGTTCTTTTCAAGATATGCTTCATTTTTCCATCTGTGAACATAGAGCTGATGTGCCTTGCCAAAAATTTCAACTTTTGTCTCATCTGTCCATAGGACATTCTCCCAGAAGCTTTGTGGATTGTCAACATGTAGTTTGGCAATTTACTTTTGTCAGATTCAAGTTATTTCTGTGACCATTGTGGGTTTTTCTTTCATTAAACGAGGGGTACCAACAATTTTGTCCACGTGTGTAGGTACAGGTTACTGCAAGTACAGAATTCTCCAATCCCAGTGTAGTTTCCACTGTTTCCATAGTTTTACAGTTAGAGAAACAGTGTAGCTAGATGTGCTATGCTGTTTCCGTAGCTCACATTTTCCTGTATGCATAGAACAGATTTGCTATGTGGGAATAACTATTAAAAGGGGATGTTCACTCAAAAAAAATTATAATAGTTCCTATAGAAGTAATACAAATGTCTTACCCCTAAGAGTTTATTTCCCATTTTAGTTCTTAGGTTCATCTTCTGACCCTGTCATGTGACAGAAACAATACAATACTTCCTGTGACAATATGACATTCCATTTGCCGAACACATGGTTTACTTTCCTGTAAGCCTGTCCCCAAGATAGCCCTTTGCATTATTCCTGCCACAGGATAGACACAAAGTGGACCTTAGAAATATGAAAAATGTGGTTAAAAATAGAATTTTTTACATGTTTTGTTTTGATGAGAAGAATCCACTTTCATAAAATTTATGTAAAAGTTAACCATAGGGGACTTTTTTTATACAAATAATTATTCACCTTTCTATATGTTTTTAGCAATAGGGTTAAATACTGGAAATCCAGAGGAAAAATGTTCAAAACTAAATGGAAGAGGAACACAGCTTCTTGGTTTATTATTTCTGACTTTGCAGCACAAGGCTGTTATTTGATTTTTTCTTTTTCTCCCCATCACTCCTCAACCTTTAAGCAATGGTAATTATTATGTTTATGCGCAGGGGAAGGAAGGCCGATGTGAGTGAAAAGTGGCTCCAGTAATGCACTACCTGTGGTTCAGCTCAAATCGCAGGCCAAGAAAAGTACAGCCAAACTTCTTGAATGGATGTCTTGAATAGAACACGCTAAAAAAGAAGCAATATGCTATGACAACAGTGGATGAGATTCAGCAGTCATGAATTCAGCAGTCTTCACTTTCCTAATAATATTTCTTCACTTCGATATCACTTTTGTCATGGTAATATTATTACATATTGCCCAGTGCATCTATGGTAAGCTTACTGGGCAATATAATGCGCATTTTTCTGTTTGATGCTTACTGGAAGAGTTAGCACAAAGCAAATGTCAGATACAGTCAATTGTTAAAAATGGAGACAAATATCGGATTATCATTACGGAACAGTAACGTTAGTTAATCTCCTAAAAACCATAGCGTATCTCTCTGAAAACTTTAGAAGAAAACCAGTTAACAATTTGCAATCATTATTATTCACAGTAAGTGAGGTTGTCTTTGGAATATGTTATCCCTTTATGTATTATTAAAGCAAAAGCAGATTATGCACAAATACCCTGTTACTGAGGGTACACAAAGATTTACAGCAGTGGATCATTACATAAGGTTAATTGGAAACATTTCTGCTTGTACATGACTGCAAACTAATGTAAATGTCATGGACAAATATGCAAGCAAAACTTTTTTTGTTGCTATGGTCAACAAGGTCTTTTTTTCTCTTATTGTTTTTGGCACAAACAATTTTCTCTGTTGGTAAGACATGTGATGCACTCAAGATCTGAGAGGGAACATAGAGTTGTATACTTCCTTACCTTTCTGGACATGTCTAGGTATGTGTTTCATGAGATCAACAGCCTTTCGTGATATGACATCACAAAATGATATGCTATCTTTCTTACAGTGTGTATCCACCCAATGATTGTGTTGTGGACTGCAGTCTTCCAAGGTTTTTGCTGTATTGTATTGAATTGGTTTCATAAGAAACTGGAGTTCATAACCAAATTAGAGCTATGTTAGTGGACATTGTAAAAATCATACTGATATACATATTCAGCAAAGCTTAAAGTGAGCCTGTGATCATAATCCAGCATATCCTTGCAGATAGATAGGATAGGGTCACCTGAATCAAATTCTGAATCAAAGATATCACCAGGGAGTGGTGGATGGTGGCACAGAGAGGTGGGAGACTTAGCTTGCTTGGCTTAGCAATGGTAATTCCCTTATTGATCCAAAGAGCTAATTTGCACATTGGCAAAAACACAAATATCTCAGCAATTGAGGAACCAATTCACAAGGAGATAACACCAATTGATTCAGGTGAACGTAACCTATCTGTCACCAAGGCTGGGTTCTGACTCCCTTTATCTTGACACTTAATGTGTTAAGTACACTATTGTAATGGATTTTTCAATGACATTTTCAGTGTCAATTTGAAGTTTGATAGAATGGTGCATTTAATGCATTAAAGAGGACCTGTCACGTCCAGATCGATGTGTGATATTATATACCGCTAGATAGCTGACAATGCGCTAAATTCCCAGTATGAGCCCCAGTGCACAAGATATCGATGCCGTCACTTTCGGCACCGATATCTCCCCACTGTCAGAAGGGTGGGCCTTACAGCCCAGCGATGACACTAGGCTGTAAGGCCTGCCCTTCTGACAGTGGGAAGATATTGGTGCTGAAAGTAGTGGCAACGATATCTTGTGCACTGGGGCTCATACCAGGAATTCAGCGCACTAGCGGTATATAATACTGCACATTGATCAGGACATGACAGGTCTTCTTTAATGCATTAAATGCACCATTCTAGTAAACCTCAAATTGACACTGAAATTGGGGGAGATATTTGTGCCGAAATTAATGTCACCGATATCTCCTGCACCAGGGCACATACCAGGAAAGCCGACAGTGCCCTGAATTCAACGTACTGTCGGCTTTCGAGTGGTATATAATACCATATATCTATGAGGACCTGAAAGGTCCTCTTTAAGTGTCAAGGTAAACTCTGCTACATTTGTACAACAAATGTATGTTAAGCTGTTGTCCCAAATATCACCTTTATGATGTGTCATCACAGTGGAAATTGTAGCGGTCTGGCTACTCAGGCCCTCTATATAATCAAGAGAATGGGCTAGTACTGGTCCTGAGAATAAATAAAAAAAAAATTACAGATATTATAATGTCACTTTGGAAGGGAATGGGGTTAACCGAAATCTCTAAGAACAGACCATTCCTAAGACTAGGTCCACAACTGATCTAGAGTAGAGATGGGTGAACCAATTCATCACAAGCCTGGTTCGACCTGAACATTCCAACTTTTAACAAAACCGGTTAAACGGCGGTGAACTAAAATGGCCTCCATCACATGTATTGTACAGTAAAAATGCAAATGAAACATTCTGGCGTCACCCGAAAGCCTCTCAGCCAATAGTCAGTGGTAGGTATTACAGTAGGTATTCTGCTATAAACGCCAGAAAATAATAGTACAGCATGCAGTAATCATTTCCCTGTAAAGTTACAGACACCATGATTGAAATGCAAAAGAACCCATTAAGTCAATGGGATCCACTGTGCACCGTTGGTGTTTGTCATTTGACGTGATGTGGTACTTGGTTTTCTGTTTGTAAGGTAGAACAGAAATGAAATAGGAAATGCAAACCTATAGTAGCCTATGTTCTGTGAAGCATAGATAAGAAGTGGCTATACTCTAGCGTCGGCGCATCAGTTGAACATTACCCAAGGGGGAATTAAGTTGTACTAGATACTTCAGGCAAAGGGTTGGGCATCTTGAAATCTAATATGCTTAATGCCTCTCTTCCTGCACATCTGCCATTGGGGGACAGTTGGGAGGATCTTACTAAAGCCAGCAAATTCATTTCACTTTTGACTGAAAGATGAAATAAAAATGTTTTGGCAGTAGAGACCGTGAAAAGAATACATACTACATTGCGTAAGGCTTACATTCTTCTAATCCTTAACGTCTTAGAAATAGCTGTTCAAGGATATTGGCTGGGCATGTCCAGATATGTGTATGACAAGTTAAGCAGCTTTTCTCGACACAACATGGTTTGAAGTTATCAGAAAGTGATATGCTAACTATCCTATATGTATCTATGTGAAACTCACACAGACTTCTCTTAGCATTGAGAGATATTTGTGCTCCATTTCTATTGTGAAAAATTGAAGTCCTTAACCAAATTGGAGATCAAATGTGGACATATCTATAAGCTATCAATATTCTAGATCAGTACTTCTTAAACTATGACCTTAATGTCATTGGTAAGATGCAAAATTCTTGATGAGGCTGAGATGGGGAGTTGGCTTTGACAGAAGTGATCATATGGCGCACAAGTCTATCTCAAGCTGCGCCAATTTCAAGTTACCATTAAAGATAGGACTACATGGTGACTGTGGCTGGGACTCTTGTCACGCAACCAAAGATTGCCATGTGACTTGCACTACAATCCTGAGAGTGCTAGAAATCACAGTCACAGTACCCTCATGTAGCAATGCAATGCCATTCACTTACAGAGCAAGATGGCAATCTTTGGTCACCCAACAGGAGTCACAGTCAAAGTCACCATGTAGCCCTAGCCTATTATTAACTCCTTGTATGATAATTTCAATTTTATATTGTGCTCAAGAGACATATGGAGGACATATTTTCAATTTTACATGGACCTCAACCACTGCTGAGGCCCAGGCCTCACCATGTCCTCCTGACCAGAGATGCCCCAATCCAAAATGATCCAACTGAACGCTATAAGTGAGAGAGATATCACTTAAGTGTATACCCCTAATAAAATGCCATCATTGAGAATAACTTGTAAAGAAAGTGACAGATGCTCTTTAAGTCTGTGAACAGTATTTGTATGTTTCATTGCTTTGTAGGTGTGACATATGGCACAGATGTAAACTTAATCTGCACTTGATCTGTTAGATGAATCTGAAAAGCCTATGAATTTATCAGCCTAGCAATGAGTGCTGGTGTTACATTCTCTGTTTGTATGTGTTGTCTTTGTAGGATTACATATTGGAAATTCTAGCAACATATAGAGATGAGCAGCACAGTGAATTTATCACTTGGCACTACTTATTATAATACCAGAATGTTTCATTTGTGAGTTAAAACAGATAAAGATACTGCATATCTTAACCGCTTCCAGCACACTATGCCATGTAATGTTATAGTACATCAAGAGCTCTAGTTAGTTAAAGGGGTATTCAGGTGATAATAAGTTGTTTCCTATGGATAGGAGATATTGATAATAGCTTATCGCCTATGAATAGGGGATAACTGCTAGGGTGGTGAAGTATGACTATTGGGACTCTTGTCTATTACAAGTCACCTGATTGTATGAAACAGTGGTTGAAAATGTACACTACTGATCCATTTAATATCTATGGGATTGCAGAAGTTAGCCGAGCTCTGTATTTGGCTATCTATGTTAAGTGGATGCTCTACTATATCCCATTCAGATGCATGATTTAGGACCCCTGTTCTTGTGACTGGTAGGAGTCCCAGTGCTTGGACCTCCACTGATCTGGCAGGTATCTCCTACCCAGTGGATAGAGGATGACTTTTTATCACCTAAATTCTCCTTCAAAGCACCTTGACGTACAAGGATATCCCAGTGTCATACAATCCATGATGGGTGACTGCTGCAGAAATTTTAAAGTGTACCTAAACTTTTAAAATGGTAATAGTAACAGTAATGGTAATAGCAATGGTAATGGTAATAGTAATGGTAATAGCAATGGTAATGGTAAGAGTAATGGTAATGGTAATAGCAATGGTAATGGTAATAGCAATGGTAATGGTAATAGCAATGGTAATGCTAATAGTAATGGTAATGGTAATGGTAATAGTAATGGTAATAGCAATGGTAATGGTAATAGCAATGGTAATGCTAATAGTAATGGTAATGGTAATAGCAATGGTAATGTTAATAGCAATGGAAATGGTAATAGTAATGGTAAAATGGTAATAGCAATGGTAATGCTAATAGTAATGGTAATGGTAATAGCAATGGTAATGCTAATAGTAATGGTAATGGTAATAGCAATGGTAATGGTAATAGCAATGGTAATGTTAATAGCAATGGAAATGGTAATAGCAATGGTAAAATGGTAATAGCAATGGTAATGCTAATAGTAATGGTAATGGTAATAGCAATGGTAATGCTAATAGTAATGGTAATGGTAATGGTAATAGTAATGGTAATAGCAATGGTAATGGTAATAACAATGGTAATGGTAATAGCAATGGTAATGCTAATAGTAATGGTAATGGTAATAGCAATGGTAATCTTAATAGCAATGGAAATGGTAATAGTAATGGTAAAATGGTAATAGCAATGGTAATGCTAATAGTAATGGTAATGGTAATAGCAATGGTAATGCTAATAGTAATGGTAATGGTAATGGTAATAGCAATGGTAATGGTAATAGCAATGGTAATGTTAATAGCAATGGAAATGGTAATAGTAATGGTAAAATGGTAATAGCAATGGTAATGCTAATAGTAATGGTAATGGTAATA
Organism: Leptodactylus fallax; assembly: GCA_947044405.1. NCBI lineage: Eukaryota > Metazoa > Chordata > Amphibia > Anura > Leptodactylidae > Leptodactylus > Leptodactylus fallax. Next base: position 3,305,892 of record CAMRHE010000201.1, on the reverse strand, counting down.
GCAATGGTAATGGTAATAGTAATGGTAAACAAGAGTGCAGGTGATAATATTACTTTGGAATATATTTTCTTAAAGAAAACGTCTTCATTTTGTTTTTTCGGTTCCCTTTACCTGCAGTGACCACTGTCTATGAAACATTCAATACCCAGGGATAAGCTCCAAACCACTGAAGTCTATGGGGAGGGGAGGGGAGGGGAGGGGAGGAGAAATAGAACAAGCAGAGCAGAGAGAGAAGGACCCATGGCTGCATATTGAAAGAGAGGGTTACCACAGAGAGCAGGGTTATGAAGTCAAATATTAACCAGCTCTTTGGAGAGGCTAGATGCTGACTGATCTCTGCGCTGTCTCCCTTCTCCTTTTCCTCCTCCCTTCCCTCTCCATAGACTTTAATGTTTAAATGTAGTGAGGAAAGGGAAAGAGAAGTAGTAGGAGAAAGAAGCATATTCTTTAATACAAAATATTATAAAGCATATCAACTGCACTACTGAATTAAGAAATAAAAAAAACTGTAAAAGTTTAGGTACGTTTTAACGATTCATTGACACTCCAATCCCAAGAGTTAACCTATTAAGTGCCAAAATCACACCTTTGTATGCTGTAGCTGTTGTCTCCATGGAAACAACCAGGTAATTGCAACTGGGTAGCTTAATGGTATCCTGTAAAAGGTGCCTGTGCATAGTGCTAAATATGTACACTATACCATGGCATACTCAAGTATGCCAATATATTGTTATTAAATAATCAATGTCAAAATATCTTTTTCGCGTGAAAAAAAGGCTTAAAAAACACATTTTTTTGTAAATTAAATAGACCTCATATTAAAAATTATTTATATAAAAATAACCCCACACAGTTGCTAACCCTATAACCATTACAACATGTTTTATAAATGTATAAATATTAAATATATACATTTTTTTTAATTTGTTGCTTCACCCCCAAAAATTAGCCCACAAATATAAAATAATATAAAATGCTAGTGTATTCATAATGTACCCCCAAATAATATGTGGACCAACAACTACAATTGAATGCCAAGAAAATAAAACACAGTAACTCTGTTTCCCCCCTCTTACCAATTGTGAGGATTGCGAGAAGGCAGCATTGCAGATGCAGAATAGCACATCCTAGATGTGATCCATATGTGTGTGGCAATTACTGTATGTCACAATGAGCTACAATTACTGGATGAGATTTCTAGTACTTAGTCTTTTACGTCTGTACTGCACTCCCCTTTGTTACATGCTACTCTTCAAAACTGGCTGAAGGATTAAATAGAATTGGTTCTTAAGGCAGCCACCTCTTTCTCTGTCTAAAATGGCACACTTGTTATCTTTATTAATAGTATGAAGCAGAAGTATTCTCTCAACATCTGTTCCATTAGTCAATAGATCTATAGAAAACAATTGTCCTACCATGAAGGCTGCACACATCAACACAACCAAGTCAGCAGTATGTGCTGCCAAAACAGAATGCATGACAAGTAACCAGAGGTTAAGTGATGATGATAGTATCAAAAATGTTCACAGTTGGTATTCTTATGAATATAATGAACATAAAAGAGTCCAAAGTTTATTTTTGTATTCAAAGTTGCAATAGTTCATTGGAACATGATGCCAAGAGAAGTGTGCCATGCAATAACAATTTATTTCTCAAAATGTTTTTTTTGTTTTGTTTATTTTTTAATAAATTCACAATTTCCACATATAGATGTGACAAAATGTAAAGATGCCCATACTCATGGTATTTTAACGCTCAAGGGAAATGTGTAAAGCTATATTCGCATGAAAGAGGTGCAAAATGGCCATGAAAAACAGCCATTTTTCATGGCTGTCTTGCACCGTAGGGGCTCCCATCTTCATGGATCTCCCATGCGTTTCAGTGTATAGAGGGATCCCTGAAAACGGCCAAAAATAGGATATGACTAATATTTTGATAGTCCGTGAAATTAATGCTGCCGTCTGACGTCTGTTAAAAAACGGACATCACGCGGCTAATATTCACTTCCATTTGAAATAAGCCTAACTTTTTAGTATTGTGTAGATGTGGAACATTTTTTGTCATATACTTTATTAACCTATTTCACTTCCTTATAGGAGAAAATTGGCTGTAAAGTCACTTCTTAGCAACATACTTATCTTGGCTTTGCCAAGGAGTGTACATTTTGTCCACAATGGGGGGATACATCAAGAGCGGCATATTGTACTCTGGTCTTCATTATCATTGTTTTGTATTTATACATTTTATAAGTGTTATGAATATGCTGTTTTCATGGTAATTGAGATAATTTTGCCACTATGACCCTTCATCTGTATCACATGTTCATGAGTTCATGTTTGTGTATATAAGGGTGGATTGTTGAGGGATTATGACTATGTGAAGAATGAATTTCAACTCTGAAACACATTACCATTATCTGATCTGAATAAAGATATGTCAAGCTGGAATTGTCTTCTTTTGCATAAAACTAAGGAAACGTAGCGCAAGCAACCTTGGCTTCTCTAGTCCATCCAATTATAACAAGGTATTGTCACATATCAGGCACATTTTCTGCGGGCAGGGTACCTAACTGAAATCTGTGCTACATCATAGCTGTCATACATTCTCAGGCTCTGGCGTGGCAGATGGACCCGGCTACAGTACTCTCTCGCCATATCTCCTTTTTGTAAGGAGGATAGCATAAAAATTGCACTTGCAACAAAAATTGTCACTAGTGGTGTTAAAATGTTGCAAACCCAACTGTGAATGACATGCAGAGATTTCTCCTCCATTTGTAAAAATAAATAAACTAGATGGAAGAAATCTTTTGTCTTGTTTCCTACATTATGGTGAATGGCGACAGATGCAACCGGAGGGTACTGAATTTGTTTTCTATTACTTTTTCTGTCTGTTGTTCAGTCCTATGGCTGATCAGAACAACGGACAAAATATCGGTAGTGTGAACTTAGCCTTAACATGTTAAGTGCCAAATTAAACTTTCCACATTTGTAAGCAAACGTCGAAATGAAGCATATCCCAAGTCAAAAATAACAACTTCACAGTGCTCTTAAATCCCATATATAGAACAACAAGGTAATAATAACCAGGTGTTTTTTTTTTCCACTGTATCAGGATCAATAGTAAAACCCAGCAGCAAAAAGGATGCATCAGTTCAGTGTAGTCCATATTAAGTTAGTCCGTTTTTATAAGAGGATAGCAAACCCTCCTACAGATCAATGTAGGTTCACTTTTATTTTCTTTCAGATACTTGAAATGGTTCTTTCTCTCCAAAGACCCCATAGCAGGCTCATGGTTTGCCTTTCTAGCACATATACCCTTGTTCCTAGGATACATTGGCCTTTGATATTCTTCACATCCCACACTTTTGGCAGTCATTTTGTTACAGCATACCAGCCACTTGTAAAAATGCTTTCTCTAGCTTTATAGCACAAGCTTTTATATAGTTGTATTATCACACAAGCTTTCCGAGGCAGTGACCTGTTTATTTCCTTCCTTTCTCTATTACTGTTCTTATAGGAGTAACTTTGAGGAGTTTGATATTCATCTTAAAATGACACCTCAGAAATCAAATCCCCCAAAATAATAAACTAATAGCATAGTAGCGAAATGAATATGTGAATATCTCTGCTGGCAGAAATAGTTAAGACTTTATCATTGCAATCTATTAATATAAATTCAATTGAAGGACCTGCTGGATAAAACAGATTCATTAAAGGCTTGTTCACACTTTCAGTTATTGAATGAAAATGATAGATTCAAAACAACATCTAACCAGACCTGTAAAATAGAGAAGAGCTATGAAGACGGCCTTAACCTCTCATCCCATCTAAGAGATGAAAACACTGCTATTGCTGCGAATCATTTGCAATCCCAACTTGACATGAATAATAAAGTTAGCAAAGCAAATAATGTATATTGACTGTGAATTCCTATTGTAAATGGGCAAATTGAAACCTCTAGGACACTAAAGCTGCAAACATGACAAAGAGAAAGCTGGAAAAACAAAACAAGGGTGTAACGTCTCTGCCGTTTCGGGTCTCGGCGCCACCCTCCGCTCGCACGCTGTGGCGAAGGAGGCGTGTTCAGTTTAATTCTTTGTGTAAGTTTCTTGCCGCTCAGTCTGAACATGGTCCTAGTCAGTGTAATTGATTTCCGGCCCCACCCGTGTCTGAACATTTCTCTCTGGACTGCATAGAGTTAATCTCTTCCTGGCCTGTGTGATTGACAGCCTGTGTACCTATCAGGTCTGGGGGCTGGTCCCAGACTTTCTATATACAGGATGTCATTTCTCAACAGGTTGCCGATTATTACACTTGTGTTTTGCCTGCTGTCTTACTATATTCCTTGATACTTTGCTACTTGATTCTCTGACCCTTTGGCTTGCCCCTGACTATTCTCTTGGATTTTGAATTTGTACTACTTGCTCGTTTGTTACTGACCCCTTGGCTTCCTGACCTCTCTTTTGTTGTTTGTGCGTCCTGTCTTCGTTCTGTGTTGTCACTTATTCAGTGTAGGGACCGGCTCCAAGTTGTTCCTGTCATTAGGACAGTGAGACAAGTAGGAAGGGACAGTGGCTGGGGTGAGATTAGGGCTCACTTGTCTCTGTCCTTCCTCCCAGACCGCTGCAGTAGTGTCAGGGTTGCTACGTTTGGCAAGACCCTTACAGAATAACCGGCCCATACATTCTGCCATTGCTTCCCATAGGGTCAGCATGGATCCTATTCAAGGCCTTGCAGCCAAGTTGGAAGGTTTGTCAGTCCTGGTAAATGAGCTTGCTAAACAGGTGCAGACCCTTACTGATGCCGCTGCAGCATCTCCAGTTGTTTCTGCCCCTTTTAGAGTTAAGATGCTACTCCCCGACCGTTTTTCAGGGGATCGTGAAAGGTTTGAGACTTTCCGGGAGTCTTGTCGCTTGTATTTCCGGATTAATCCACATGCATCCCAGGCCCAAATGGTGTGAGTAGTTATATCCCTCCTACAGGGGGATCCACAAGCTTGGGCCCTTAAACTCCCTCCAGGGGCTGAGGAGTGGACTGACTTTGAAAAAATTTTTTTGTCTTTGGGGTCTATATATGCTGAGCCAGACCACATTGGTCTTGCGGAATCGCAACTCCTCACCATGCGGCAGGGCAAACGCTCTGCTGAGGAATATTGCGCAGAATTCCACAAGTGCAGCGTGACTGCAGGTTGGTGTGAGTCAGCTCTAAAGGCCCACTTTAAACAAAGCCTGTGTGACCGTATTAAGGAGCTCTGGGTTGGTCACCCAGATCCTCCCACTCTTGAGCAGGCCATGACTTTGGCTGTCCGTATTGACCGCAGGATCCGGGAAAATGTTAAAGAGAGAATAGGGTCTGCTTCTTCCAAGTTTTCTGTCTCTCCCTCACTCTCTCCTGAGAAACCTGTTATTTCTCCCATGACTCCTGGTGAGGAACCTATGCAACTGGGAATTATGGATGCCAAGACGCGACGAGAGCATCGTCTCAGGAACAACCTCTGCCTGTACTGTGGTGCTTCCGGTCATTTTATCAGTGACTGCTCGATCAGACCTCGCAGACCATCAGAAAAACTTCAGTGCCTGAGTGGTAATCAGAAGAACCACTCAGGCAACCAGGTATTTGCCAGTAGTAACAATAAGATGTTATCTGTGTCTCTGTCCTCTGGGGACAGATCTGTTTCTGGCCAGGCCTTAGTTGACTCTGGGTCTGCGGCAAACTTTGTCACATTCTCGTTTGTCTCAGCTTTAGGCATTGAGCTTTTGCCACTTGACACTCCTCTGGCGGTTACTGGAGCGGATTTTTCCCCACTGGCCAGGGGTAAGGTCCAATTCAAAACCCCCTTAATAACGTTGCAAGTTGGTTCTGCTCATTCAGAGGTCATGAGCTTTTTTGTTATGGATCATCTGTCTTCCGATATTATTTTGGGGCTCCCCTGGTTGAACCTCCATAACCCTATTTTTGATTGGGGTAAAAGGGAGTTGGTAAAATGGGGAGATCAGTGCTTATCCCACTGTATTGTTTTGCACACCTTAAATTGTGTTACTGAGGAGACTATATCGGCTGCAAAAGGTGGGAAATTCCAGGTGAATAAAAAATGTTTGCCTGGCCCACCAGTGTCTGTGGTTGTGCAAAAAGACCCTGAATTAAAGGCAGAGAAAATATTGGATCCTACTAAAACTGGTTTATCTGGTGAGGGTCCGGTGGCCCCTCATAAAGGGGGGGGTACTGTAACGTCTCTGCTGTTTCGGGTCTCGGCGCCGCCCTCCGCTCGCACGCTGTGGCGAAGGAGGCGTGTTCAGTTTGATTCTTTGTGTAAGTTTCTTGCCGCTCAGTCTGAACATGGTCCTAGTCAGTGTAATTGATTTCCGGCCCCACCCGTGTCTGAACATTTCTCTCTGGACTGCATAGAGTTAATCTCTTCCTGGCCTGTGTGATTGACAGCCTGTGTACCTATCAGGTCTGGGGGCTGGTCCCAGACTTTCTATATACAGGATGTCATTTCTCAACAGGTTGCCGGTTATTACACTTGTGTTTTGCCTGCTGTCTTACTATATTCCTTGATACTTTGCTACTTGATTCTCTGACCCTTTGGCTTGCCCCTGACTATTCTCTTGGATTTTGACTTTGTACTGCTTGCTCGTTTGTTACTGACCCCTTGGCTTCCTGACCTCTCTTTTGTTGTTTGTGCATCCTGTCTTCGTTCTGTGTTGTCACTTATTCAGTGTAGGGACCGGCTCCAAGTTGTTCCTGTCATTAGGACAGTGAGACAAGTAGGAAGGGACAGTGGCTGGGGTGAGATTAGGGCTCACTTGTCTCTGTCCTTCCTCCCAGACCGCTGCAGTAGTGTCAGGGTTGCTACGTTTGGCAAGACCCTTACAAAGGGTGTATATATATATATATATATATATATATACTCACATAGTATTTTGAGTCAGTCCATTTTGAGGTTACAGAATGCAGTTATTATGGCAATCTGTGCTCTGCTTTACTGTGACAAAGACATGAAGGGGAATTCATTCACCAGTCTGGATGTGCTGTGCACTGGAGGGGTTTGTGTCTATTTTTGGCCCTCTAAGTGCCTAAATGTCAAAGCTGACACCATACTTACACCATAAACTGGAAATTTGCAGAGCCCGGTAGTCTATGTTTTAGCACTGCTAAGCCCGTCCCACCTACTTTTTGAAAAAGTGGAGGATGGTTTAAAAAGGAAACAAGTTATAAGTTTTTGCACAAAAATTTGGTGAAAGTTGCATGGCAACACAGTGATCTTCAGTTTTGTGAAAGATGTTGAAGATAAAGTCAACATGTAGCCTTAGCCTAAGAGTTGTGAGGTTTCTAAGCTCCCTCTATTTATGGCTGCAGAAAGCTACTATTACATTGACAAAAACAGGTATACTATACACAATGCATACACAAGAACTTCTACAATATTCTTTAAGGCTAAGGCCCCACGTTGCGGAAAAGCAGCTTTTTTTGTTGCAGATTTTGTTGCTGTTTTTTGAGCCAAAGCCAACAATGGCTACCAAAGGAATGGGAACTATATAGGAAGTGCATATACTTCGACCTTCTGCTCAATCCACTCCTGGCTTTGGCTCAAAAAACCACAACAAAATCTGCAACAAAAAAAAGCTGCTTTTCAGCAACGTGGGGCCTTAGCCTTAAAGAATATTGTAGAGGTTCTTGTGTATGCCTTGTGTACAGTATACCTGTTTTTGTCAGTGTCATTTATGCATCCTGCATTTGCTACAGTATTATGCCTCTGGCCTTGCAGAAACAGAGAGGGTAGAATCTATCATACTGCCCTTCCTCTGCTATGTCCTATCTAAGATTGTGCATAAGAGATTTTATTTAAAGACAGTTGCTTGAAGACTTTGCTTATAAACATTGTTTGTGCTACATTTGTAATAACTATTTTCCCAAGAAAGGGCCCTTAATCATAAGAGAATCTTGCAAAAGTTGCCCGCTGCCATTTTATTGCTAAAACATGTGTGAGTAAAAACATGGCCTACATTAAGAGTGACTACATAACACTAGGTTCACACTTGTATTTGGGTCTCCATCTTTCGGCTCCCCATGGGGACCTGAAAGACAGAGACCCTGTCTGCTTAAAAAGCGGTTGCCAGTGGTTACCTATAGACTATAATGGGGTCCGCCCATTTTATGCTGAAACCAGCGGAGAGAAAATCCTCCTTACAGGACTTTTCTCTCCTCCGATTTTAATCGGAATCTCATACGGAGACGCCAACACAGATATGAATCCAGCCTTAGTTATAACCTAGATCATGACTACTATCATGAAGACTCTCACACCTATACTCCAACCACACTATCTTGGCAGAAAGACTATCCATAAATACTGTAGAATTTAATAACTCAGCCTGGTGTAAAGATTGCAACATCTTTACCCTTAATTTATGTGCTTATATACTAGTATCAATCCATGGTGACACATGGCCACAGGATGTCTTGCACATATCAATGAGCTATTAGTGGCTCTCGTAAAACTATTAGGGGTGACCAATAATCGCATGTGATGGTTGCTCTGATAATCACACCAGCGTTTGGGGCAGTGTGTCGCTCCAAAGCAAAGGCAGGATTGAAGCATTCACCTCAAGGCCTTCATACTCTAACCTGATCATTATCAGATCCCTGGATTTGTCGCTAAAGATGATGCAGTTCCAATCTGTAGCAGTCCAGGTTTCTTGTTCATGACACTGCAAACAAAGGTGATAGTCACGGACTGTCAATGACAGAGCATGTTATGGGTGCCATAACACCAAATTTCCTTAAGCTAAGAGTCTGTAAATTGTCAGGGCAGAGACAGGGTGTGTAGAAGGTGCCACCTGTGGCTAGTTAGTGGACAAGGAAACTGTGGGCGCTGCTCGTGCTTGACGGTGGATCAAAAGATCCATTTTAATGGTAGTTTGTCTGGGCCATGAAGAGCCTGTTCATTGTGTGTGCATGCCCGCACCTAACTAACGTTTCCAACACCTCCTAACAGCTAGAATGGTCTAGATGGTGGGAAATTTGTCAAAACAACCATCCTGCTTCCCTCAGTACAATAATGCACCTCTCTCTAAGTTTGTCAACTTAGCAAAATGTCTTCAAGCTCAACTTAGAGGCATGGCTACTAGTCAACAATCTCTCAGCAAAAAGTAGGACAGCATGAGATGCACTTTTACATCCTCTACTAAGACCATGCCTGTAATCATTTACGTATATCTGACATAACTGCATGCCAAGTTTGCAATGTCTATATTGTAAATGTGGTACCCTCTGGTTAGTCTTGTCACCACAGATGACAGGCACACATAGACATAAGTACCAGTTCAAATGTCCAGGTTTATTGAGCAGAGTTCACACACAGCAACTTAAAACAACTAACTTCAGCAAAAAAGTAACATGAAATGTTCTTAACTTCAGGTGCGCAGAAACTTTTCAAACTTTGAGAGCTCCTCAGCAGTGCAGTGGTTCAGTCCCGGTTGGTCCTCCAGTGTAATTTCCCTAGAGGCTCTAGCAGCTTAGCAGGCTAGTTGTGTTCCAGCAGCCAGCCACACACTGCTCTGGCAGTTTTTAATCTAAATGCTGCGCATACCTGAGGGTGTCAACACCAGGAGTGGAGTGTGGGAGTGAGCCTGCAGCTCCCAAATCCCAGACCCAAACTCCAGCTATTACTTAACTGAGAACAGCATTCTCAGTGGCAGATACCTGCCATCCACCATTTTACCATTTGCCTGCTTACAATAAAAATATAAATTTATTTTATATATATACAGTGGGGAAAAAAGTATTTAGTCAGCCACCAATTGTGCAAGTTCTCCCACTTAAAAAGATGAGGCCGGCTTGTAATTGTCATCATAGGTAGACCTCAACTATGAAAGACAAAATGAGAAAACAAATCCAGAAAATCACATTGTCTGATTTTTTTTTTAAGAATTTATTTGCAAATTATGGTGGAAAATAAGTATTTGGTCACCTACAAACAAGCAAGCTTTCTGGCTCTCACAGACCTGTAACTTCTTCTTTAAGAGGCTCCTCTGTCCTCCACTCATTACCTGTAGTAATGGCACCTGTTTGACATTGTTATCAGTATAAAAGACACCTGTCCACAACCTCAAACAGTCACACTCCAAACTCCACTATGGTGAACACCAAAGAGCTGTGGAAGGACACCAGAAACAAAATTGTAGACCTGCACCAGGCTGGGAAGACTGAATCTGCAATAGGCAAGCAGCTTGGTGTGAAGAAATCAACTGTGGGAGCAATAATTAGAAAATGGAAGACATACAAGACCACTGATAATCTCCCTCGATCAGGGGCTCCATGCAAGATCTCACCCCGTGGGGTCAAAATGATCACAAGAACAGTGAGCAAAAATCCCAGAACCACACGGGGGACCTAGTGAATGACCTGCAGAAAACTGGGACTAACTTAACAAAGGCTACCATCAATATAACATAAAGGCATTTATAACGCAAAAAAGTGGGATAATAAACTGAAACAAACATAAGAAAAAATATATCCACACCAATATAAAGTTCATAAATATTTATTAGTATCCAATAAAAATACAAACATGGACACTACAATAACATCACAAAAATATAACAATACATATAGAAGGGGTAGGACTTGTAAAGTCAAAAAATGTACCAGTATACCAGATAAATTACATGGCACTGTATATAAAGCATTAAACAATGAAGAACCAGATATCAATGTGCTGAAAATGTTGATAACATTAAACATAAGGGTATATAAAGAGATAAAGTTCAAGAAACATAGTTCTTATCAAAAAGATAGTTTAAAATACCCAAAATGACAAACACAAACAAAACGACAGACGAAGCCTTTTGTGTTAGGCAAAACGCGTGTCAGGTGGTCGCATGGTCTGTAGCTAAAGTTTATTTGCAACAACCAGATTATCATATCTTTTTTCTATGGTTTATTTTTTGCTATGTCCTAACACCCATAGGTGTTTGTCTGACATTTTGGGTATTTTAAACTATCTTTTTGATAAGAACTATGTTTCTTGAACTTTATCTCTTTATATACCCTTATGTTTAATGTTATCAACATTTTCAGCACATTGACATCTGGTTCTTCATTGTTTAATGCTTTATATACAGTGCCATGTAATTTATTTGGTATACTGGTACATTTTTTGACTTTACAAGTCCTACCCCTTCTATATGTATTGTTATATTTTTGTGATGTTATTGTAGTGTCCATGTTTGTGTTTTTATTGGATACTAATAAATATTTATGAATTTTTTATATTGGTGTGGATATATTTTTTCTTATGTTTATTAAAGGCTACCATCAAGTAACACACTACGCTGCCAGGGACTCAGATCCTGCAGTGCCAGACGTGTCTGCCTGCTTAAGCCAGTACATATCCGGACCCGTCTGAAGTTTGCTAGTGAGCATTTTGATGTTCCAGAATAGTATTGGGCGAATGTCATATGGTCAGATGAAACCAAAGTAGAACTGTTTGGTAGAAACACAACTCGTCGTGTTTGGAGGAGAGTGAATTCTGAGTTGCATCCAAAGAACACCATACCTACAGTGTAGCATGGGGGTGGCAACATCATGCTTTGGGGCTGTTTCTCTGAAAAGGGACCAGGACGACTGATCCGTGTACATGAAAGAATGAATGGAGCCATGTATCGTGAGATTTTGAGTGCAAACCTCCTTCCATCAGCAAGGGCATTGAAGATGAAACGTGGCTGGGTCTTTCAGCATGGCAATGATCCCAAGCAAGCCGCCAGGGCAACGAAGGAGTGGCTTCGTAAGAAACATTTCAAGGTCCTGGAGTGGCCTAGCCAGTCTCCAGATCTCAACCCCATAGAAAACCTTTGGAGGGAGTTGAAAGTCCGTGTTGCCCAGCGACAGCCCCAAAACATCACTGCTCTAGAGGAGATCTGCATGGAGGAATGGGCCAACATACCAGCAACAGTGTGTGCCAACCTTGTGAAGACTTACAGAAAACGTTTGACCTCTGTCATTGCCAACAAAGGATATATAACAAAGTATTGAGATGAACTTTTGTTATTGACCAAATACTTATTTTCCACCATAATTTGCAAATAAATTCTTAAAAAATCAGACAATGTGATTTTCTGGATTTCTGGATGCCTATGGCACAATGCTGCTGAATGACATTTTCTGCACAATGCAACAATGTTCTTCAGTTCCTTTATCTTAGTAGATCTCAAGGCCACACTTACATAGTCTTCATTTATTTCCAGGCAGTTAATAAATAGTAAATTACAGATTATATTTCCCATTTCTCTCTAAATTTAGTCTTTACAGAAAATTCAGATTGGGTCCATTGAGCGGCGTGGCATGTAAAGAGAATGTGACGTCATTTCCCATTGTACACAGTGCAAGCATATTATCAGTTAAGCACAATGATCATATAAAAGGTCATGGCCATTGGAAATATTAACAGCTGCAAGATGCACAATGGAATATTGAGAAATTTGCTGAATAAGAAAATCATCAGCTTTTCAATCTCGCTATTTTGCACAAAGTCAATTAATTACTATAATTTTTTTTTTTTTTACAAAGGATTTATACAATCCTAAAACACCCCATATATAGAGCATCATATACTACAGTATATTCACCAGATACAACTAGCATGCATATTTCATGAAGTATAAACCATAAAAAGTAATGTAAGTCAAATAATCAAACTAATATAATGTAACCATGTAAACTAAGTATCAGGCTTCTCCTACACTTAATGTAAAGTCTTGATTGTGTGACCCACTGTACTCATGAGATGCATTTGGAAGAAGGTACCTTAGATTTACCTGAGTAACTTGATTGTCTCCCGGAACCTCTGAAACGCTGCAAGCCCTTAAGTTTCTCCTGAAGTCTAGTGGACATTTAAAAAGAAAAGGCCAGCAGGTCTAAAAATCCCAATGATATACATCATCTGTCACCCTGAGCATTCTGGTGTTTAGTTTATGCAAATCTTTTCAGCCATTCTAAAGATATAAGCTCTTTTTATTGATGGTCAGGTGGGTCGTAACACTGTTGTTCTTTTTGGAAGCAAGGTCTCTGTGCTCTGTATGCCATGCCGTGTTGCTGCCCACTTGGCTAGTATATCCTAGTTTGCATAAAGACTAAAAGGCCCTATATCTTTGGAAAAGCTGAACAGGTTTGGATAAACAAAACATCAACAAAGCCTAATAATGACAGATAAAAATCTGACATTTAATGCTAAGGAGAAAGGCTACAACAAGATGATCAAGTGCTAAAACTGTGTAAAGAAAGATTGTCAATATTTGATATTTTTTTAGATACCAGTGACATGGCTGATAGCTGCGAATAAAGCAGACCCGAAATAATGGAACTTTAAAGGAATTTTTATATATTAATAACCTATCTTTAGACCATGTCATCAATATCAAATTGGCTGGGAACTTGGGAACCAATACCTAGCACCCCGACAGTTTAGCTGCCGTGGCTGTTGGATCTAACCAGGATATGGAGCTGGAAGGATAGAGTTCCATACACTGTGTAATGAGTCACTTTATGGCGTCTCAGTGACAGCTGATCAATCGAGGTGCCAGGTTTCAGATCTCCACTATTATGATATTGATGACATATGCTAAGACTAAACCATCAATATCTTGAACAACCAATTTAAAGAGAACTGTCATCTTTACTGACATCTCTGTTTTGGTAAAAACATGTATTTCTCATAATATAACAATTCTGTGCCATCTGCATTATGCTGTTTCTCTGTTATTTCCCCTAAAAATGTTATGGGTAAATTAGCAACTCGATGTCAGTCCAATTAGTGCTGAAAGTATCAAACTTTATAGGGACAAACCCCATTGATAAGGATAATGGTAATATCCAGTGATTAATTATCCATAACATTCTAGGAAGAATAACAGAGAAATGGCACAATATAGATTTATGAGAAAAATGCTGCAAAATTGTCATTTCATGAGAATACAAATATTTATTATTTACTAAAACAGATAGTATTAGAGAGAAAGGAGGGGACAGATGTAGAAGAGGAGACAGATGCTCTTTGAACATTTTATGTCACTCTCCCTGCATTTGTCATAGTCTGAGAATTTTATACTAAAACTTTATCAAACATGTTTTTCTATGTGGATCTCCTACTTTGATCACTGTGGTCCCATCACTTCCATGTCGTAACAAAAACTGATGCAGATGTACTTTCAGCACCTCCATCTAATGTCCATTATTATATTGTGAATCTGATGCAATATGAACTTTTTTTTATTAGTCTTCAAATACTCTAAAGATCAACTAAGGAAGAATAAGAACATTTTTAACAATACTCTTCCAGTTATATTTGTGTTGGCTATTTATCAAGCTTTTTTTTATCTACAACCGGGGTCAGCAACCTTCGGCACTCCAGCTGCTGTGAAAATACAGCTCCCAACATGCTCCATTCACTTCATGGGGGTTCCAAGAACAGAAGAGCAAGTATGCATGCTGGGAGTTGTAGTTTTACAACAACTGGAGTGCCGAAGGTTGCCTACCCCTGGTCTACAAGAATATTGTATTGACTCCTAATTCCATTGAGAATTACTTGCATACTGTATACACAGAATATTATTTCCTACACCTTTAATGGCCAGGTATAAGAGCATGATTCATGCTACCACTGGGATTTTTAGAAAAGTTCTACATGCTATATGCAAATCACCTTGGCAGCCAAATTAGTCCTGAAGGGCACCAACTTACTAGCTCATTTGCTAAAGCAAAGATGTAAATTCCTATGTAGTGTTAAAGACAAGGGGGAATTCTTGTTCTTCTGAGAAAATAACTACCTTTTACATTTGATAGAACAGCATGGACTCTCCTTAGGAAAATAGCAACTGATGACAGAACTGTTGGGTTGCAAAATCCTATTGAGAAAGAAAAAAAAGATTGGACTTTATATTTACTTATCACAGCCATAAATCAACAAAGAAATCAAACCAATTGCATTGCTAATACGGTCAAAATATGTTGAATGAGGTTATATGTGGAGGTAGTACCAAAGTAAATAAAGTTTGTATGATAAAGGGCTTGGCAACAGCAGACGCAGTACTAACTGTACTTTGCATGCCCAATGATGACACACTGCATCAGGATGTGAAGGGGGCTGACTTAAAGGGGTTGTCCAGTTTCAGACCAATATTAAGAGATAAATGTTATTATTTGTATAATGTAAAGCTCTACAATTTTCCAATATACTTTCTATGTCAATTCCTCGCAGTTTTCTAGATCTCTGCTTGCTGTCATTCATTGTTTACTTCCAGAGGATAAAAATCAGTCTATGGTCATGTGATATACGGTCCATGGTCATGTTTTTATATGGTCCATGGTCATGTGATGACTCATCTCGTTATCAGGCAGATAATCTGATTACTGTGCTATGACTATAACAAGTTGGGCATCTGTGTGTCCATCACATGACCATGGACTGTATATCACATGACCATGGACAGATTTTTATCCACTGGAAGTAAGCAGAATGAATAACAGCAAGCAGAGATCTAGAAAACTGTGAGGAATTGATACAGAAAGTATATTGGAAAATTGTAGAACTTATACAAACAATAACATGTGTCTCTCAGTATTGGTCTAAACTAGGCTTAAGTCAGAGGCATCGGAGCAAGTCTGAAGCCGGCCTCCATCACTTCCAGGTCTTTTGTTATTGGGCATACACAGTACAGATGGTACTGCGCCTGCTGCGATCGAGACAGAAGGCGTGCACAAGTGTGAGATGTCACTCACCAGGGTGGTGGTCTAGGCAGTTAGAAGACCAGCGAAGAAGACCATGTGAATAAATGCCCCTAAAGCATTATTCTGCTAATTTTCATAAGAATGGAGCGTCAGTCCGGAATAATAACATTTTTGGAATCTGTGCAAACACTTCTTCAAGATACTGTGATTAGTTTATATTCAATTTCCCTGCTGACAAACTCCATTTAAATTATTACTTTCCCCTTTACGGGGTCTTACGGTTTAGGAAATATAAAGAATAAAGCAGAGTTTTTCATTCAGAAGTTCTCTTCATTAGATGGAGTAAAGAGCAGCTTCCCTTCCTCCAGCCAAACTTAGATAAACGCAGGCAAGGCCAAGGTAGGAAATACAAATTGGGCCAGGCTCAAATTGGCCCACTGGGGTATGAGTGAATCTCTCAGTGAGCCACGTGCCTTTAGGGGTCCTACTCGCCTGTGCTACTTTTTAATATTCCATTACTGGCAGGATTAGTCCAGCCAATAATAGCCGCTATTAAATTACCAATCTGCAGTCGTCAAATGTCAAGTTAAATTTTGCTACATCTATACGCACAGAGATCAAATCAATAACATAACAACAAAATGCAATTATTATTATTATTATTATTATTATTCATTTAATGAAGTTATTTGCTAGTATGTTTGAATAGCACTTTGAAAATGACTCTAAGCCCATCCATTGCTGGCAGTGCATTAGAATAGGTACCTCTCTCATGAATAATATATCAGGCTAATGTTGTAGTCTGGTGTAACTTTCACAATTAATTGGATTTCCCTCTTGGTTTGTTGCGGTCTCCGTCAAAGTCAGTTCAGGCTTATGGCTCCTGTGCTTCTCTAAAGAAGAATGTATGTTCCCATACTGATATACATACCATAGCACTGCCAAAGTAGCAATGACTTCCCATTTAAAGCAAATATTTATTGAAAATTACTAGAAAATCCAACCAAATTGGTACTTAGGATCTAAGCCATATAGATACAGGCATATGATAATGTGACCTCATGGGACATTGTTGATGAACAATACCAACTCTTGTCTGTTGATCTATATGAAGGATTCCACATGAGTTTCTGCATTTTCTTCTATGGAACTAGTGGTGTCTAAACAGAACAATTTGGATGTGGCTCAGTATCTCAATGTGAGTAGGTCATTGGCCATCAACAATGTCCCATGAGGTTATGTTATCATTTACCTTCATCTATATTACTTGGTCATAGGGTCTTTTTAGGAGGATTTTAATTGTAATTTTTCAATATATTTTTGTTTTAAATGTGAGGTTGTTGATACTTTGGCATAAACATGTATACAGTATATATGTGTCACATCACTGTGTCATATTAAGTTGACTAAAGGCTTCTGCCTACATTTCCACTGGCCAAATCACCACATTTCCCCCCTTGTCAGCTGTTGTTATCATCAGATCTCTCATATCCTTTACTTGTTTAATATCCAGTCACTTTGCATAATTCAAATTAGAAGTCACACCTGTGAATTCTGTCAATCGCTGGCTGATCACAAGATGCTTGACTTTGGATGTCTGATAGTAGTGATATGGTCCTATGTCCCACGTCGGCACATGTGTATGTGCTCTCTGTGGAAGGGGGTGGCAGCATCATGGCAGCGTCGCACCATACACCATTCTCATAGGTGAGTAGTTTAACTGAGGCAGCCAAATATTTTTTATGTACAGTCACCTCCTGATGAAATCTTGTGATGGCGAAATGCACATCTAGGTAGTGCTGGGGGTGACTGCTACTCCAGTGGCATTATGTCTTCAGGTACGTCTGTGTTGTTGTGGACATGTATTTAGTTCTAATCTATGTAATTATCTGTCCATTAACGCTGAGAGTCACTAATATGGTAATGAATGATTATGATTTACATATTTTTTGTAGATTTCGATTTTCTTTTATATTAAAATACCCAACATCCACCGTACTATTATGGCAGATGTCAGGAAGTGGTTAATTATCCTCTTGAAACCACCATTGATTATAAAAAGTCTACCGCCTCCTGAATCATATTGTTACAGAACACATTACAATGTTACAATACCTTTGTTATGTAACCACTTTTGTAAATTAGGAGAAAAACAACTATGAAGTCTTATGCAAATCAGGCAATTGGTGCACTGGGGGTGGGCCTTCATCTCCCTGGAGCACTGCTCTAGCCACTCAAATCCCTATCATCTCCTACCTGTGCTTCTGCCTGCAGTAAGAGCTGCTCTTTCCACTGCTATGACATCACCCATCCTACTTAAGAACAAGAGCAGTGCTCCTAGGGCTGAAGACCAGCCTCCTGGTCTTGCGTTTTTCCATAATGATAATGCTGTAGTGTGTCAAAGGATACTGTCAAAGTAAAAAAGTGTATTTTAAATGGAAGTATCTTATGACCATGTATATACTATTCTATGCAAGCAGCAATATAGACAGTAATAAAATAACTACAGATGAACTCAGTATAATTCCATAGTGCAAAGAAATGTGGTTTAGCCTGTAATAACCTATAAGTAATGTATATGTCTTCATTTGAAACTTTAAGAACTTAACCATAAATTGTATGTATTACCCATTACTCTTTAAAATGTGGTCCTCAATGGAATGAATATCCCTCTGTCTGCTCACCACAGAGAGCACAGCATGATTCTCAAGTTTTACTCAACTTGGAAATGTCAGAAATGTTCTTATTTTATTCCATGTTTCTATTTTTGCACATAAGGCTTATGAGTTATACACTAAGAAAGTAAGAGGCGACCAAATAATAACTACGGGAGAGACACACAGCCAGGCACCAAGCTGTGCTACCTTACTTACCTTACACTGTAATGAAGAAGACAGAGCATTTTCAATGTTATCATGGGAGGGCAAGAGTTCCCTTTATATCGTGTTTAACTCCTCTTAAATCTAGCAAAAAAAGATTAGAATAAATAGACATTTTATGTTGAAGGCAACAACAGCTGAAAAACTCTCCGTACGAGCGTATTCACACATACAATTTTTACAATTTTTATTTAAAAAGTGTTTTAAATGTTTTTAAAATATGGGACTGGGGGCTATTCTTAAAGGTAATCTGTCATCGGAACCCAGCATATCGCCCTAGCCCCGCAGATACTGATTGACAGGACCCTAACCTATATATCTATATTCTGGTGAAATGAATCCCATTAACTGGTATTAACTGGTGAGGAAATCAAGGGGCTTTAGCCTAGGGGCTCTCAGTTTTGGCTTTGATTGGGGTGGGGGTCTAGTGATGAGGAATTGACAAGGGGATAGAGAAGACCAACCTAAAAATTTAATTTTTCATGGAGAGAAGTGGATGAGCTAAGGAGTTTTGGATTGGATTGAGGACGGAGGTGACCTCACTGAAAATCCACAAGTATTAAAGAAGATACAGTATATCCCTCTGGATGTTCCAATAGGATGTAAGTACTAAAAGTGCCTAGGGCAGTATATTCACTAGGTATGACTCCGGATCATTATTGTACCATATACAACAGATATGCTAGTAGATGTTAGTTTTATTTTGTATACTTGTAGGTGGTATTTCAGTATACATAACCTTCCATTTCAATGCACATAGACATTCTTGTCTTTATTTCATACATAAATACAACTTGAGACAGGTCCAAGACATTCTGAACTTTTTGGATATATTTATTTAGATACATTTTCACTGAAACGCAACACCGGTGTTAGATGGACAGTACATTTTTCATGTCGTTTTTTTAGTTGACAGTTTCTCCAGTTCATTATAAATTAATAAATCTGACATATATCGTGGACTGTGCATTTCCATCAACGGAAAGGTCACATTTCCTTGTTAGTAAATATAAGCTTAGCTGATTCCTGGAGATATTGTAGGAATTGATTATGAAAGACTACTGACTGACAGGTAGACGATACTCAGCAAGATAGCAGACTGCAGAACAACGAGACAATACACCTTGGGTATTTACCGATGCTCATGACCTGCTTTAAAGTGAATAGATACAACAGGCCATGCCATTATGTGTCTGTCTCTCATTGTAGATTCTTTGAGTCCGTACAACAGGGTGCAGGAATAAACGCAATGACACCAACTGATATAACACATAACCAAGGTTTTATTGTAACCCTTTATTTTATGTAGCACAATATAAGACCAAGCAGACAAGGTAAAAGCAAGTCAGCCTAAAGAAAAGAATTCTTACAATTATCCTGCATTGTTTTATTCCTTCTTGTAGTGTGACATGGGTTGCCTTGGTAACATAGAAGTAAAAGGATGTTTGAAGGTCTGCAAAGAAAAATGATAATGTAAACAGTATGGACGAGAGAGAAATAAAAAAAGTAAAACTAGATGAAACTTTACTAAGCCCTTCTGTGAAGACACGTGTGAAATAAATCCAAAACGGGAAGTTTTATTATTTTCCATATGGGTGACTGCACCATCTAATTGGCATTCTCATCAATGGAAGGAAAGACTTTAGCAAAATTCTGTAGCCAGTCGCATACTTTGGATACTTTGGAAATATAAAAAATTGGTTGTGGGTGTCGAATAAAAGTATTCTTTATACATAGTGCCCCAATACAAAATCTGTAACAGTAAACCCATCTTCCATGTTCTATTTACAGTGATAGTATTTTTTTATGTAGCAGACACCAGGACCTGGGTATAACTGCGACTAAAGCACCACCTAAAGGTACATTTTTATCCATAGAATCTTATTGATCATTGTACCAGTTAAAGAGTAGTTGTCGTTTCAAAAAGCTTCATAGAAAAAAGTTTCCATTGGTGCGGTCTTGATGCTTGATACCAATTACCAGAAGATAGGAGTGCTGTATCTTTCAGCTCCTAAAACAAGTATCTACCCCTGAGAAGTTAGTTTAGCTGTCTATGAACTATATACTTTCAAAAACCCAAAAAAACTTTCCAAAGAGAGTTGAAACTTGCCAACATGAGCCAAAGAGACATGGTACCTAGTTGAGCTCATGATTCCATTGATAAGGGTATCAGCACCCAGTGCCCTACTGAAATTACTTAAAGCTGATGGTATTTTAAGGTTATTTTTCAGTTAAAGATGATTTTCACTCAAAGCACAAAAATGACCATATCTTGTGCTTGCAAGTCAGAACTTAGGATATGTTCACAGAGCTTTTCTCATGCTTTCTATATCCAAGCCAGTGTAAAAAAATACATGATGAAAAAATGTTGTTTTTTTTTCTATACTTAGAATTGCATTCCCATGTTGAAGGGAAAAAAAAGCCACATGTCGTTTCTTGTAACAGTTTCAGTGCTAAAAACAGCCAACCCACTGAATAAGGTGACGCAGGGTATAAACCTGCACCAATTCCAAATGCAAACCACAACATAAAAGCTGTAGTACAATTTTATTTTTATAGAACGATTATGTTTTATTTAAAAACGAATTTAAAGGATCTTTTACTGTACACCAGTTACATTAACTCTTTCATTCTTGTTTCTGAAGGGTTCTGTGCAATATAAGCTTCATACATTACAGGGAATAGCAAAAATGCAGCATATTACTGGCCTTTATAGCCCTGTGACATCACATCCTGTTCTTCAGCCATTGAGTGAAACTGCACCTCACAAACTTCCTGCACGGTACACCCTACCTCCATAATACTGGAAATCGATGATTTTAGTAAAATGTTTGTGCTAATAGAAAGTTCCATGTAATTTATGTCCAAATTAACTGAATATATATTAAACCTTCACACTGACCTCTCTCAGAACCAACCATGCGAATGTGTCCTCCCTTACTTGTACTCTTAGTCGGACATTGTTTCCAAATTTAAGCAACTTTTCTAAAAAATAACATAAGTTTTTTTTAACATTATAATCTTTATTAGAGATTTTATAACGTATACAATAACAAGAGGGAAAAAGAACCAAATAAAAGAGGAAAGAAAAATATATCTTCTCGTAGCAGGAATTGATAGACAACCAAAGCAGCTCTATAAGCTTATGACAAGCTCGAAGAGCATTTAAATCTGTCAAGTATCTAGTCTTAGTATGCAATATAAGTAAGTAGAGTAATTTACTTAAAATACAATGTAAAGTGTGGGAGAAGTGAGTGGGGGAGAACCCTTGGTTTGGGAGAGGCATAACCAAGAGGGGAGAAGGGAGCGTGGGTTTTATTTAAACATTCTACCAGGGGGAGTACAGTGTAGCATCAAAGTCAGGGGAAAATTGGAACACATACCACAGTTTCAGGATCCGTTGTTGTGTATCGGAGTTTGATTCTAATTCAGGCTTTCCATGCATCTAAGATGTAAAAACTCTTGATGCCACTTGGACCGTTGGTGTCTAAGTATACTTCCATAGCCTAGAAAACACTGTTCAGGCTGCTATAAACATAAAGCCCACCAGTGAGCCAGTTTTTTTAATTTTGTGAGGGAACATGGATAAATAGTAGGGTGGCTGAATCATCTCCTAGAAGGACCCCAATTACTGTTTGTATAATCTTGTGCATCTTTAACCAAAACTGTTGGAGTGGTGGATATTCACATTATATGTGAGCCATGGTTCCCTTCCCCTGACCAGATCTCCAGCATAGATCAGAGGAATATAGATTGCATGGAGAACCTCAGGCAGTCTGTACCAGAGTAAGAAGATCTTGTAATTAGTCTCCTGTGCTTTGCAGGAAATGGAGAATTTGTGGCATAGTTGGGAAGCTGAGCACCATTTCTCAGGGATGTAGGATACTCCCAATTCCATTTCCCAGTGTGATACATAAGATGGTAATGAGTTTGATTAGAGTTAATAATCAAATTGTAAATGGTGAAGACTGAGTGGTAAGATGGGTATAAAGATGTACACAGGGATTCTAAGGATTTCAGGGGTCTACGAAATTGTAGAAGAAAGTGTTAAAGGGAAGTCTGGATTACCTGAGTTTGGTGTAAGGGGTCCATTATTTGTAAAGAGCTTAGTACAATATACCGTGTTTCTCCGAAAATAAGACATTGTCTTATATTATTTTTTGCTCTGAAAAAAGGGCTAGGGCTTATTTTCGGGGTAGGTCTTAATTTTTTCCATGAAGAACAATCACACATTTGATCACTTTTTATTTCAACTTTTATCAGACGTGAAACAGCGAAAAAACAGCAGTTCGGCACTTTTGATCTTTTTTTTTTGCTACAGCATTTACTATACTGTAGAGTTAAAATATTTTTATAAGTTTGTAGATCGGGAGTTTTCGGACACAGGGATACCTAATGTGTATGTGTGTCACAGTAATATTTTATTTTTATATATATTCTTTTGAAAGTGGGAGGGGGCTTGAACTTATCATTTTGTGTTTTTTTATATTAACTTTTTTTTTTTTTTTTACTATTAACCCCTCCTAGGGGGGCTTGAACCTGCAATCATCCCATAGACTGCAAAGGATTGTATTGCAGTCTATGGGAGATTATCTACATTACTATTGAGGCAATAGTAATATTCCTATGACAGGCCTGGGAGCCTTCATAAGGTGAGGACCAGCCCCGGGGATAGTTTATCTGCTTTGGGGGGTCGATTTGGAGGGGGGGTCACGGACTGGCACACTTAACAATGCCCACGATCAGAGTCTGATCGCGGGCATTAACTGCGGGTCTCCACTGTACAAGGAGACCCGGTATAGCAGATATATGGGGTGGGGACCGGCCGTGAGGACTGCGAGGGGGAAGCGCGGAGGTCACGCAATGCCCGCGGTTAGAGTCCATTCTGATTGCGGGCATTATCTCCGGCGGTTCTGCTACTTTGGTGGGCAGGAGAGGGGGTCACGCTCAACAATGCCTGCGATCAGGGTAGACACTGGCCGCGGGCATTAACTCCAGGTCCGGTACGGCAGCTATGGTAACCACTCTGCAGCAGAGTGGCCGCCATCTTTAAGGACCTGGCATCCGCTGTAATCGCACGGCAGATGTCGGGAAGGGGTTAAATTAGCTAGGGCTTATTTTTGGAGTAGGGCTTATATTTCAAACTTACTCCAAAAACCTGGAAAACGTAGCTAGGGCTTATTTTCGGGGTAGGTCTTATTTTTGGAGAAACACGGTAGGCACTGTCTACATGCTGCAATGCCCTCTGTTTTGAGAGATACAGAACCTCGGCCAGTGTGAGATTAGTCCAGTGCCACCAGAGTAACCACGGAAGAGTTTCAGGGGAAGTGGGATAGGATGTTTTCCAGCCTACCCAAAGTTTGCAATGTATCCAGTGATGCCAGTCTAGGATTTCTGCGGTTACTGCAGCCATGTAATAGTAAGCAGTATGGGATCTCACATACCTCATGGTGTTTGGTTCTGAAAAGTGTGTCGGTAGCTACTCTGGGGGGTATGGAGGACAATATAAACTTGGTGAAAAGTCTTTGCAGTGTCCCAAAGAAGTGTCTAGGGAGCATAAGTGGGATTGTTTGGAACAGATATAAGCGTCTAGGGAGGATATTCATTTTTAAAAGATTAAACTGGCTTAGCCATGAAAACTTGATCAAGGTCTTTCTGAAGGGTATGTAGCAGAGGGGAGAAATTCAATAAGTAAGCCTCAGAAGGGGTTGCTGAGATATATATGCCTAGATATTTTATGGCTTTGGTCGACCAAGAGAAGGAGAATGAGGAATGCGCTGTTTGGATGGTATGTCTTTCCAGGTAGATATTGAGGGCAATGCTTTTGGATATGTTTATCTGATAACTGTTAAAGTATCTATAAGTGTTGTATATGACTAAGGCCAGCATTGTTAATGGCTGGGCAATATAAACCAGGACATCCCTGGCAAAGTCAGATGCTTTGAAATGAAGAATAACAACCTAGAGCCCTATTATATTAGCGTTACATAAAAAATAGCCACAAGAAAGTGCTCCATAACTAAGGCATATAGAGTAGTGGATAGGGGACATCTTTGACTTGTGACATGGGGATGAAAGAGTGCCATTAATTCTGATTTGAGTTTGTGGAGGGTTATAGAGCGTGAATACAGGTAAGCATGTTATATCCCAGACCTATTTGGGCTAGGTTGGCCTCTAAGAACCCCCAGTCCACCTAGTCAAATGCTTTCTTCACATCTAGGGAAAGCAGCATTAGAGGAATTTGATGTTGTCAAGCATAGAGAAGAATGGAGTAGGTCTTCAGGGTAATGTCCTATCCCTTTCTGTGGGGGGTAAACCCTACTTGATCTGGTTGGACCACATCCCCCACCTGGTCACCCAATCTGGTCACCAATAGTTTTGCAAATAGCTTTCCCTCAGAGTTTATCAGGAAAATGGCCCTGTAGTTGAGGCATAGCTGGGATTTTTGCCATTTTTGGGGAGCACCATTATTTGTGCATGTAGAAAGGAGAAAGGAAAGAGAGTGTCTGTCAATGATGCATTAAATACCATCAGGAGAGAGTGCTTCAACTCCATTTCCTCAGTGGTGAAGGACTTTTTTAGCTGGGATATGTCCTCTGATTTGAGGGTTGGGAGCGTTGCACCTGTGATTTATTGGGATAAGGAGGAAATTGAGTTTGGTTTTGGGTTAGTAGTATGAGGTGGCAGGAGGTTATATAAGGAGCTGCAGTAGTCCTAGAAGGGCATGGATATATCTTTAGTAAAATGGGTGGTTGTTCCTGAGGGGTGTTTGATGGCAGTAATATAGTAAGAGGCTTGCCGTTATCTTATTGCCTGAGCCAGTAGCCGGACGGTTTATTGCCCCATTCGTAGAACATGCTGTTACCTTGATCTCACAGCCATTGTGGTTTATGTTCTAGTTAGTCGCATTTCATTGCAGGTTTTGGTCAAAGCGCGGAGTGCGCTGCATGGCAAGTTTTGCTTATGCTGTGTTTCTAGGGTGCTCAGTGATAACATGATTTTGTGATAAGTTATCACAAAGTGGCATGCTAAGTATTCTATATGTGTCTATAGGCAACTGCCCAATGGGGAGGGGTGCAACATAAAGGCTTTTTGTTAGCATGTCATGATATTGTATTGAATTGTTTTAATGACACATTGAAGTCATTAACCAAATTGGAAATTGAGGCCCTAAACCAAATTTGAGTTCCCAGCCAAATTGGATATCAGTTAAGAGTGGACTTATCTGTATATCAAATCAGCTACTCTGCCAATGTTACACAAAAGGGCTTAACTTCTATTCTCCATTCGGTTAGTGATTTCTGACATGTTAGCTAAACAAGAAGAGAAACATATTCCTCATAATGAAGAGCCCCTTGTGATACCCAAATATATTTCTGAATTCTGATTTGCATACACTGAAATTGACAGAAATAATACACCTGAGTAATTGCATTTAATAAAGTGTCTGTCACTCGAGAAACCGGCGCGAGATCATGACAGATGATGAAGCAGATCAGGCTGTGGTGTAAGATTTTGTCAGCTGTACCTAGTAATGTTTGCATTGCAAAGTACCTATGGTCATACATTAGCCTTGGAGATATGATTGGGCCATAGAATCTGGGTCACATTTAATCAGTGTTCACCCACAAGGCAGCTTATAACTATTCCTATTACTTTATGTCAAACATATGGTATGTAACACCAGAGACTTTGTTGGTGTCATTTTTGTTTTCTAAATTAAATGAAAAATGTGCAAATTGGAATTTTTCTACATTTGTTTGGTCTTTCCCTCTAACATCCTGACATCACTATTTTACTAGATATATAACTTGATTTTATATATTTTTTAGGTTCTCTGCACACATCAAAGTCATGCAAAAGCAGGTTTGGACTGGCCTACCAGTGCACTAGTAAGTCCTCTAGTGGCCCCTCAGCCAGTTGGGCCCCCAGGTCACCATGGCATGGGACAGTACACTTATTGTACTTCATACAGATACGCATTGTACAGCATCTCAACCAGTCTTTGTGTCAGTTTAATATACTGGGTAAATTATTTAAAGGGTACCTGATTTTTATATATGGTGTCCTATTAGTTTCTCTACTGCTAATCATCACATTATAGTAAGCAGCATTCTCCCTCCATCCCATTCCATTACTACTAATACTGGTTTAAAGTAGCTGAGAAGTCTGCGCGAGCTCACTGTGATGACGTCATTTCTTGTGAGCTCACTCCACTCACTGAAGATATCTTGCTTATCTAATGTATCTATGGATATGACTTCTGCAACAGGGAATAAACTGCAAATTACCTAGAAAGGAGACACCTAGTGGCAGAAACTTTAGAGAGGTTTTTCAGGCAGAAAGCAATAAAATTTTTAATGAAAGTACATTATATTTTTTTTCCAGAATCACAAGCTCTATGAAATTAGACTGTTGTCTGAAAAGCTAGTGACCATTTAACCCCTTCTCGCTCTGCGTTGTACTGTTACTTCATGCTGAGCATATAGTTAACGCTCAGCGCTGTAATAGTATGGTGCTGTAATGCTGCGGGCACAAAAGCTGTTCCTGAGGTATTAGTTCCTGTTCCAACTCAGGTGGATTAACCCCCTGAATGCCATGATCAATAGCAATTACGGCATCCAGGCGGTCCGGTGGCAGGATGGCCCCCCCATCACTCCTCGGACCCCCGCATTAAGATCAAGGGTACCGAGGGGTTGGACCATGGCCTCCTGACTGCCTATGTATAGTTCCCATAGGAACTAATGTGAGATATTCTACAATACTATGTATTGCAGGACATTGCACTGGGAATCTGAGATCCCAGCTTCAAGTCCCTTTGTGGAACATGTAAAAATTAAAAAAAATAAAATAAAAATAAATATATATATATATACAGTGATGGCCAAAAGTATTGGCACCCCTGCAATTCTGTCAGATAATACTCAATTTCTTCCAGAAAATGATTGCAATCACAAATGCTTTGGTAATAATATCTTCATTTAATTTGTCTTCAATGGAAAACCACAAAAAGAATTGTCAAAAAGCCAAATTGGATATAATTCCACACCAAACATAAAAAAGGGGATGGACAAAAGTATTGGCACCCTTTGAAAAATCATGTGATGCTTCTCTAATTTGTGTAATTAACAGCACCTGTTACTTACCTGTGGCACATAACAGGTGGTGGCAATAACTAAATCACACTTGCAGCCAGTTGAAATGGATTAAAGTTGACTCAACCTCTGTCCTGTGTCCTTGTGTGTACCACATTGAGCATGGAGAAAAGAAAGAAGACCAAAGAACTGTCTGAGGACTTGGGAAGCAAAATTGTGAGGAAGCATGAGCAATCTCAAGGCTACAAGTCCATCTCCAAAGACCTGAATGTTCCTGTGTCTACCATGCGCAGTGTCATCAAGAAGTTTAAAGCCCATGGCACTGTGGCTAACCTCCCTAGATGTGGACGGAAAAGAAAAATTGATGAGAGATTTCAACGAAAGATTGTGTGGATGGTGGCTAAAGAACCTCGACTAACATCCAAACAAGTTCTAGCTGCCCTGCAGTCCGAGGGTACAACAGTGTCAACCCGTACTATCCGTCGGCGTCTGAATGAAAAGGGACTCTATGGTAGGATACCCAGGAAGACCCCACTTCTGACCCAGAGACATAAAAAAGCCAGGCTGGAGTTTGCCAAAACTTACCTGAGAGAGCCAAAAACTTTTTGGAAGAATGTTCTCTGGTCAGATGAGACAAAAGTAGACCTTTTTGGGAAAAGGCATCAACATAGAGTTTACAGGAAAAAAAAAAAGAGACCTTCAAAGAAAAGAACACGGTCCCTACAGTCAAACATGGCGGAGGTTCCCTGATGTTTTGGGGTTGCTTTGCTGCCTCTGGCACTGGACTGCTTGACCGTGTGCATGGCATTATGAACTCTGAAGACTACCAACAAATTTTGCAGCATAATGTAGGGCCCAGTGTGAGAAAGCTGGGTCTCCCTCAGAGGTCATGGGTCTTCCAGCAGGACAATGACCCAAAACACACTTCAAAAAGCACTAGAAAATGGTTTGAGAGAAAGCACTGGAGACTTCTAAAGTGGCCAGCAATGAGTCCAGACCTGAATCCCATAGAACACCTGTGGAGAGATCTCAAAATGGCAGTTTGGAGAAGGCACCCTTCAAATCTCAGGGACCTGGAGAAATTTGCCAAAGAAGAATGGTCTAAAATTCCAGCAGAGCATTGTAAGAAACTCATTGATGGTTACCAGAAGCGGTTGTTCGCAGTTATTTTGTCTAAAGGTTGTGCTACCAAGTATTAGGCTGAGGGTGCCAATACTTTTGTCCGGCCCATTTTTGGAGTTTTGTGTAAAATGATCAATGATTTGACTTTTTTTTTTCATTCTCTTTTGTGTTTTTTCATTGCAAGCAAAATAAATGAAGATATTATTACCAAAGCATTTGTGATTGCAATCATTTTCTGGAAGAAATTGAGTATTAACTGACAGAATTGCAGGGGTGCCAATACTTTTGGCCAGCACTGTATATATATGTATATACAGTATATATATATACCATTGTGCGCAAATTATTGTATTTTGGTCACTTTGCTTTCCCCAAAAAATAACAATAAAAAGTGATCAAAGTCATACATACCAAACATTGGTACGCATGGAAAGTACAAATTATCCCACAAATAAAGAGCACTGACATATCTCCGTCAATAGTACAGTAGAAAGTTATAGGCGTCAGAATATGGTGACCCCAGGAAAATCCTTCATTTTCAAAAAGTGACGTTTTATATGTAAAAGTGTTAAAATGTAACAAAAAGCAATATAAATATGATATCGCTATAATTGTAATGACCCGCCAGACAAAGCTGCCATGTCATTTTTAATGCAGAGCGAACACTGTAAAAACAAAATGCAAAAAATTATCATAGAATTGTGTGTTATTTCACATGGACCCCCAAAAAAGTAAAGAAAAGTTAATCAAAACATTATATGTACCCCAAAATGGTGACAAATGAAAGTACAACTTGTCATGCAAAGAATAAGCTCTCACATAGATATATGGACAGAAAAATAAAAAAGTTATGAGTTTTAGGAGACGGGGATCATTAACGTACAATCTACCCTGTGTCCTTAAGGGGTTAAGATATTACATAGTTTATTTTTGTATACTGCAGACACACTAGTTAGCTGAGATGACATTTAGGTACAGGAGTGAGACTGACCAACATCCTTCCATCCTGGGCCCCATATCCATAGCTCACAGAGCAAAGAGGGCCCTAGTACAAGGGGAAAACACTTGATTCGGGTGACGCTAACTAAATATCTTTGGGGCTCGGTTGATATGTTGGAATCTGACACACTCTCTTTAAGCCATATTCATATATGTTGAAAAGTTTCAGATGGAGATAATATGGCCTGTCCATATGCATTATCCCATAGTTCGTATTCACATGTGGTGGAGAATAACATACTACTCACTTTATTAAAGCCATAGCTAGGTGGAGTTAATGATGCATATGTAAGATGCTGAATTCCAGATGAGGGACAATAAACCACTGATAAACTAGATATAGCGCTAGGGTTAATAAGTCAATCTTAGCCTGAGTGATGCAGAACCTTACTATGATTCCGTGACATACGGTAGTGACATATGGTAGTATCAGCACTAACAATCTGCAACAAATACTCTACGTGTGAGCATGACCTTACACTCAGTCACCCCATATATGTTCTGTTATATTTCTGCACACTGACAGCTCCGAGTACACTAGAGGCATCAAACACTATGAATTACTAAATGTCGCACAGAGCTTGACATGTCCCACAAGATGTATGGATTCTGTACAGCACCTTAAATATTTATGATTTGTAAAGATTATGTATAGCTTGGCATATTCCTAAATTGGCTTTATTCCCAGCAGAAATAGAAAGGTTTTGACTTTTCTATTTTGCAGTGGTTTCAGAGTTTTCCTATGGGTCCTAATACTCTCCTTCTCCAACAGATTTACAATCTCAACATTATCTTTGGGTTAATAAAAAAATAAAAGAAAACAAAAAAATAAGGGGCTAAACACTTCATGGAATGTGCTGTATACACCTTCCTGCTCTTCTCTGACAATAACAGATGATTTATAAGGTGAAACTGTGCAGGTTGTCAGAGATGTTTACGACCGTCATAAAAGTAACTGTGCGGGTAATACAGGCCATAATATTTTAATATTTGCTGTATGTGGGTATAATTGTATATTCCATTATTATACATTCCTCTTTTGGATGCCAATGACTAGGCAGTGGAAACAGGTTACTACCATGCATACCATGTGGTATCAGATGTTTGATTCTTGCCTAGAGGATATAAATATACAGTATGTGTAATTTATGGTGACTCAGTCAGGGAAAGGTGCAGCGTATGTCATGGTATCAGTTGTCCTGGGGATATCGGTCATATTCTGCCTACTTACATGCAATAGGGACTGTGCTATAACTCGGTGCACCAGGCACAGTTCTCATTTCTGTTTTGTTGAATACAGTACTATATATTTAGTTCCTGTTACTCATGTTCTGTACAGCAAACATCAATTATTGTATATATGGCTTTACAGAATACTTACCAGAATCAAGCCCTAGGTACAATGAAACAAAGCTCAAGGTAAAATACTAATTTATATAACTAAGTTATCTCTTTTCCAGCTTCTGATCTTGTGAACTGCAAATTATATTGCCATTCTCTTACAGACTTTTATCTCAATTCAATAAAGTACAAAACAGTGGAATGTACGGATTAGTTTTTGTGTAGTTAGCCCTCCATACAATGCCGACTTATTTGTTTTAATAACTGAAGACTTAGCCCAGCTGTCAGATTATGACATCACGGTTGGACGTGTGACAGATGGTGAACTCACATGTGGGCAGCCCTATGAATGTTGGCCAGTAATATACAGATTTAAGATAGCTACAAGATTTGAACCCAGGAGCAAGGAGGGCAATTAAGAATTGGAGTTGTCAGGGTCTCAGACTGATGGCCCCCCCGTTAGGGAGTACATGTAAGTATGATACAGGAGGGTACATCACAGGGCAATGTCAGTGATATTTCCTGACACATCCACTTTAAGACTTTAGAATGTATGATGACATAACAGGCGGTTGGCAGTGACATCTAAAAGCCTACCAAATCTACCACTGAACTCACTGGTGTCAACAAGCAATGGGCTTGCTGTTGCTCATTGGGCTTACTTCAAAAATGTCTTCTGAATATGTGGAGTTAAAAAAGTGGAGTTGTTTTAAGTGTGATTCTGTAGACTCTTTAAGTGGTTACATTGCACACAGGACAGAAGCTTGCTATACTGTCTGCAGACTGGCCCACATTTTCTAAGTCAACAGCATCAAGAAAGTGCCCAACAATGTGCCTCATCTTTGTACAATTTTGACACATGATGGTGCATCTCAGAAAAAAATTTATGGCAGTTCCTTACTGGTGAAGATTTGACATCAGGCCAGAGTCTCTTAGTAATACTGGTACATCTTGTGCCTTATCTTAATCAACTAAGTCCACTATGTTTTATCTTCTGAGACAGTTTAAGACTGAAGCCATACGTAGTGGAAACAAAGCCAAATATACTGCCTTTTACAGTCCCAATAAGTGATTTAATTTCATCTTGACACTGCAGAAAAACAATCTAGGTGTAGTTAAAAAAAAAAAAAAAAAAAAAAAAGCTAAAATGTATATGTAAGTATTTTACTTTTCTATTACTCTTTTGTTTGTTGTCACTGGGTTAATGGCTAGTAAGATTTGAGCTTTGCTTTAGTGCACAGTCTGTGCTATATGCACTACTGGAGCAAGAGTTCCAGGGTGAATACTGCTGTGACAGATGTGAGCATGTCACCTACCTGGAAACATGTATGATCTGGAGGAGCAAAATGCAAAACTAAGGGTGATTGACAGTGTTGAGCTGAAGCTTCTGTTCACCGAGCAAACAGTTAGTAGGGTTGATATGGAGGTTACAGAGATTAAGGAGCACATGCAAGTAACTAGGTAAATATAGGTAGGAGGGGTAGAGAGACTTCAAGAAAAGGACACTCTTGTTTCTGTGTTTCCTAGAAAAATTGTCAAGTTAGGCTATAACACAAGGATGTTTATTTAAAAAATGGAAGCGCTAGCGGATATTACTCACTAACTGGGAGAACAACCCAGCAAACAGTCAAGAGAGTGCAAGTAGGCCAAAACAGTTAGAGACTATAGGGGATTCTATGATCGGGAAGAGAGATTTAATAATTTGTTGCCAATGTCTCCTCAGTCAAATGGTTTGCTGTCTCCCTGGTACCAGGGTCTAGCATCTGGTTGAAGGGTAGTTAAATTACCGGGAGTGACTGGGAATTCTTCAGCTCTTGTGGTCCAGGTAGGTACCAATGACAGAATATGTTGAAGGTGGAGGGTGTTCAAGAATACCTTTAATGAACTGTGGTCCAAGCTAAAGGGAAGGACCTCCAGTGGTAGCTTAGACAGTTAAATACATGGGTCATGTCTGGTGCTGGACAGAAGTTTTGGGTTCCTAGAGCACTGGGATTATTTTTCATTGGAGTACCAGCTGTTTTTCACAGATAACTTGCAACTGAATGGAAGGGGGTCTGCGGTGCAGGAGGAGAGAATTCTAGTGGGTGTTGTGGAGCATTTAAACTAGGAAAAGAGGGGGGTGGACTGGCGCATTATCACCCCATGTACAGTATGCGGTTATGTCAAAAGAAAGGTGTCATCACAAATAGTGTGATATCATAATGGTTACAGAAAGTGATATTACCCAACATGTCCCCAAAATGAGTGTTAATGTCACAGGTGGGATGTAGCATGTGGTGTCATTTCATGAGATTCTGGCCCTTTAAATGAGAACCAGCAGCGTCCACACCAGGGATCAAGGGTAGTCATTGTCAGAAGTATGCTGCTTCCCTGATAGGATGCTGTATCAGGTGAAGATGATGCAAGTGAGACATCACAGGAGTCAATGTCACTGTTTTATTGGATCCTCAGCTGATGTTATGACATCACAAAGGAGGTGATATCACAGAGATGAGGGGTGATGACCTCATAATAAGTCCGTTACATACCTGGTGACATCACCTTGGTGGATGTCATCATGAGGGTATTAGAAACATGGACTCATAGATCCCCTGGTCGAGTAGTGTGTGTGTGTGTAATATATATATATATATATATATATATATATATATATATATATATATATAAGTGTGAATGAATGTATGTTTATATGGATTTCTATTCTATCTTTATCAACTAAACTGAAAACAAACTACTATCTGCAAAAACACTGTTCAGCCCTATTAAAACTCCTCCACTGCTCAGCACAAAAGGTAACTGTATTCTACTAGAAGCACCTACACACAGCGGAGATAATGTATGAACTATGCTCCATGCCCTCTACCATGTAGGTCTCCTTCAACAAGTACAGCTGCATTGTAGCGATATGTGAAGTCAGGCTGGGAGCACATTATTCTAACACTTCTACTTGGTCTCTACAATGAGCAGAAAGAGAATACTAAATTCAATCCGAAGCCAGCTTCCTCTATACACAATACAATTGACAAAAAGAAATGAACCCTGACCAGGTGACACAATAGAGATCATGCATTATAAAGCTGGTCTGGTGAATAATGTTTCAGAGAGAACTATTCTTATTATATAAGGAGCAGGACACAGTACAAGGACAATTTTAATAATACACAAGGACAAGGGGATGTGTGTGTTTTAATATTCAATGGCATTCCATATGCATTAAACATTCAACATGAAGACAGTAGTAGCTGGTATACATGTATCATTCTATATTTGTAGTTCATGCATGTGACCTAAGATGTATAATAAACCTTAGTCCATACATTACTATTTTAGCCATTCTACATACAGTACATTAATCCAAGTATAGTACTGTGTAAGAGCTTTAGGCAGGTGTGGAAAATGCTACAAAATAAGAATGATTTCAGATATACAAGTGTTATTAGTTTATTTCTCCTTTAACAAAATACAACGTGAATGAACAAAAGAGAAATCGAAATCACAAATTTGGTGTGACCACCCTTTGCCTTGCATCAGTTCTTCTAGATAAACTTGCAGACAGTTTTTGAAGGAACTCGGCAGGTAGGTTGTTCCCGCCATCTTGGAGAACTAAGCACAGATCTTCTGTAGATGTAGGCTTGCTCCAATCCTTCTGTCTCTTCATGTAATCCCAGACAGACTGGATGACGCTGAGATCTGTGGGGGCCATATCATCACTTCCAGGAACCCTCCTCCAAAGGGCCGTCACACCAAATATTAATGTGACTTAGATTTCTCTCTTGCTCATTCACTTCATTTTGTAAATTGCCAAAAATAAGCTATATAACACTTCTATTTCTGAAAGCATTCTTACTATGCAGCATTTTTCCACACCTACCTAAAACTTTAGAACTGTACTGTATGTAGAATAGAGAAAATGGTAATATGCTTTAACCCTTGCATGCGTGACATCACAAATCTACACTTTTACATAATGGGGGCCTTTTAGGCCCCTGTGCAAATCATATGGAGAAACTCACATAAATAACTTTTTTATAAGTTTATTTCAAAATTGCAAAATAAGATATGAATAATGTACAACATTTTAATTATAATTTTTTGTAGAAAACACCAAAAAACATTTTTCTATCCAAATTTCAAACAAAGATATGAAAAACACACAAATGTATATAAATCTAGAGTAAACTAGCTGCAGCTACATTTCTTTTCTAACTTTTTCTTTTCAATTTTATTGGTCTTCCAAACAATTTTCACATGTTATCTTTTTTGAATGTTCTTTACAGACATTTTCCCCACAAGTGGTATAATATTGCTCAGTTTTCCGCTCTAAGTTTCTTGGACAAATGAAACAACGCTTTCTTTTCTTTCTCCTGGCCCTGGAATATCCTGAAACTGTACGCCACACCGTTTCATTGCTTCTTTAGTTTGTTTTGGCAAGCATTTCATGTTGCTTCGCTCCATCATGTGAGGCATGACAAGGTCCTCACAGTGTATACTGTCCTCAGTACTCTCTACACAGCTCATTACTGTGTTCAGAAGGACCTGCGATGCTGTCATGGCCTTATCACTCCCTCCCAAAATCACATGACATCCTCACATGGTATGATCCACCCCCTGGCCCCTCCACCAGCAACCCTGACTACAAATAAAGTAACTTGAGACACGAACACTGCTGAGTACATGATAAAAATAGCAGGGGCCTAAAAGGCCCCCGTTCCGTACAAATGTGGTTTTCCCCAACAAGCATTGTTACACCAAAATATCTATAAAAAAAAAATTATATGAACTGGATATTACCAACAATGACATACTTGAGGAATACCTAGAGTTTCAAAATTCTAACTAAAGTAATTTTGCAGATAATAGCAAAAAAGTAAACACAGGGGCCTAAAAAGCCCCCAATACACATGCTAGGGTTAAAAAATCAATGCACATGAAGTTCTTTACCCCACGGGCATAGCTACAGGATAATGGGCCGTGTTGTTCAACTTGGGACCCCCTTCCACTTTACCGTACCCCAGCCTCCAACTTTCCATGACATCCACTTGCTTCACCCTGTTGAACAGCAAAATAGTCAGTGTGGATCTCTGGCGTTATCATTGCTATTTACCCCATCT
Source organism: Leptodactylus fallax (assembly GCA_947044405.1). Lineage (NCBI taxonomy): Eukaryota > Metazoa > Chordata > Amphibia > Anura > Leptodactylidae > Leptodactylus > Leptodactylus fallax. The sequence continues at coordinate 3,269,620 of CAMRHE010000201.1, read as the reverse complement.
GCATTACTAATGAGCCAGCAGATTAGACTTCCCGCATTAGGGCAAGGCCAGACATGGCCGTGATATGGCCAGGATGTAGATGAAAAACATGCAGCCTAGTCAACCACCACTGATTTCTATTAGATCATGTAGAATTTATTGTTTAATATTTGTTCACTATTACTTTACCTCATCTAAGTGTATCTTTGGTTTACAAGTATCCAAGGTAATATATATCAGAATTCTCAGGGGGACTGATGTGCGCATAGAGCATGCTAGCTGATGGAAATCAACTGTAAGAGTTTATTAGAGAACAGCAGGTAATGTCATTTTCAATATATTAATTTTTGTGTTTCCAAATTGGACTTTAATTTGTACCTTAGTGAAGAACAACTTTACAGTTATCATTGTCTGACAAATTACAGATCCAGTGGAGCTGCTGCCATCTTCCTAGACATTCTGTTTACTGCCACCCTATCTAAGCTTACTCCTACTATTTATTACATAAACTTACAATATTTATGTACTGAGAAGATGGAAAAAAATTCTGAATAGGGTGTAAAAAACTGCAGTTGTGCCATTTTTTACAGGTTTAGTTTTTAAGGTATTCACTATTTGGTAACCTTTATTTTGTGGGCCAGTATCATTACAATACCACATTTTATAGGCTTTGGGATGTTTTACCTTTGAAAAAAATTTACAAACATTAGAACTTTTTTGTGTTAGTTTTCTTTTTAATAACATTTTGGGGAATGTATCATGTCTTGATTACTTTTTATTTAATTTTTGGGAGGCAATTTGGCAAATATTTTATATTTTACTAGTTTGGATATTTTTGGATTTAGTAATCTTTATGTTTTGTTGTTTGTTTGTTTTTATTTGTAAAATAGTGAATTTGGGGTGATTTGAAGTTTTCTTTCCAATTTGTTTATATATACTGTATAAAAAAAAAACTTTTATCCCCAACCCCAAGGGGCTTGAACATGCAATCAATGAATTGCTTATACCATAGGTTGTAATACTATGGCAGGGCTCCATAGTAGCACAGCATTGGCAGACCCCATAGTAACTGATTGGCTCCCATAATCTTGGTGCAGGAGGGTTGTTCAGTCTCCAGAGGCAGTCATCTCTCTCAAAACAAACTCAGAGTTGTAGTTCACATTAGACCACAGCATCTAATTGTCCATGATTGAAGCTGTCCCTAAATGCTGACAATGCCAGTTGATTTCTGCTGTGTAAAAGACCCGGCGTACACTGTACATGTTCGGTGGATGTCACTACAGAGTTAATTCAAGGCTCCGGTCCCAACCTAAACTTTGAAAATATTGCATATGACACTGTCTAGTTTAGTCAATATACATGGTTACCTTTATTCCTTCTTCTCATCTTTGTCTGTCTCTTCTAGTTTCCCTGTATTTCTTTGAAGATAGTCACAATACTTTCAGACTTTACCATGCAGACCATGCAGAGCACTGTAGGAAAGTCTATGATATCACCCACCTTCCCCACTGCATTTGGATGGACCAGACCAGTACAAAAAGACACAGAAGGGATGGACACAGCACCAGTGGACAGGGAAGGGGGTGGGTTTTACACTTTCCTAAAGCGCTCTTCATTGGGAAGCCTGAGATGGTGGTGGCCATTTTGAAAGGAATCCACTGAGATACCAGAACAGAATAATGGAGGATGTATGGGAGGAATGGAGCCATATGTAGCCACATTTTAGGTTTGGACTGGAGTGTCGTCACAGTGACAAAACAGAAAAGAATCCCTAACATCACATTCCATTTTGACTAATATGGATTTTAAGTCAATGAAAAATTAGTCGGCATTGAGAACCATTTTCCTTTACCTCACAATACAAGATACATACAATATGGCATGGCAAACTTTTTCAAAGTACTGTACAGAAATTATTCCAAGACATCATTTAGTCTGTAGCAAAGTTGCTAGGCATGATGGGAATGCAATGCCTGCACCAACTATTGTTTCACTATTGTTTCAGATGTGTAATTTCTATGATAAACTACAATGTTTTGCTACATTGTACATATTAAAACTGTATGAATTACATTGACATGAACAGGGAACTTGACTTGATGTACTTAAATTCTCACTGTTAATGTTCCCTGCACTGTGACTTATATCCCTCCTGCCTAAAATGAAAAGGCATTATAAACACAATGGATTTTAATCAGAGCTCCTTACAAGCGAAGTCAATATTGGAGACCTGAGTTGTTTAAATATTTCCAGAGTTGAAAGACAGAATAATGGCGAGGTTTGGAAATGTATTCGCATTGGCACAATGAGTAAAGCTGGAAAATGTTAATTGGGAAGATAAAGGTTCTTTTTATAGTTAGCATGTCTAGGTTTGCTCTTCAAGAACCAGGTCCTCTAAATACTTAGCAAGCTGACATTTAAAAATGCCCAAGAAGTAATAAAAACCAAGACTTTAAGACTTTGAGTGGACTTAAAGGGTTATTACAGTTATTTTAAGTAAGGAGACTTACTGATCAGTGGGACAGGTCAAATATGTGTTCCATTCTCTCTCTATGGAACTATTGGAAATAGCCAAGAGCTTTACTCGACTATCTTCAGCAGTTCCGTAAAATGAATGCAAATGTAGTGCAGTGCAGTGAATGTAATGGTCACACATGCGTGACCAGTTGCTTCATTCATGTTGGGAGTACAAAGTGGTAGTCCCAGTGGTCAGACCCCAACAATTAGCAAGTTATCCCCATTCCTGTGGATAGAGAATAATTTGAAATAACCGGAATACCACTTTTAGGTCAAGGCCCCACAATGCAAAACTCAGTGTTTTACATTACCTGCAAAGTGAATGGGATTCTGGCTATTCCCATCCATATATTGCAGAAAAAAATCTGCAGTGGACAGGCTGCAATTTCAAAAATGCAATAGTTTTTTGCAAATCGGAACATGTCAATTACACCTACGGAAACGCTAGCGTTTTCCATATAGGTGTAATAGAAGCAGAAAGTCTGCAGAGGAAAACACTGCAGACTTTCTGTTAAAAGCACTGCGGAAAAAAATTAAATTTGTTTTCGCCGTAGTCTTTTTCGCAGTGCTTTGGCAGTGATTCGCTCCATGGGGCGTCAGCCTAAGGGTGTTAAGTTACAAGTATAGCCATTTTTGAATTTGAACATTGAATATCTGTCGGTTTAACTTCAGGTTAATACAGTAGTAGTATATGCCAGGGTGTAGTATTGGAAGAGTGAAGAAATCAGGTGATACCTTTTAGAGGCTAACTGAGTATATTTATAAGTAAGCTTTCAGGAGTACTCGCTCCCTTCATCAGACATAGTGTTATACAAGAACTGAAAATTCACAGATTTTTATACACATGATCTTCAAAGGATTTTAGAGTCCTTAAAAAAAAATTGCAATCTAAGTAGAGAAGTTATTTACAACAGGTCAAAAAAACAGTCTGGAAACTTGTATTACAGTGTATGTCAGTTATTCAAGTGAATATCTAACCATGTTATATTTGGAGGGCTTCAGTTCACCATAGTAAGAGCCACTTGGTGACCTAAGCAGGGCCTAGACAAGGCAGTTTGGTGTCCTACGCAGATTAGACAAATTACACCCCCACAACTACTGACCAACTCTCCCTTCCTCCGCTGTCATTAGAGTCAATTAAAAACTACCTTACAGATTTAAAATGTTTTTAAAAGATGCAGATAGTAGGCAAAGTAATTCTGGGACTTGTTGTTGTTCGTTTTTTTTTTCTTCTTCATTTATCCAAAACTGTCATAACTTGTCCTTCTAATAAAAACAGACCCCAGACAAAACCCATAAAATTAATATAGACACCATGTCAGATGCCAAAATTAACACAAAACCCAGACAACATGCCAAAATTATTACAGAAACTAAGACAGAGAATAAAATATTACAGACCCCAGGTAAGATTGTACAATTTATATATGCAGACTTTAGGTAAGACAACCAAGACGAACCCTTTTAAACCCTTGTTTCCAAACCCCCAACCCCTGTATGCATACCTTACACCCCTGTAGTCAGATCCTAAGCCCCTTATTAATAGACCCCAGACTCCTATATTCATACTGTATTCAGACTTCAGACCAGAAAACCTTTTAGATAACCTTTTCTGCTTTGGATGCAATCCTGCATTGGATCGTTGACAGTGACAATGATGTTGTCCATCAGAATAATGGATCAAGAGCTTACTGGCCAGTACTGCATGGCAAGCCTGCCCTCGTTCTGAAACTTGCACTCAGTATCGCAGCCCCAGTTTGTCTAAAGTAATCACAGTACATTGCCAAAGCTGGGCTCTGAGCAGGCTTAGCCTAAACTGGGCAGGATTCGGGAGCACCGCAACTGACTGCTGCCTAATCACTGGGATGGGAGTCAATTTTGTGCCCCCATCTGTTAAATGGTGGTGCCCTAAGCAGATGCCTATCTCTTCCTACCCTCCTACTAGACCTGGATCCAAGTACATGACTTTTCCAAACTTGATCGTAAAAGGATTCCACAAGGTTGAAACAATGCTTATTGCTTGGTGAATAAAAACTTTGACTTTTTCCTATACTGGAAAACCATGGTTTTAATTTTTAAGGAATAAGTTCCTAACACACAGAAAAATATAGAATAGGTAAATAAAACACTGAAGTGCAAGTCTGCAATTCATAGAAACAGCTCAAAATGAGTCTTTTCAGCTCATTTTTGTCTGCTAGAAAAAGGCCATAAGCGGCCAAAACATCACTGTATTTTTAGAGATAAAGTGAACAAAGACTGACTTTTTTTATGGAATCCGGTGCCTTGGACTTTCTGCATTTACTTTTTACAACAAATTCTATGTGCACCTATACACACAAGTATATATGGGGTAGTGCATGGGACTTCGATTTTCAGCAAAACACTTTTTGTTTCTCAGTGCTGTTACTCAGGTCAAACTTCAGGCTTAACTGTTTTTCCCAGTCAGTACACAGATTTTGTCAAAGGGCTCTGCAAGGAATCCTATTGACAAGAGGAATGGTAACACCTAATTTTCAGTTAGTTCTGGGCTACACAGAGACTTTCTATAGAATATAAAAATTTAAGAAAATAAAAAAGAGGGTCTTCTCCATCCAACCCAGACTATAATAACAATTTCTCCAGATAACTGTTAGTTTGCTACCAAGACATTTGCAGCACAAATAGGTTCAGATCCCAGACCAACCCCCACAACAGATACACTCAGAAATAAATACAAACACCCTAAACCATCAGTCACAGCCCCTTGGGGAGTTTGCAGGAAGACTGGAAGGGGGTCACTGGCCATCGGTAGTGATTATGTTGATAATGATCAGCAGTCATATCAGTAGCAGAGCATTGCACAGAATTTAGTATAATCACCTCTCCTGGGAGTCCGGCAATGTTCCAGCCCCTTCTGGCCTCTGACTGATGTCATGTGCCCCTGGGGTCATTGTTGCGGCACAATCACAAGGGGTGTCGCTGGGTCAGTGCGTCATTGTGTAAATGTGCCCCAATTCACCGCCGCGTGAGACCCAATCACAGACCTCAGCTTTGACCCCCAGGGCAGGAGACTTCACAAGAGGCCTGAAAAGGAAGTGGGGTGACCACAGAATGTCACCGGTCAGCAAGAAGATACCCAGAAGTGGTTTGGTAAGGTGAGTATAAGTGTTTGTTATTTTTCCTCACTTCCCCATGGCCTACGATTATTATACTCTGGGATCTGAGGACTGGGTCTCAGATTGGCAGAGTAAATAATTAACAAATTTTGTTTTTTTTTGGTTTTTTTTTATGAAGTGTGGAGAAAATGCTCTCCAAAAAACAGAGTGTTTTCCTTTAAATAGCACTGTGTACATTCTCTTGGTATAAATGACTTGTTTTCCCAGTGGACTGCTTTGTGAGTTTATCAGCTCTAAGGTATCATTGATGATGTATTATTTTGCATGTCACTGATACATTTGTGTGCCAGCTTCTGAGCTGATAGCCCGCTGTCACACCTGTACTGAGGATGTGGCTGTTTATTAGTCTGGTTTATGACCCGTCAAGCCTTTATCTGTCCTTCAAATAACAAGGCTGGAATTTATGGATGTCTGAGTCCACTAAATTATATCATCGCTGTGTCTGGTAGAAATGTAAGGTTTGGCTGTTTATGGGGATGTGTGGGAGTTTAAATAATGTATCATCAGTACAGAGGTGGGATGGAAGTGTTTTACAAATCACTGGCTTGTTTTATCACAGGAAGACAGACACTCGAATCTACTCCGAGGCTAAGTTATGATAAGATCATTGACATTTTTAAAACTTCATGATTTTTATGATGAAGTACTAGTCATCGCGTAATTATGTCATCTTAGCTATGAAGAACAAATGACTACAGTCTTATGTTCACCTTCATTTTAAAATTCATATGTAAATTTAAAAAAGATTTCAGGCTGGAAATTTATTTTTACAAAAGTCTAGGATGGGTAAAAAAAAAAATAATAAAATAAGCATTGGACGTTCAACTCACTGATCCATTACAGTTGAATCTGTCCTGATTGACATCGTGTTCCAATAAACTTGAAAGGTCCCTTCAGAGTGTTTCCAGTTTTTTTCTTTAGATAAATAATGTTATATATTATGTCATTTGTTACATCTAAAAAAAAAAGGTGACAGAAAAGACCTTCCATTTTCATTTTAACATTGAAGTAAAGGTGAGGCCCCATGTTGCGGAAACTCAGCTTTTTTTGTTGGAGACCTTGCTGCGGTTTTTTGAGCCAAAGCCAGGAGTGGATTGAGCAGAAGGTAGAAGTATAAGAACTTCCTATATATTTCTAATTCCTTTTGTAGCTATTCTTGGCTTTGGCTCAAAAAAACGAAACAAAATCTGCAATAAAAAAAGCTGCATTTCCGCAACGTGGGGCCTAAATCTGGAAATGGAGTATCTTTCACTTGCATCAGTCTGTCAGAGAAACTTTATTGTTCATTGTTCCGATCCACTAATGAATCAGAACAATAGATGCACATATGTTAGCAGTATAAACCTAGCCTTAAAGGAGATGTTTTTTTTACATTATCACATGACTATACGATATCTAGTGAGAAGACTACATTTTGTAGAATGCAATTCACCAAAACAAGCAGTCTCTGAACAAATAGGAAATACAAGTAATGTATTTCATTTTTAAATTAAAGGGGTTTCGTAAAATTAAAGGGGTTATCTACTTTGTATATCCTTAGGAGAGGCCATCAATATTAGATTTGTGAGCGTCCATGCCACTCACTCATCTGTAGCAGTTTTAGGTACTACAGGGCTGACCCATTGCAGTCTAGGTCTTCAGGTTGTACTACAAGTGAGCACAGGCTATGGACCCTCACAGATCTAATATTAATGGCCTCCCTTAAGGAGAGGATATCAATATTACAAAGTAGATGACCCCTTTAATTTACAAAAGTGATTAACTTTACAACATTACTTGTATTTTCTGCTTGTTTAGAGACTGCTTGTTCTGGTGAATTGCATTCTGTAAAATAAAGTCTTCTCACTCAGCAATGTATAGTAATGTCATAATGTAAGAAAACCATCTTGGCTTAGAAGGTTGTCTGACAGCAACTGTATATCTCCCAGCTTCTTTTCCACCAAATGCACCACTAGCGGTACCTGGTTGCGGCATAAGGGGTCATTCAAAGGCGGCCACAATATTTGCACCTGCTGCAAGGTGATGCAAGCTGGCAAGGCTTTTGTCTCCTTTTATAAAGGCAAGTCCTATACTATATACTAATATATTAATATGGTTAAGTTAATCTCTTGCACTACTTGCCACTAGTTGCACTACAAATAGTTTAAAATCTCAAGTGCAAAGACAATTGTCTGATTTCCCTAATATTAAAACCAGGAATGTACCAGCAACATCCCTTTATTTTGCTAGTGTGCATGCTGGCAATGTGTCTACATGAGATTTAATGGATGTTTATCTTAGGCACACAAGTCCCTCATGGGTTAAAGATCTTTTCTGCACTATTGAAGCACATAGTTTTTTTCGTATTTTTTTCTCATGCTGTTCATATTTGTATTTGCAGTTTTTATTGGTTATTGTTTCTTTTGTGGTACTTTTGAAGATTTCATGTTTTTTATGAATTGTAATTAACTATGTAACTGTTTCACCTGAAAGGTAGCCAATGTACTGGCTAACAAATGTATTGGAACAAGTTCTGTTGGTGTCATGTTTTATCTGGACTTCATGTGATTTTAAGGCCGCAGCCAAAAGCACTGCGGGAAAAAACACTGCGGAAATGCATCACTTTTTACAGAAAGTCTACAGAGGTTTCCTCTGCAGACTCTCTTCTTCCATTATACCTGTAGGGAAACTGCCAGCATTTCCGTAGATATAACTGACCTGCTGCGATTTTCAAAAATGCGACAGTTTTGGAAATCGCAGCATTTTTGCTGCGGGTATTTTTCTGCAATGTGTGGATGGGATTCACCATGAGGGGTTTCAGCCTTAAAGTTCCTTTTATCCATAGTTGGAGTCCTTTTTGTGATTTTGTGATCATTGCATTAGGAGGTTTTCTGACGGCAAGCTTGTTGACTGTTTCCATAACTTGTTGACAGTTTCCATAACAGCTCACACATGTACGTGTATATCTTGAGTATTTTACAGGATTTAATATACACATACAGTACAGACCAAAAGTTTGGACACCTTCTCATTCCAAGAGTTTTCTGTATTTTCATGACTATAAAAATTGTAGATTCACACTGAAGGCATCAAAACTATGAATTAACACATGTGGAATTATATACTTAACAAAAAAGTGTGAAACAACTGAAAATATGTCTTATATTCTAGGTTCTTCAAAGTAGCCACCTTTTGCTTTGATTACTGCTTTGCACACTCTTGGCATTCTCTTGATGAGCTTCAAGAGGTAGTCACCTGAAATGGGTTTCACTTCACAAGTGTGCCCTGTCAGGTTTAATAAGTGGGATTTCTTGCCTTAATTTTTATAGTCATGAAAATACAGAAAACCCTTGGAATGAGAAGGTGTGTCCAAACTTTTGGTCTGTACTGTATGTGTGTGTATATATATATATATATATATATATATATATATATATATATATATATTCCAACTTCATATACTGTAGATCTAAATACAGTATGTAGGTCTTTGTGTTTGTGAGCAGTGCTGCCTTGTTATAATTCCATGTACTACAATTTTCTATTAAAACACTTCTTTTTGAGTGAACGGTCTATCTATCGACGATTACGGTACATGAAGAAACAGAAGCATTTGAGCAAGCCTACATCCAAAGATGATGTATGCTCTTTTTTCCTTTGCAGCATTTTTCTTATATCTGCTTAAAACTTTTGCACTCTGGTGTATGTGTATATATATATATATATATATATATATATATATATATATATATATTACACCACATCAAGCAGTATTACTTTTGCTTTTGGGTCCCTTGTTCAATTTACTCTAAATACCTGCTGAGCACTGAGACCAAAGTGAATGCTAAACTGTACAGAAAATACATTACCCTGTAATTGATGAAAAAGTTAGTCCAGAAGAGGTTATAGGTAAAGTATTGGATTAGGCTAGTGCCCAGCAAGTTTTTCTACTGTATGTTTGGTGTAAAGCTTCAGGAAGTGGCAAATCAATGGCCTGAGCCTCTAATGGGATTTACGTTACCCCAGACTCCCTCTAGAAAGTACAGCTTAACTACAGTCATTGATCTTACTTATGTCAAAAAGAACCCAAAAGAATCCTAGCACATAATGATTATCCATGACTACTGGTACCAATATATATGCTAGCCCACAAATGGATGTCCATTTTAAAAGGGATTTAACAAAGAGCCCGCTTGTGTTTCGGACACTTTTGTCTATAGGTTGTATCAGTTAGATCAGGTCATTAACATTCAAGTGAAGGAGGTTGAGCTGCAGATCCAGACACAGCCCCTGGACAAAAAGTGGCAAAAGTGAAAAAAGCAAATCATTGAAAATGACTTCAGCACCTTGGACAGTTCCCACATCCCATGTCAATATACGAAATCTATACATACGAAAGAACAGCCGTACACTAAAATGTTCTTTATAGTTAGGAAAACAAAAAGACAACACGGCTAAAAACATATTTTGTCATTCTAACTTTATTAGTGGCTTCAGAGCTATGCCAGCTCTCTCTGCAAACCCCGCTCAACAACAAACTGGAAGGAGTTATTTCAGACTGCAGAGAATTTGAAGTCCTTGTTAAAAGCTGACAAATGTTCGCAGGTAGCAATTTACTTTTCATTTGTGGTGCTGTGTTCCAGCCATTCTTTCAATTTGCCAACTGCCAAGGGTGATAAGAAGGAAGTTAGCACTCCATGGGCAATCTTTGGGGATGCTTAATGCAAAGGGAAATGATACTGCTCAGAGGTGGAAACTCACTTGCCAAATGACTCTCTAGATAGGAAAGGGCACTCTGATTCTGCTCAGAAATGTTTTGGCTTTTCGAATCTGTTGACTGCAGCATAACACAAAGTAAAATGAGAGATCAGTGCAGAACCTAGAGAGTCCTGGAATCTGTACAATCTTCCAAAGCATCCGAGGGTTAATTTATTTTGAAGTTTTACCGCCCTCCATTTACTTTTCTACTTGGATGCCCTTATATGTGTCACAGAGGGAATGAATTGCTTGCTCTCCTCAAGTTTAGACAGCTTGTGATCCTCAAAAACAACCGGGGATGTATTTTCACTATATAGCACAAAAGAGAATATAGTATTAATAAATAAATTCTAGTAAGAAACAGTCAATATATAGATAAGTAATGAAGCCATTCTCTTTTACATATGCAAAAAGATGTATACCATACTGTACATGGACTTCTATACCGAAATCCAACATTCCTAATACAAAAATTTATATCTAAGAAGCCTGCGCGGACATATTGCTTAGTGCTTTAGATGCCACCAGACATATAGTGTTCATTTTTAATATACATGCTTCCAATACAATAATTTCACCTGATCCAGTCTAAGGTTCAGAGTCCCTCAGATTGACTTGGGAGTAATTCTGCCTGGTTTCCTTTTATTTACTGGCCACAATTGTGTGCTGTTCTCTACAGGAATCAGCCCAGTGTACAATTACACACTGGGGGTGCTGAGACAACCAAATAACCCCCTACATATAGTACACATGTCCTATTCTGATAAAAAGTATGCATGCATGATAGTTGCTGGACAGCAAATAATGTCAGATCAGACAGTAGGGTAAATCCACTCAACCGCTTTAAACAGTTTGTACTATATGAGAATAAAAAAAACAAAACATAGACCATTCTTCTAAAAGGATCTCCACCTATGGACTGTATGGATTTCCAACTTAACTGGGTCTAGGTGCAATTCCGGACACAGTGGTGCCTTCTAATATTATGAGTAGAGATGAGCGAAATGAAGCTGCAGAAGTGGAATTCGATCCAAATTTCAGGAAATATTCGATTCGCATCGAATCCAAATTTCCTCATGCTTCGTGGTAACGATTCGCATTTAGTTCAAAATGGCTGCTGTACATATTAGGACATGGGGCAAGGAACTCTGGGAACGCGGGATCACCCACAATGCCATGCGTGCAGCCAATCAGCAGCCAGCCCTGTGATGTCACATCCCGTTAACCCCTTCGGAGCGCACACGGCATGTTTGACCGCTGCATTCAAGGTGTTAAACCCCCTGATCGGTTATGTAGCAGGGTGTTAGCTGTAACTGACAATTAACACCCTGCTCCATAACCGATCGGGGGTTTTAACACCTTGAATGCAGAGGGCAAACATGATTGCGACATCCAAGGGGTTCTGCCATTTTGACACTCACCCGCCGACAAAATAGCTGTTTTTGTTATGCGACTCGCCGTGATTTAATTTGGATCGAATAGAATCATATTGCGAAATTCGGCGAAGTTGCTGAATCAAATTTTTGAATACTTCGCTCATCTCTAATTATGAGCTCTAAAAGTGGACGTTCAGTTCATCTCTTGACTCTTGCCTAACGTGACTTTAATAATGGTCTTACATTCATTTATTCATCCTCTACACCAAAGGAAATCAGTATACCAAGCCTGGATTTCCTGCATTTGTTGCCTAAATCTCTGGTGGAAATAAGTTCTCATAGACTCCTTGGAGAACCCCTTTAAAGACTTGTAAAAAGATTGGGTGTTCAACCATCTCTGCCTCAGATAAAGTTAATACATATTCACTTTCTGTCATTTTTCTTATTGCTCTTGATCGTTCATCTTTTAATATATTAGTTTAATTAGTTAATTTATTTTGTGATTTATCAGACACCTTAAATTTACCAGTTTTGTATAAAGTATGAAGCTATTTCTTATTTCTGGAGAGATTACCAATTGCCAGATAATAGAAATCTTCACCTCTCAAGCATGTATTATCTGGATAGATTGAATTGATAAGTATAGATCTACTTTAAGTATTCTAAAAGTAGTTTAAACTAATATTTTTTAGTTGTCTAGGGAAAATTATATCTATATCTAAAATTCTACTCCTACAGTTTGTTTAATCTCTATTCTCTTCTTCCTTTCCCCCTCTATGGCGTAGGTGGGTTAGAGTGTTAATTTTCTTTTCTACTGACTATTGTAAATTTTTTTTGTAAACTGTTTAATAAAAAGAAAAAGTAGAACCCCGGATGTTATGGAACATAACTTGATATATTTTTATTGGTAAGGTAAGAAAAAAGAATAACAGTGGACTTGCCTTGGATTAGGTTTGCTTTATAGCCCCAGGACCTAACCAGTTTGCAGCCATTAAGGGAATTCTGAATTCTATTGCAAAAATCAAGAGGACAAGGAAAAAAAAATGTTTTTGTTTCTAAGTTCAACCTTAAAGGGAACCTGTGGTATCAAACATTCTTTTAAATCTGCAGGCAGCATGTTATAGAGCAGAGACAGATGAGTAAATTAATACATAGCTTGGGTTTAATATTTGTGTTAACCTTTAACTGTTTGAATTTTAATCCTCGCTGTCTCTTGGTATAGTAGTCTAGTATTTGGTCATTCTCATATATTATAGCTGTTTATGTATACTCAATAGTTTAGACCGTCCACTGGGCTCTACAGCCCACAGTGAGCGAAGTTGTCAATAAATTCAATACAAGGGACACTGAATATTTCCTAGACAAATATACATCAATCTGCTGAGCTCCTCCTGCATTTTGAGATACTGTAGGAGATGAGGCAGAAAGTTTAAAGTGACAGATTACCCTTTAACCACCTCTACCAGCTCTTTTCCCCCTTCAATAGGTGCTGCTGCTCTGATTTTGTCAAAGTTGGAATTATTTTGGTAGCCACCGAATATGCTAATTAGGCTCTTAGCTGTCAGGTGTGAGATCCAACCCTGGATCACACACCCACTTGACAGTAGATCAGGTGTGTGATCTGTCAGATGTGTTATCCAGGGCTGGATCACACACCTGATCCAGCCCTAGACAGGTAGGCACCATCCACTTGACAGTAGAGATCCTAAACGTTATATTGGTTGCTGTGTACACAACACTTACTACTAGGCAGACAGCCAGATAGTTTGTTTGGACTTCCATTGTACTTAGTGCTGACTAACCCTAACAGGACAGTATCAGTCTATTAATTTATAGCTAGCCAGGTACCCCTGATGAATCTTGTACCCACAAGAAGAAATACGTATAGGGACCTACAGGGCTGTATGTGAGGGCTAGCTTGGGACTGCCCTTGTAAGGGCAGGAGCAATTGGGAGGTAGCGGTTAATATTAGGGTATGCATATGGTAAGTGGTAACAAGACGTCTGGTACCCTAACTCCACTCACCAAGCATGAAAAGTGGTAAGACCACTCCATTTTTGTTTCATGCGATACTTATTATCTTCTTAATTGTTTATTTGTCTGCCTAAAGATTGTAGAGTATTTCCATTCATTTATATACTCATCTTGCAGATTGGTATTCTATATGAGCCAGTGTGTGTGCATAATGATATGACACCACCGAACAGACCCCGTTTTTTGTGTGTACATTAGTTGTGTATGTTTTGGAATGCCCTCTAAATTTTTTAATGCATATGTAATACACATTCTATTTTAATTGTCCTTGCTAACTATATATACAAGAAGAAAAAGATTTTTCCACCACCAGAAGAAAAACAGTAACAATGCAGTTACATGTCAAGAATCTGCAGAATTAATCATATGCTAAATAGTTGTAAGTCAAATATATGCATGAGATCGCCAAGATGACTGTCTATAAAATGATGGTAGTCTCACATTCACAGCTGTAGTGGATGGTGAGATATGGAGCCTGAAAGTCAAAAGTTCTAAACACCCTAGTCAGTGTTTCTACTATTACCCAGATGAACTTTGGGAAGGTCATCAAAAAGATGTACTTGAAGGGGCCCCCAAAATGTTAGTATACTGAATATGGGTTAAAATAGCAAAAAAAAAAAAAAAAACTTAAATCCCAACTCCCATGCCAACTCCTATGCCACTACAGCTCATATGGTTCCTCACCAGTCTTTGAGTAATATGGGGCATACTGGACAGATACTGAACAATGCCTCTAGCAAACTTTTACTCCAACATCATATTCTCTTGTTTCATATTCTAACTCCCCAAGAGGCTGTGGACCACTGGGCAATATGCCATAATGTCCAAATGGCTAGTCCTAATCTACATGTTTCTTAATAAATTGTACCTCATGACTTGCTAGTATCATTATATCCTTGTGAATAGATGAGCTGGATATGGATTCCGGCAGCAAAATGGTTCCCATCTGTGTTTGGAAGTAATGAGTATAATGAAGATTATCAAACACAAAATAATACTATAATATTCTGTAACCGTGAATAGAAGCATAATAACAGCTGCTTCAAATACTCAGGTTATTCTGGATAGAAAATCGTATTATAGATGAATGCAGTTTGCCTCCGAAAACCACATTCTGACAATTTAATGAATATGCTTTGTGTTTCCTGCAATTTACACTACACACGGCGTGCACCATCTTTGATATAACAGAAAACAGGCCTATTATGGCACTTGCATCCACAAAGTGCTCGCTCACAACCCTCCAGCCATTTCTACCATAAAAGAAACACAAACACTTTCAGAGGAGCAGGGCTGTCAGAAGTGGGAAATGTCAGCCGAACAAGAGATTTGTTTTGCTAAAGGGATTAGTTAGTGGTGTGAAATTTTTTTGTCTGACTATAAATGAATTGCAAAAGAGCTGCAGCAAAAATGAACAGAGAGTGCCCAGCATGAGTTATCCGAGTGGGGTCCATGCACAGCAATGTAAACATTAGTGATCATGGATAGGATTGTGGGTAAAACAAAACTGACTGGAGACCTTTGAGGATTTTGTGCTTTTCATTTTTATAAAATATTTTTTTCTACTTCATAGAACTGGCAATAAATATAACCATTGACTTAAGAGTTTTTTTTTTTCCAGGATTTTAATATTTGTGACCTATCCTTAAGATATATCAAGTGTGAGTGGTCAGGCACCTGACACCTCTGCTGATCAGCTGTTCCAAGGGGGGCTTCATTGAATACCAGGCATACATTGTATAGCAGCTGTGCATAGAACTACAGCCCAGTCCCATTAGTCCCATTCCTATTACTTAAATGGAACTAAGTTGCAAACAGGGCATGGGACTCATAAATGTGATATCACAGCCTTGGACAATCTGATATTGGTCCTAGTGTGACCCCCACAATTTGATATTTGACCTCAGAATTTGCCATCAATATTAAAATCTTATCAAAGCCTTTTTTGAGCTTTTGATTCGATTATACACTTTGTAGTCTACTGAAAACACACAATTTGTATACTGTATTGGATCATTCTTCAAGGGGTTGTCTAGTTGTCCAGTTATTTTTTACTAATGACCTGTTCTCAGGATAGATCATCAACAAAAGATCAGTGGGGTCCAACATATCAGCGGGGATTGAAAAGTCCACAGTGTCTGTGTGAGTGCTGTGAACCCTTCACTGTGTACATCATACGCCGTTTGTTTCATAGTGGCCATGCAATGTAATTACAGCCTCGTCCATTTACTTCTGTGGGACAAGGCTGTAATTATATCTCATGATCCCTATGAAACAGTGCGTGATGTAAACAGTGAAGGGATCACGGCATTCGCAAGACCCTCGTGGACCCTCCAAACAGCTGACCAGAGGAGGTCCCGAGTGTTTTATTGATGACCTACCCTGAGGATAGGTCATGATTGAAAAAGTACTGGACAACCCATTTATATGATCTATATAGGAGATAGGTACCATATGGGGAGGGATTTTAACACTGGAACCCCCAGAGATTGCAATAACTGGGGTCCTGAGTCCCTCGTATGTAAGGGAGTAATTGAGTATATCCACTCACTGATTAATGACACTGACAAAGGTAGTTGAGTATGGTGATTGACAACAGAGTCCCATGGACTCTGGTGAGTTGAAATTCTCTGCAGTCATGGTATTGGAATGGAAGAGGAGACTGGCAATATAGACATTGCAGCAGTGGTGTCCAGAAGGAGACTCAAAACCCATCGGTTTGGTAAAGTACATACATAAATTAATTCTGCTCAAGCACAATGTACCAAGTTTAAAGGGAGTCTGTCTCTAGAACCCAGCATATCAGGCCAGCAGATAGATAAGTTAGGGTCATCTGAATCAGTATTTGCAGGGCTTGGTTAATATGCTGGGATCTGGTGACAAGATTAAAACAGCCTCTAGTCCTATATTTTACAAACATTTTTATTGACAAGGGTTGTTTTTCCCTCATGAATTGGTGGCTCTATCGTGAGATATCACTGGGGTTTTTTTTAATATGTACATGAGATCTTTGGAGCAAGAAGGCATTGCCATTGCTGCAAAGCGGTAAGCGGAAATGCCCTAATTGCTCCAAAGAGGTCATTTGCATATTGCCAAAAAGAGGATATCTCATCAACTTTGGCACAGATTTACCACTGGAAAAGTTTGTTTAAATAGGGTGAACCTAAGCTATCTATGTGCAGGGCTGAGTTGATATGTTGGGTTCTGGTGACAGACTCCCTTTAAGTATATTACAGCTATGATGGTTCAAAAGAGAACCAATACTGCCTATAGACTTGGACTTCTCTTAGTCCAGTGTACTGAAATTAGGTTTATAATGGGCACAATTCTGATAGCACTATACAGTATAAGGGGTTGTTACTTGTAGTTCTCTCATTTAGCCTTTAAAATACTATTAAATAAAGCCTGGGACAACAGTACCCCAGTTGCACTAAAACTATTGTGCCTACTCAATCTTTCTCATAAGACTGTGAATTATAAGTCTATGAAACTATTGCCTTATGCTTGTTATTACTATCCCTTGTAATTGTGATAACCACACACTGTGTGTAGTATGTGTATTTTATTGCTAAAGGTTTTGGACATCTGCAGTGCTGTGTGCCCTTCTGTCTATGGCTGTATTGGAAAACTGCGGCTTTTTGTGCCTTTTTATATTAAGCACTTGTCTTGTCATGTGGTTTCAAGTTTTGTGTTTTAAGAAAGTTTGAACATGTTAAAATATAAAATTATAGCACAAAGTAACAAAAGCTGACAAGAAAACAGTTTGTTCAAATTTGTACAACATGTTTCAGGCAGTGAGATAAACTCCAATTTTAATCCATTGCAATGAGAGAGTATTCGTGCTTTGAAAATTAATAAGATAAAGTTCTCCTGAGCCAACATGCTGTAAGTTGTATAATACCAGCCATGGGTTACAGTCTACTAAAAGGTCTACAGGGAAAACAGGAAGGATTAATGCATGGACAAAGGGAGCAAATACCTACAATCCCACACATGTAGCCACACTAAACTGATCTGTAGTTTGGTTACAAATTCCAGCTACTCATGAAACAAATTCTACACAATATCACAACATGGCAACAAAAGTCCTGAAGGACAGCCATCCACAATTTTCTCCTTCCCACTGGGTGGCCACTACAGATGAGTGAATTGGTTCAGATCAAACCACATTTGACCCAATTTTCAAAAAGTTACAATCTCAATCCAAACTCAAAACTTTTGCTGTTTATCACCCACAAATAGCATTGTGACATTAGCACAGTCTAATCTCAAGTCTCATCAGTCCCCTGCCAACCCATGACGTCATCCAGGAGGCCTTAAGACCAGTGAAGAGGACCACAAGGGAGCCCAGGAGGGGTGAGGCAAAGACAGTATGAGAGTTTTTTATGTTTCTGTACTTCCCGTGGTCTTCCACTTATTGTACTCTGGACGCTCAAGAGATCCCAGAATATAACAATGGCAGTTCCAGTTTGGAAGTGCCTTTTAGCCAAACAGTGGCCCCCAAAAAAATCCCACTTGCTTTAATATTGAATACTTGCTGTTCATCTTTTAACCAGGGCTAAACAGGTGATAGATTTACAGATAAGATAGGTTGCTCAACAGAATTATAGCAGCTTCAAGTATATTAAGGCACCTTGTGGCATTTTTATTTAGGCATTTTATGGTGATATTATGTGGGTATTATATAGCAGCTTTGTGTTTTCTTGTAATGTTGGTATTTTGGGGCACTGTAGGGCAAGCAAGACTGGGCACCAAACTTAATGCTGATATGAGATGCGCCAAAATTATTAATGAAGTAGTATTATTAATGGAGTAGTAAATTCCCCCACTGTATGCAAAAATAAAAATAAATGACAATATTAGGAAAGGTAAATGGCAGACTGTATCCAGTAGTATCAATACCAGTAGTATACATTTTCAAGTTAATATTTTAAATGTTTTTATACCTTGTAAGTAAAATGCCATTGGTAATTTGGTTTAATCTTATCCTATTGTTATATCCAATTTTGTCTTGTATTGCAGTCAAAATGGAGAAATATATAAAGAAGTCTTCTGTATATGTCCCAGAAGTTCAGTTATGCTACTTCGCCTTCCTCCTCCTCTTCACATTCCTGTGTCTGGTTGTAATGCAACTGGCTCCTGCCTGAGCCTATCCTCTTTGTCCTGTCTGCAGTAGGACATAAGGATTATCAATAGTGTTGAACAAACCTGTCGAAGTTCAGGTTCAATGCGTTCCGCCGAACTTTGCCTAAAAGTTTGTTTCGGGTACCCGAACTTGACCCGAACCCAAACCCCATTGAAATCAACTTTGTGACCCAAAAATGGCTTTAAAAAAAAAAAAAGTATGGGACCTGATCGCTGGTTCAGCACTATAGACTGCAATACACGTGTATAGGCTGACTTCCTCACTTCTTGGCAGGATCAACCAGGTACTGGAGGCTACTAGCAGCCTGGGGTCACTGGCCAGACCCCAGGCTGCAAAAGATACATATGGGCACCCCCCGATCTTGCTGCAGGGGGTGCAGAGGGGGGACATTTGTCATGACGGAACCCCTTGGATGCCACAGTCATGTTTGACTGCGGCATCCAAGGGGTTAAAACCCCCGATCGGAACTGAGCTCTGATCAGGGGTTAAGGAGCAGGGTGTTAGTAGCTGTCAGTTGCAGCTAACACCTGCTCCCGATGCTGCCTGCGGCATTCAGTGTCACTAACAAACACTTAAGATGCCACGGTCGCACTGTGGCATCTTAAGGGTTAAACTGCAGGGATCGGTGTTACTACCGTCCCCGCTGTTGCAACGGGAGTCTGGCTGTCAGATACAGCTGGGCTACCATGGTAAACGCACGGGCTCTGCTTCTGAGCCCGCTCGATCACCATCACATATGTGTACCTGGGGATGCGGTAACTACCCACATTCTCCCACGTACATGTACGTGACAATGTGTGAAGGGGTTAAAGCTGGTTGATTGGCTGCTCAGCAGTCAATCAACCAGCTTTAGGGATAAGCCGAACCCGGACCCAAACTTCAGCACTGACGTTCGGGGTCGGGTACCCAAAAACATGAAGTTCAGCACGGACCCGAACTGTGCCGTTCAGGTTCGCTCAACATTAGCTATCAAGGCTGAGTTCACATCTTTTGGAGACTCCATCGCAGAAACTGGTGAAAATCGGTGATGAGAAAAGTTCTACATGCTGGATATTTTTCTTCACCACTTTTATTTTTAAATTCGCAGACACCCATTATAGGCAATGGTGTCCGCCAATGTCTTTGGGTAACCGTTGATTTAGTGGTCCAGTTCTTTGTCATTTGGGTCCCCCCGGTGAACCTAGAGTAAATCCCATCCAGTACTAAAACCAACCCCTCAATTATTATTCAGTTAAAAATAAAATGGGTCAGCAGAATATTAACCCTTGTAGTTTACATTCAGGATCCCAGAGATGCACACATCTTTAAGCTCCTGTACTATAATTCAAAATCTTCATTAATAGGTGCCATCTAAAATATTAGTGCCTTTTTATGTGGTATAAGCATTTTTGGACCTCTTAAAAAAAAGTCTGTTACCAGATCCCAGCATATCAACTCAGCCCCACAGATTACAGTTTAGGGTCACCTGAATCAAATGGTGTTTTACCCGTGTGAATCAATGCCTCTGTTGCTCAGATATCACCAACAGATATTGCTGTTGCTCCAAAGAGGTAAGTGGCAATGCCTGCATTGCCCCAAGAAGCTCATTTGCATATTAACAAAGATGGAGTCACCATTGGAGGCACTAACTGATATGCCTGGTTCTGAAGACAGACTCCCTTTAAAGGGTTTGTCTAGAACTTGTTTTTACGTATTTGCGACCTATCCTTAGAACAGGCCATTAATATTTGATCAGTGGGGCGTCGACAGCAAGCTCCCATAGGTATCAGCTATAGGTAGCATAGGTATCAAGGCTACGACCATTCCCTATACTTTATAGTGCACAAAGCTGGCAACAGATAGCTCTGTACACAGTATAATATCCAGGTGCCATTACTACAGCTTAACCCTGATTCAAATCAATGGGAACTGAGCTGCAGCAATGTTGTCCGCCCACTATACTGGACACAGAGCTATCTGCTTACAGCTCTTTGCACTGTATAGTACAGGGCTTGGATGTACCTAAGGATAGCCCATAAATAAAACAATCATGGACATCCCCTTTAAGGCTCCAGAATACATATTTAATGGCTGTCACTGCCCTCCTATTTAAGTGTTCCTTAATATAATGCTCTAAGAACTGGTGTCATTTATTACCCTCTGCCTATGACAGTAAGCATGAATGCACTACAAATCCATGCATGCATGCTTGTAAGGGAATTTTTGGCTAAATGAGCATATCCTCATCTTCAACCACTATCCCATGGCCAAATTCTGCTAGCCCTTTTATCTACCAGCCTCAATTCTGGTAGTTTACAGGACATGTGGTACTTTGTATGTATAACAAGTAACCATATTTTTATTTTGCGAGTACTTGTTTACTTGTTTGCAACATCTGCCTACAAGCATGCATGGCAAAGTAGAGTCCATGGTGGTAAATATCTGCTTATCCTAAAAAAAGAACCTCAGCTGCCCACATTCTGGAGAACCCTGCTGACCCAGTGGGCTGCCAATTTCTTCATAAATTAAAAGGCACTTTGAGCAGCCAGGGGCAGTAAACACCAATAGCGTAGATCTTATGCTAACAGCCAGACCCCTCTCAGAGGTCGGAAACGGATCAGCACACTAATTTATGCAGGCAATTAGTGTTTGTTAGCAGAAACCAGGCAAATTATCATAAAATTTCATACACCGACTATTTTCAATGTGAGCCACTGCTGGGGGAAGAAAATGTGAGCGTGAAGAGAGATTCTAGTACATGTGCAGACAAGAGGTGGGAGGGCTTCCTTAATAGAGTCTTAAAAAAAGTTCTCGTTGTCTAAGTGAATCAGATAGGAGATTAAAACCTGATATTAACATGGCCTGTAATTATTAGCTTATGATGAATAGAGAAAATGAGTGTAATATCGCAGAGTCTTAAAAAAAAGAAGAAAAATATATGAATAACATAATCATGTCTTGGATTTATGTACCTACTTTTAATTGCAAAGCAATTTCCAATTATGCTTTGGAAGACATTCATGCATTCAGCCAAGTCTGGCAGCCTGAAACAGGGATGAGTGTGAAGAAGATAGACGCGTAGCAACAGACAGAGGCTGAGAACTGTTACAGAGTAAAAGGGGCTTATACTTTTTCATCTCTCAAACATGCAAATGAGACTCCATTTTCAATAACTAATAGCCACATAAGATAGCTCTGCTCGAGTTATGATCATACACAATTCAAATGCAGTAGACATTTTTCTTATGGTACGGATTTTATTTAACCACTTCCTGACCGCTTATTGACTTTATTACGCCCGAGTGGTCCGTGTTTATTTCTGTAAGGATATACATGTACTCTATGATATCATTATTACAGCTCTCAGTGAGTGCTGCTATCTCTATTAATCCAGGTAATAAATAATTACATGCTTACGAGGATTCCAATGGCTGGGGAGCTGCAAGCAGGGGCCTAACTAGCATAGACTGGGCCCCATAGCAAACTGTTGACTTGGGCCCCCCATGGCATAGCACCCTCTTTCCTGACCCCCACACAGTATAATGCCCCATTTACACTCATTATAATGTCCCATAGTGGATCCTCCACACAGTATAATGTCCCATAGTGGCCTTCCCACACAGTATAATGTCCCATAGCGGCCCCTCCTCACAGTATAATGTCTCACAGTAGCTCCTGCACACAGTATAATGTGCCATAGCGGCCCCTCCACACAGTATAATGTCATAGTGTGGCCCCTCCACATAGTATAATGTCATATAATGGCCCCTGCACACAGTATAATGTCCCATAGCAGCCAGTCCACACAGTATGTCATAGTGTGACCCCCTCCACACAGTATAATGTCCCATAGTGGCCCCTCCACACAGTATAATGTCATATAATGGCCCCTGCACACAGTATAATGTCTCACAGTGGCACCTCCACACAGTATAATCTTCCATAGTGGCCCCTGCACACAGTATTATGTCCCATAGTGGCCCTTCCACATGGTATTATGTCCCATTGTGGCCTCTACGCGTTTGCTGCAAATATTGCAAACATTTTGGGTTTGGTAGAACCCAAAAATTTTGGGGTACACCACCCATGAACTATTATTCTCTGGGGTCTTTTCAGACCCCAGAGTATAATGATCGGAGTCCCAGGGGAAGTGAAAAACATAAAACACAGTGGTACTCACCTATCCTGGGCTCCAGCACGACTCCCTGCTGTTTTCGGCCTTCTTCAATGACATCACAGACATGGGTTACGCAGGTGTCATTATGCTTTGCAATGCCGGCCTGCCCCATGTGATGTCTGTAGCATCACTACAGAGGTCTGAAGAAAGCATGGTGTTTCGCCGGAACCCAGGAGAAATGAGTACCACTGTTTTTTTTGTTCGCTCACCTCCCCTGGGCCACCTATTACTGTGGCGCACATGGACATTATAAGAATGGGCAGAGCTAGGGGCATGACTTAAAAAAAAGATTGCTGTCTAGTCCCTCTTTTTGTGATCTGAAAGTTGGGAGATATAAGTGATGGTGATGAGGGGCCCCATTTATGAAACCTTTGCACTGGGCCCACCATTGTGTAAGGCAGACAGCCCCTAGTGACTTCTTGAAGGTCAAACTATGAAAGATCAATCTAGTACTGGATGGTTATAAAATACTGTTTTATTGGTATCAGAATAAAATGAGTGCATTTCTGGACTCATAGGTCACTTTTATCAATGAACAGAGACATATATAGGTAAAATGTATATCCTTCCTGAATGGAGTGGCAGGGGCATGCACACTGTTGCTCCATTCTCTGCGGGACTACTAGAAATAGCTGAGCACTGTCCTCGGCTATCTGCGACATTCCCATACTAGTGAATGGAACAGCCACTCCATTCATATAGGGGTGCAAGGGACTCCCATTCTCTTGATCATTAAAAGTTCCAGCAGTCAAGCCCCACTGATCAGACAGATGTCACATATCCAGTGCATAAAGGATTACTCTAAATTAACTGAATACCCCATTAAATACTTGTATCACTAATTCATAAGTGAAGTGAGCACTGAATGTACAGACAGAATAATGAGAACTTGCCCAGGATTGCAACACAATTACCACACTATGAATTGTCTATCTTACATATCATCCTGAATATTTATAAAACTGGTTTCTAAGACAGAAAGGTAAACCTATTTATATGAGACTTTGGTATTAAACGTAAACACCAAAAAATGAATTAGATGCCGGGATGTGCTCGTGGTTCAGAGAAATTCAATTACATTGGTACATGCAGTATGATGTTTGTACAGAACCTGCTGTCTGGATTTTTAATGTAAACAGGTGAATTATATTGAGCGACTCTCTGCTGCCAAAAAGCCGTGTACCAATACAGCAGATCTTGTAGACTTTACGAGACTTGTGGAGAACGGGGCCGCTGCTCCATGGGCAGTTTGACTCTATGATGGATTCATTCATTACACAAGTTGTGCTGCATTAAGAAACATAAGATGGTATAACAAGGCAAACAAATGTCACGGCCTCTTTTCTCTGGGCAGGGTTGCCATGGTGTATGCCAGGAACATCAAAGACTGCTATTTTCATCTTAAAAATTAGCTTGACCTGGTTCATGTGTTTAACTTTGCAAAAAAAAAAAAAAGCTTACGGAGTTCTGATGTTGCAAGTTTACTTAACCCCTCCATTACCCTAGACCACCAAAGATTCTGGCAGTAGCCTCTGGGGCCATTTATCTGATCCTCTGTATTTGTATTTTTTTAAGGTGCTTATACATTTCTTAATAGGGGTTACACCTTATTAGTCACTTTATTTACCTCTTTTTGGTTTAGGGACAGGATAGGGAGAGTTTTCCTACATTTGTTTACATATTCATATATACTTTTAGTCTTCAATACTGCATATTATTTACTTATTGTGCCTTGGAGGGTCTATGGGCTTTATATATTTTTCTTATGACATTTTAGAGGTTTTATTTAATATTATGACGGCTATTATACTATATTATTGTAAGTTATGATGTATTGAATCTATGAATACTTTTTTTTTTTTCGCCTCGCTTTATTTGTTGGGGTAGCAACGGAGGGGTTGTTTGTCATATCTGATAACACCCTGTATTTTTACAACATGTGGATGTTTTTACTTGGTTTTAACCTTGTGTGTCCAAGATAATGTGTAATTGTGCAACAAAATTATATTTTTCCCAATTTGCTCCCCCTATAGCCTTCTTTACCCCTCCACTTGTTTGAAGGCCCACTCCTCCGTAGTTTAATATGATTTTTCTGTAATGTTTTGTATTTTGTTGCCTGATATTACTGTAGCTCTTCTGTGACAGAGCAACTTGCATCCTCCCCCTCCTGTCCTGATGTGTCACTCTCCCATCATTGGCTTCCCTCTCTCTCCTCCCTACCTTCCCATTTTCCAACCTTGTTATATATGTTCTCAGTTGTATTTTATGACATGGAAATTAATAAAAATTTTTAATGCAAAAAAAAAAAAATTGCATTCTTCACAACCTTACGGATGTGCGCCCTAGTTTTGTGCTATACTTTTTTATTGGAGTATATTTGTGTGTTTTGGAGCTCCTAAACTGACACTCTTTGTATAATATTAAGGGATGTGCCCATCTACCCATTTTGCTTTCTTCAACTGGGCAAGTTGCTATTAACTTATCAGTTCTCTGAAAAAAAAAAACTAAATTAACACCAATAGTCACTAACCTTTCAACAATTCACAAATTTATAGTAAGAATAACTCAAACTTTATAGAGAGTTGCAAGATTTGTTTCATCTGAAGAGACCCCAAGGAATAACAGTGACTCATAGGTAGTGAACCCTGAAAGTTTCAGATTCTGTTGAACCCAAAACTTTAAGAAAATGAAGATCAAAACGAGTTTATTTCGACCTGGTTTTCTCATCTCTAATATTTTATGTGAAAAAAATGCTCCAAAATTGTTATTTTCAGAGGAATACAAGTACTTTAAGAGAGGTGACATGTTCTCTATGCAGAAATGATAGTTACATTATAATCAATAACATGCCTCTAAACTGTTCCACCACCTTCATCTACCACGTCAGATTTGTATGCCAGCCTGACATTGCTTATTAATGGGTCCTATCATACATAACAAAGGACATAAAATAAATGGCCGCCGCTGCATATAATTAACTATTGTACTGAAGAGAAAATGACTTTTATTGGCAGTCATATCAGGCCACCATTAGAAGTCATAGTTAAAGCTGACTTCCATGTAATACACATGTGTACTGTAAATTAATGATCATGGATTTGTCACCTGTCATCTATTAGTTTACTAGAATGCCTTTGTCCCTATTCTCCGTCCCCTGGGGAACTGCACAGCTACAGACACAACACAATCATTTTGTCATTAATTGCCGGCAGCACTTTAAGTAAATGGCCCTACATTTAATGTCAGTAATTCACTATTGACTTTCTGGTGTATTACTGCACTGACACATATACTGTACTATTTCCCTTGAGGCTTCTTATAGTTCAGATTAATACTGTAGCCATTAATACTTAAAAGCCCATTTTACTGGACTAGATGTAGTAAAGTCCCTCCGACCTGGTTGTTTTTTACTATTGCATTGCCTATCTATAGTTATTATATTGTGGTATTTGGTGGGCTTTAGAATATAAGGCTGGATGTAATAGGGTACATGAAGGTTGTCAATATAACATTAAGAACTGTCCTAAAAATAGTACAAGGGGCTATCCCACTTAAAAGGGTTTTCCGGGCAATTTTTTTTTTTAATTCACCCAAATACCTTTAGCAGTGTTTTCAGTGATTTCTGGATTTCTCTGGGAGTTCCTGGCATCCTCTGCATTTGTTTACATGGTTAGCTTCCTGCTCTCTTATCCTACAACTACCATGATGCATTGCTCTTCACTAAGATCCCCCTCTCTCTCCCTCCCCTCCCTCTCTCACACCCCCTCCCAGTTTCCCTAGCTAGCCCACAGACTACTAGCCCGAACTAACTAACTCAGCCCACCCCACCACCCCATCATACTTACTTGTCTTCCTTTCCGGATCTTCTGGGCATGGGAGAGCCTTCTGCCCTTTTCCTCTGCTTGTCTGCCGGCGCCTGCGCAATAGAGTCATCTGCAGGCGTCGGCAGAAATGAAGAAAGTGACGATTCGTGCCCAGAAGATCAGGACATGAAGATAGGTAAGTATGATGGTGTGGGGGTAGGGGTAGTATTGATGACGTTCCGATTCCAGAAACGGGGAAATGGAGCATCACCGGGAAATCAGAAAATGTGCCTGGGGCAGTCACATAACCGCCCCGGCGATCTAGGCAAATATACATTTTGGATAAAGTAAGTTAGATAGAAGTTAGGCGGGGGGAGGGTGTTTAGTTTAGTATTAAATTATCATTTTATCCCGGACAACCCCTTTAAGGCTAAGGCCCCACATAGCAGGCTGCAGTAAAAAAGCACTGCAAAAAGTGCTGTGAAAACTGATGCATTGCCGCCACGGTTTTTCTGTGGACTTTCTGCTTCCATTATACCTAGAGGGAAACCGCAGGCATTTCTGTAGCTATAATTGACATGCTGCCATTCCGAAACCGCGATGGTCTTGGAAATCACAGCGTTTCCGCTGCACATATTTTTCTGCAATGTGTGGATGGGATTCGCTAGAATTCCCATCCACTTGGCAGGGACGGTAAAACGCAGCGTTTTTTGCCACGGTGTTTACCCAGGAGGGGCCCTGGCCTAATAGAGCAAAGGACATCACACGAATCGGATTCGACCTGAATATTCCGATAGTTTCTGGCTCATCCCGAATCCAAAATTTTGAGGGTTTGTTACTTGCGAACCTAAAGCAAAATTATTATACTGAGGGGCCTCTTCAGACTTCAGAGTGTAATACGTGGAGGTCCAGTGGTGGAGTAAAAAAAATAATCTAACCAATTATACTTACCTTCTTTCACCTTTTCCAGGCCTCCTCATTCACCTGGGTTCACCGCTAACAGGCTTCAGTGGCCATCTTAGACTATCCTCTTCCATAGAAAGGCATACTCTATAAAATAAAACATATTGCATAGTATCCTTTTTTTTTAGAGAGGGAATTTATCCCAATGAATGCCTATACATATTCACAAAAATCTGTAAAAATAAACAATAGTGACCAATAAGGATTTTCTGAAAGTAAAGTAGAATATACAAGACCCAACAGAAAACTCCATTGCTGTATAAAAGAGGTGAGCTTCCGAACATGCCACCTGAATTAACTAGAGAAGGCTTATCACCGAGATCATGTACCTAAGCATTTCAATTTGCACAATAGAGAAAGATCACAGCTATAAGCAGCAAATCTGCAATTTGCGGTAATTACAGCCTACGTTAATTGCATGCTGATTGGAGGATAATATCTGTTATTCATGCTGTTGCCTGGCTGTATTTTTAAGCGGCACAATGTCAATATATAGTTTTTTGTTTTTTTTTTTGCTCTGAGATCTCAAAAAAAATAAAAATTCAGCATAAATTATACTGTTAAAATTGCCATTTGATGTCAGGGTGTAAAATAGGTCATTGGAGCTTTCACTGTGTTGTCTGAGAGCAAGATGAAAACTTATATTTTGTGTGCCTGAAAATGTCAGTAATTTCATACATAGTTATCTGCCCATACATGTATTTACACAATTGGCTTTCTATACATATAACTAAATTCCCATTGGACGTCTCAGATCTACCAGACCAACTAGATGAGATGTTAAAGTATGTATGTGAAAAATAGACTTTTTTACATTCCGCATAAACCTCAAAATCTAAATTTTGTCTGGACCTTGGCTTCTCTTGTAAGAGAGTTAGGCTACATGCACACAAACATTGAGGGAAAAAAAAAGCTGTGAAAAAAACAGCTTTTTACAGCAATTTTGCATCCATTTAGTAGCATTGCATGGGTACCGCCATTTTGTCATGGATCGCCGGCCCTGGATCTCATTCATGACAGCCGAAAGCATATTGAAGGCTCCCGGGCTTGTCTAGCATTCTGTTCTATCACAGGCTGCTCTATGCAGCCTGAAATAGAACAACTGGCATTTTGTATATTAACATGGTTATTCATTGCATTAGTGAACAGACCCACCTGGGGTTCAAGATCCCTAGGGGGTCTTATAATTGCAGGAAAAAAGAAAAAAAAAGTTAGAAACTATAAAATAAATTAAAAGGAAATAAAAATTCAAATCACCTTTTCCCTAGAACACACATAAAAGTTAAAAAATAATGTAAAACGCATATACATTAGTTATCCATGTGTCCAAAAACACCTCTTCTACAAACATATAAAAATATGGTGAACGCTGTAGAGGGAAAAAAAAAAAATCTAAAAAGCCAAACCACCATTTTTTCGCTGGTTACCTCTCATAATAACTTGAATGAAAAGCAATCAAAGAACAGACATAGACAGTCTCCAAAATTGTATATATAAAAGTACATCTGACCCCTCCAAAAAGACGCCTTGTGCATCCCTATAGACGGAAAAATAAAAAAGTTACAGGTGTCAGAATATGGCGACTCCAAGAAATCGTTGTTTTTTTGGGGGGTTTTTTTTGAAAAGTTTTGGATTTTTTAAAAAAAAGCTATATAAATTTAGTATCACCGTACTCATACTGACCCATAGAATACAGGTGATGTCATTTTGGCTGCACAGTGAATGCCATAACAGAGCACATAAAGTCGCACAAATTCAGTTTTTCTCCAATTCCAACCCATTCTGATTTTTTGTCCAGCTTCCCAGTACATTGTGGAGAATATCAAGTGGTATCATTATGAGGTAAAAAATATTTCTCTGACAAACATTAAGCCCTCATATGGCTCTGTGAATGGAAAAATAAAAAAAGTTAAGGATCCTGAACAGATTTTCTAAAAGGATATGTGACAATGGGCCATCCAAACTGGACCAGTCCTTTAATACATGGTATTGTTTCGTTGAGGCCAGCACACAATAGAATAATAAAGAATATGAAGGACATAACATGAAAAGTAATATTGCTTAGCAATATTTAATGGATGAAAATAATCTACCAGAAGCATTGTGGATATTAATTTTCTTTTTGAGAACCTACATGTTATGATGCAGGAAACCTCTCACATCTATCAGAGGCACATTATATGCTGTAGTTTACAACCTGTCTGCAGTCCAGTAGGTACCCGGAGAAGGATTCATTGCCTCTCCAGTCAACACAAGCTGACAGGCTTCTAGAAATAGAGATGTTTCATAAGCATGCTCTGCAGCTATAAACTCATATTGCAACAGGAGCCATAAAGAACAGAGAAATCACAGCTTTACCGAAACATCGAGATACTTTAGAAACTGCATATAGTAGCTGAGTGTTTGATCTCCCTGTAATTGTGGTTACACGAGTCATTGGGCCACCCGCAGAGCCAGATCTACAAAGATGTTCTGTGTGTTCATTCCTACTCCTAATATTGCTAAGTTACATAAACTTGATAAAAAAGTTTCTGAATTTTTCAGATAAGACTCAAACAAGTTTAGAAGGAAGCAAAGAAGATAGAAGCCAGCTGTCTCTTCGGGTTATTAGAGCCATCAACATTTTAGTCCTTTCTTATACTTTATAATGCTATAAAAGTGAATCTTAGGCTGGTTTCAAGTACTGTAAAGGGAGTCTGTCACCAGAATTCAGCATATCAATCCAGCCAGGCAGATAGATAGATTAGAGTCACCTGAATCAAATGGCGTTTTCCTCTTATGAATCGGCACCTCCAGTGCCAAAATATTTCTGTTTTTGTGCATATGCAAATGAGCTATGTGGAGCAACAAGGGTGTTTCCACTTACTACTTTGGAGCAATACCAAAGAGCTCATTTTCATATTGACAAAAACATCAATATCTTGGCAATGGAGGCACCGATTCAGAAGGGGAAAACACCATTTAATTCAGGTGACCATAATCTATCTATATGTGGACTGGTTTCTGGTGTCAGACACCCTTTAAAATGTTTTTTCAGATATGTATTACGTCTGTACCACCCACACCCTTAACTGTTCTGCTAAACAGAATTGAGGCTGTAGTTCAGTTGAACTATGTGAGCAGCAGGTATTGTGCTCACTATGTGGACCCAAAAGTTAGGATAATACAATATGTGCTCATATTTTTCACCGGAAAATGTTCATTTAGTATGCAATAAGGGCCAGATCAAGGATGGTAGAGCCACCTTACAGAATGTGTAACAATCAAATATATATAAAAGCTAAAAGCTGCCAAAATATCCTTTAGAGTTCATTCACATGACTGAGTTTCTTGGCCATGTGGTGCCAATGACCTGTGAGGAAAATAGGACACACTTTTTTTTTCTTCATGGATTGGCCTCTGGGGTCCATTGTATGGACCCAATTTACTCATAGCGTTGAATGGGTCCATAAAAAAACAGATCCACACTGATCCACTAAACACATGGTTAAGAATCAGTTTGGTCATGTGACAAACTTAATTGTTGCTGTGGAAACTATGATCAGGTACTTTGGAATTTATCATGCTCCATTCTTTGAAATAGAGATGACCAGAGGTGTCTGGCTTTGACTTAGCCCACATCACTATTTAATTATTGGGTTTCTTGTAGTTATTAGTTCAGGCAGAGGTACTGTAGTTGCTCTTTAAGAGAGTCTGTCAAAAGAACCCAGCATATTAACCCAGACCCACAGATAGATAGGTTAGGGTCACCTCAATGAAACAGCTTAGACGTAAGAGGTTAAACCAGAATACACCATTTGTTTCAATTTGATGAATATTGTGCATTTTTCACTATTTTCACTATGTTTGTACCTTTAAAATTGCAGGGTTTGTCTGCAGGAATGTAAGGTAAATGGACAGATCTAGGGGGCTAATAAGGGAATAGAGCAGTAAAGTAGCACTAGGACGGTTAACCAGGCTCACATGGAGTTCAGGTGTACTTGATAACGTGTCAACCAAGGAAGTAGACTTACCAAAATCCTGGGTTTGTGTGGGGTTAGAAAAGATAGGGCTGCATCACCCACAGAGACAGGGTGTAGGACAAGATATAAGGGCAGATTTCCCACTGGTCTGAGAGTTGCCACAGGCAGTAGGGATGGAAAGCTGTGGTCCTAGACACTGCAGTGACCAGGAAGCCTGCCAGACAGTAGAGACAAGAGGAGTGCAGCATTTGAGGAGAGAATGTAGAAGAGTAGAATGTTCTTAATACATGACAAGAGGCTAGTAAAAAGATATGGTGAAAATACTCAATGAATACATGTTTGCCCTGCACCTACTATAAGAACCTGAAGCCCCCCTCTTACATAAGCAACAAAAAGCAAAATTATCCAATGGCACCTTCAGATTATAGCTGCCTTAAATGGATTGTCCAAATTATCAAATACACCACTATTTACCTGTCCCTTCCACTGTGGACAGGTAAGTATTAGAGATGAGTGAACCTGTTCATAACAAGCCAGGTTCATTATGAATTTACCAAAAATCTTGGATTCAGATGAAATTTTTACGAGATTTTTCATGAGAACTTGGGCAGTCTCAGGGTTTTAGTTAAAAAAGACATACATTATGGCCAGGGCCAAACGTGGAATAAGCCACAGTGTTTTACAGTCACAAAAAGTGGATGGGATTCTAGCGCATCCCATCCCCACTTTGCGGTAAACACGCGCAGAGAACATGCTCTTTTGGAAATCGCAGCATGTCAATTATACCTATGCAAACGCCGGTGGTTTCCCTATAGCTATAATTGAAGCAGAAAGTCCGCAGAGGAAACCTCTGCAAACTTTCTGTTCAATGCTCTGCGGGAAGAACAGCTATGCATTGACTCTGCGGTTTTTCCAGCAGCACTTTTTTGCTGCAGGACACTACGTGGAGCCTTAGCCTAAATGTCCCACATTTGAAGTAGATAACCTGTCCTTAGGATAGTTCATAAATATCAGATCAATAGGGGTCCTACACCGATCAGCTGGTCACAACTTATACGCACATCATAACTAGAGAGCAGAGAGTCAAAAGCAGCATAGAGGCCATGCTAGGTTACTGCAGCTCAGCTCCCATTAAAGTGCAGTAACTTGGAATTGTAACTACACAATAGATGGGCTGTCTGTGTTCAGCTCGGTCCACTGTATTTTTCTACCACCTGTGAACAGCCAAGTCTTAGACCCCCACTGAACTGGCATTGATGTATTTTCCTAAGGAGAATAGGTCAACAATTTCAAAAGACTTGACAATTTTTGCAACTGTCGTTTCAAAGTGGCATCGAGTCACATGTTGTGACATGTACACATTTTACTTTTTACTTCCATTGTTTAACCTACATTGTTCTAGCTTGGGAGAGTAAAAATGTATGAATACCATATAACTGTTTGTGAAAATCTGATTAAAGAGAATTCCTTTAGTACAGGTGGAGATTTCTGCTATATCTTCATTGTTGGACATGTGGTAAAGCTCTTGATAACAAGAGGGATTTCTTTGGCACATGCAAATAGTAAGTTATTATAATCATTGATTTCTTAAAGCGCTGTGCAGATTACACTTAATGAGATTCCTTAATGGTAGAAAATATTTCTAATGAAATATCCAATTAGAGATAGATTCCAGCAGGGAAGTTCTTATTGTATATTTATTGTATGTTAACCACTTCATAGGAAACTATCAATGAGTCAGTGGAAATTTACCAAGCACAGAGATAACTACTGTAGATACACTGGTGACCTATTTTGGACTGCAGAAAGCAGATTTTTCTTTTTCATTTTAACATTTGGATGTTTAAAAAGTAATAACTTTTTATTTCCTAAGGGCTTGTTTTCAGTGGGGAGCATTATGGAGGCCCCATTTTTGGGATACATAGAGTATAATGTCTCATTTAGCTTTTATTAATTTTTGCAGAGGACTACCACAAAAATCTGTTCATTCACCACAACACACAATAGACTTAAAGGGGTTGTCCAGGCAAAAATGGACAACCCTTTTAACTTTTAAAGCAGCGGGGGCATTGAAAAAAATAAAAAAAATGCATACTCACCTGTCACCACCCCGTGGCCTCCCGCGCATCCTGTTCCTTCTGCTCCGTCGGCTTCTCCAGAGTCTCTTCCGGAGTTATTCTGAAGCCAATCAGTGAAGGGCCTGCAATGTCACTACCTGTGACATCACGGGTCCTCTTGCTGAGGCCGCTGGTTGGCCTCAGCTGGTCACCTGACCACTGAGGCCAATCAGTGGCTTCAGCAGAACTCCGGAAGAGACCCGGGGGAAGCCGCCGGAGCAGAAGAAGTGGGACACACGGGAGGACACCAGAGCAACAGGGACAGATGAGTATGCATTTTTTTTATTTTTTTCAATGCCCCTGCCTGATTTAAAAGTTAAAAGAGTGTCATTTTTGCCTGGACAACCCCTTTAAGTAAACATTGGTTTTTAGGTGAAGACTTAACATGTGACATATCTAAGTATCGAAATGCCCACAACCCAACAAACCTGTACCTGTGTAACTCCTCCAAGAAATTTTCCTTTAAAAGGAAGTCCTGATATCAAATCTCATGGTTGAGATGCATTGCAGCTGTCAAAATGTCAATATCATGTATTTATATAAAGCTTTCCCTGTTAACGGAGATTATACTTCAGTCTATGACACAAGTGATCTGAAGATCACAGGTTCAAGCCTCCTAAGGGGGCAAAAACACAGTAAAAAAAAAAAAATAAAGTTTTGAAAAATATTTGAAAAAATTTAAAGTTCAAATCTTCCCCCTTTCCATAGATTCCAAATAAAAATAAGTAAACAATTTTTTTTTTCGTCATGTGGTGAATGCCATAGTAGGAAGAAAAATTAAATTAGCTGAAGTACATTATTTTCGCTGTTTTGCCTCCCAAAAAATTTAAATAGAAAGTGACTCCCAAAATGGTATAAATACAAAGCATATCTGCACTTGTATTCCAAAATATAAAAAATTTTACAGGTATCAGAATATTGCAATTTTTTATTTTTTTTCAAAGTTTTGGATTTTTGATAAGGTGTTAAAACTATATAAACTTAGTATCACTGTAATTGCAATGACCCGCGGAATATAGGTAACATGTTTGGCTCCACAGTGAAGGCTGTAAAACAAAGCCCATAAGAAAATGGTGTAAAATTTGTTTATTTTTTTCTATCTTCAATTTATACCATATGTTCCATATTTTTTCTCTCCCTATCCATCTTTCTCGTGCCATTTCCACTTTCTCCTGTACTTCTAAACTATCATCTGTGCCGGCTCAGGGCATGCTATAGTTTTTATTAGTAACATTTTAGGCTAGGTTCACACATCCGCCGGGGGATCTGAACGACAAAGAGCCCATCTGCTAAACCAGTGGTTTCCAGCGGACACCCGCAGATCCACATAGACTATAATGGAATCCGCCAGGTTTTAGTCGGGTTTATACTGAAACCAGCAGAGAGAAAACTCCTTCGTGCAGGACTTTTCTCTCCGACGATTTTCACAGATGTGAACAAAGCCTTAGGGATACATATCCCTTTACAGATATTATAGATTCTTTGGATAATGAAAAGTTATGAAATATGTCACTACACTTTCTGTATCCACTTCTTGCAGTTTTTAAGATCTCTGCTTGCTGTCATTCAATTTATTGTTTACTTCCTAAGGATAACACACAGCTGCCCATTAACAGCAAACACTGTACACTCTAATGGGAGCCCATAGTCATTATATTGCCTGGAAACAAAGTTGATTGTGATTATATGCACTCATTGACAAAAAAAAAAAACACCAAGAAGAAATTGATCGAATGGAAGGAAACTTCATATGTGTGAATGTAATGATGATATATGTAAATGATTACAATATTAGAGTGAAAAGGAACAATTGAAAGACTGCTCTGTTAACCTGTTGGGCTACCTCTAGCGTGGTTTCAAGATGAGAAACAGTTGGGCATGAAGGTATACAGCTTCTGTATGGTATCCTGCTGCACATTTGCCCACAGATGTTGCAGTCTTACTTGTAGATCCTGCACACTTGTAGTTTGCGGAAGCTGGTGTCTATTAAATGCTTGACATTCAATAAATTTGGTGACCAAGCAAGGTAGGCCAAGGAAGTGTTACAATCCAGTGCAGACATCACTGGTAAAACTTTGCAGTGTGTGGCATCCTGCTGAAAAATGCCAGTTGGAGGCCCTGCCAATGAGAGACAACACATGTGGCCGCAGAATGTCCTGGATATATCAGATATATGGATATACCCTTCGTATCATTACTAGGATTGATCAATTGTCATATGTGATAGCTTCCCAGATGATCTGATCAGCAATTGGGGCAATGTGTTGCTTCACAGCAAAGGCAGCCTTGAAGTGTTCACCATAAGATGCCAGTACTCAAACTTGACCATTTTGAGATCCCAAAGAGAACCTGGAAGTCATCACTAAAGACAATATGGTTCCAGTCTGTAGCAATCCATATTTCTTGTTCTTGATTCCACTGCAAATGAAGATGACAGTGGCTAGCTGTCCATGATGGGATATGTGATGGGTGCCATGACAACAAGTTTCCTTCTGCTAAATGCCTAGAAAAGGTCCAGGCAGAGACATGGGTGTGTAGTGAAGGTGCTACCTTTGTCTGCACGGTGAACAAGGAAATTCTGAGAGCTGCTTGTGCTTGTTGGCAGAGGTCTCTTTTGGTGGTCTGTCTGGACCATTCGGAGCCTGTTTGCTGTGTATGCATACCACTCACTCCAACACCTCCTAACAGCTAGGACTAAAGAGCCTATATTGGTGGGCAATTTATCAAAATGATCACCCTCCTTCTCTTAGTCCAGTGATATGCCCATTCTCAAACTCTATGTATGTCGTAAAGGCATATCTAGCAGTCAACAACTTTGAGGTACACTACCCAAAAGTAGCCTCTGAGATCCTTCTTATAGGGTATTGCAAGAAGCACTTTTACTCCCTCTTGTGGCAAGACCCAGTGCCTAATCAGACTGCACCTGTAATTTTTTATATACAGTCATATGAAAAAGTTTGGGCACCCCTATTAATCTTAATCATTTTTAGTTCTAAATATTTGGGTGTTTGCAACAGCCATTTCAATTTGATATATCTAATAACTGATGGACAAAGTAATATTTCAGGATTGAAATGAGGTTTATTGTACTAACAGAAAATGTGCAATATGCATTAAACCAAAATTTGACCGGTGCAAAATTTGGGTACCCTTATCATTTTATTGATTTGAATACTCCTAACTACTTTTTACTGACTTACTGAAGCACAAAATTGGTTTTGTAACCTCACTGAGCTTTGAACTTCATAGCCAGGTGTATCCAATCATGAGAAAAGGTATTTAAGGTGGCCAATTGCAAGTTGTTCTCCTATTTGAATCTCCTCTGAAGAGTGGCATCATGGGCTCCTCAAAACAACTCTCAAATGATCTGAAAACAAAGATTGTTCAACATAGTTGTTCAGGGGAAGGATACAAAAAGTTGTCTCAGAGATTTAACCTGTCAGTTTCCACTGTGAGGAACATAGTAAGGAAATGGAAGACCACAGGGACAGTTCTTGTTAAGCCCAGAAGTGGCAGGCCAAGAAAAATATCAGAAAGGCAGAGAAGAAGAATGGTGAGAACAGTCAAGGACAATCCACAGACCACCTCCAAAGAGCTGCAGCATCATCTTGCTGCAGATGGTGTCACTGTGCATCGGTCAACAATACAGCACACTTTGCACAAGGAGAAGCTGTATGGGAGAGTGATGTGAAAGAAGCCGTTTCTGAAAGTACGCCACAAACAGTCACCTGAGGTATGCAAAAGCACATTTGGACAAGCCAGCTTCATTTTGGAAGAAGGTCCTGTGGACTGATGAAACAAAGATTGAGTTGTTTGGTCATACAAAAAGGCGTTATGCATGGCGTCCAAAAAACACAGCATTCCAAGAAAAACACTTGCTACCCACTGTAAAATTTGGTGGAGGTTCCATCATGCTTTGGAGCTGTGTGGCCAATGCCGGCAGCGGGAATCTTGTTAAAGTTGAGGGTCGCATGGATTCAACTCAGTATCAGCAGATTCTTGAGAATAATGTACAAGAATCAGTGACGAATTTGAAGTTACGCCGGGGATGGATATTTCAGCAAGACAATGATCCAAAACACAGCTCCAAATCTACTCAGGCATTCATGCAGAGGAACAATTACAATGTTCTGGAATGGCCATCCCAGTCCCCAGACCTGAATATTATTGAACATCTGTGGGATAATTTGAAGCGGGCTGTCCATGCTCGGCGACCATCAAACTTAACTGAACTGGAATTGTTTTGTAAAGAGGAATGGTCAAAAATACCTTCATCCAGGATCCAGGAACTGATTAAAAGCTACAGGAAGCGACTAGAGGCTGTTATTTTTGCAAAAGGAGGATCTACTAAATATTAATGTCACTTTTCTGTTGAGGTGTCCATACTTTTGCACCGGTCAAATTTTGGTTTAATGCATATTGCACATTTTCTGTTAGTACAATAAACCTCATTTCAATCCTGAAATATTACTGTGTCCATCAGTTATTAGATATATCAAATTGAAATGGCTGTTGCAAACACCCAAATATTTAGAACTAAAAATGATTAAGATTAATAGGGGTGCCCAAACTTTTTCATATGACTGTATCTGCCTGATACATAACCAGATGCCGAGTTTTGCAGCAATCCGACATTTCTACACGGGTGTGTTATTTTTTGTTATTAATGAGTATTTTTTTTCTTATAGAATGATAAACTTTTCAAACAGTTCTCCAGACTTTTGTTGAATATTTTATAGTAACGCAACTTCTTCCCCCCACCGGACAAATGTTCTTGTAACATTTTACCGTTCTACATTGATATAATGTAAATAAACAAATGTAGAACAAATACTTCCGAATTGAAGTCTAGGAAAATCCCTTTAGGATGTGGAAGGCAATCTAAACACAAAGTTACTCAGCTTTGAATAATGATTAATTCTAAATGCATAAATGAAAAATGTACCTTAAAAACATTAAAGAGGTTTTCCCCAATTAAAATATTGAAAAGCAATATATGGTCTGAGACCTAGAACCCCCACCAATCTGATATCAATAGGTGCTGAAACTATACAGGTTATGAAGCTAGAAGCAGATAGGTCTGGAGATTGTGTAGTGGGCATACCAAGCTATTGTAGTTCAGCTCCCATTCTCTTTAATAGGAGTTGAGCTACAGTAGTCTGGCATGCCCACTACACAATCAGCTCATCGGCAGAGGTGTCGGGTGTTGCACCCTAATATTGAAGACCTATCCTGAGGGTAGTTCATAAGTATCTTAATCCCAGAAAACTGCTTTAGGCCAAGGACCCATGTTTTTCCTGCAGTGCTTTTCACAGAAAGTCCGCAGAGGTTTCCTCTGCGGACCTTCTGCTTCCATTATACCTATAGGGAAATCGCCAGCATTTCCGTAGATATAATTGACATGCTTCCTTTCACTAGAATCCTATCCACTTTACAGTGACTGTAAAATGCAGCGGTTTTTGCAACAGTGCTTACGCCACATGGGGCCCTGGCCTTAACATAACAACTTGTAGCAATTGTTTTTATACACTGCAGCCCTGGTTTGCAAAAATTGCAGTATAGAAGCATGGATAAAGTATTAGGGTAAAATAAGATTTTGATCTTTCTGGATTTTGCTGAACCGTTTAGCCTATGTATTGAAAAAGGTGAAATCTACAACATAAATCCAGAGGAACAAATTTGGACTGAACCAAATCTGAGAACGATTTAATCAAATCGGAGAGTGGTTTGATCAAATCTGACCCCAAATTAATTTGTCCATTTCCACTCTGTTTTGTTTTAAATTCTGTTTTTATTAAGTTTAACATCGTACATGTACATAGTCAACATATTACTGCTGCATATAATGAGAAACATGGCACAAACAACATGAAGTACAAGAGTACAAAAGTCTTAGAAAAATATATATTAACAAGTCAGATAACAATTCAAACACTTCGGAAAATGTCAAAGTAATGGAAGTGAGTAGCGTTGGTTTTTGCTACTGGACTATAGGGGGGGTGACGGCAAGTATAAATTCTGATTAGATTATGACAGAGTAAGGATGGTTTCATTCCACAGTTATATGAGTGTCTGTCTGAAGGTCAGCCAGGGGGTCCATGTTTTAAGGAAGGTGTTTCTGGTCATTCTTTTCCAGTGTACTAGCTCCTCCATTCGGCATATATCATTTACTTTGGATACCCATTGTGGCAGAGGTGGGGGGGGGGGGGGTAAGGTATCTCTACAGTGCACCGGTATTAGTAGCTTTGCTGCGGTTATGAGATGAGTGGTTTTCCACTCTGCATAGTACCTGTGGACACAAAACAATTTCTAACTAAGAATACAGGTAGATGTAGCAATGTGTGCCACTACACTGATAACACACAAAAAACATTGAAATCAATTGAAATAATGCTATATAAGTGAATCTTAGGCTGCTTTCAAGTACCTTAAAAGGAGTCTGTCACCAGAACTCAGTATATCAACCTAGCCCTGCAGATAGATAGTTTAGCATCACCTGAATCAAACAGTATTTTTCCTTGTGAATCAGTGCCTCTATTCTCGAGAGATCACTTTTTGTTGCCAATATGCAAATGAGTCCAAATATGCAAAATTGCTCCAAAGAGGTAAGTGGCAGCACTCTCATTGTTCCAAAGATCTCATTCAGGTGACCCTAAACTATCTATCTGCGGGTTCCGGTGATAGACACTCTTTAAAGAGGACTTTCCATCACCTACAACAAGTCCAGATCTTTACATCAATTAATATGTGCTGCTTCACTGATGCTGGCACAGTTGGAATTTTTTCTCTAGTCCCGAGCAATCACTGTTGTTAGTTTTGGTGCCTGATATGCTATTATATTCATTTCACTTAAAATAGGCGGAGAGAAAATTCCCGCAAGCAGGACTTTTATCTGTGCCGTTTTTGCCAAAAACCCAGCGGACCCCATTATAGTCTATAATGTGTGTCCGAGTGTAACCGCTTTTTAAACAGATAGGGTTTCCATTTTTTAAGACCCCAAGAAGACTCGAAGGCCAGAAACTCGAACGCTTGTGTAAATCTAGCCTTAAACAGTACATCAGGCGCAAAAACTAACTGCGAATCAGTGGAGCAGCACCTATTTACCTGTCCTAAGAACTTGAATTGGTGGAAATGGTAAAACAGATAACACTGTACAGTATAGATAACACATTAAAGTACTTGTAATGTTAAACTTTGATACAAAATGTAAGCATTGCAAAGTGCAATTGATGATTACAAAGGTGGAAATTGCTTTTAAAGGGAGTCTACCCCCCATCCCCCAAGCATATTCAACTGCTACCACTGCATTATACAGCCCATTACAGTGATAAATAATATAACTGTATTGTGAATGTCACTGTTTAGATTAGTTAGTGGTAGTTAAGATGGTATGGGTCTTAGTGGCAAGAGATATGCTCCAGGGAACTGAACGCCCAACCCCAGTGCACCAACTTCCTAATTTGCATAAGACTTCAAAGTAGTTTTTCTCCAGATCTACAAAAATGACATACATAACAAAGGTTAATTGTTTATCATTGTAATGTGCTCTGTAACACGGTGGTAATAGCTAAATATGCTTTGGGGAGGTGGTGGACTCCCTTTAAGCTCTTCCATTGCTATTTTAGCAATTCTACTTACTGGAACTCACGTTGCATTGTAGTAGAAACACCTGCGAATACCCATTGATTGAAGATAAATGAACATCTGGCTCAGCAAACCAGACTCTACAAGCTCTGCTCTTCAGTGACATCGAAATGATCCATCATGTCAGGAGTGAGTATCCCCAAAACAAAAGCGGTCCCAGAAGTTGTTTTTTATGGTTCTGATAACTGAGGGATGGGGTCCTCAAAATGAAGTACTAATGAATTTCTCCTGTCACGGTGAGTGCAGAAATGATGTTTTAGATTAATATGACCTTGAAAATACTGTAGCTATGATCATCATGGAATAGCTCGATGTGAATTTGTAAATGTGATAAAGCACAGATGTCACCCTGTCCTGGCTTACGGCCATTGTCTGACAATGGTATTCTTGTCTCAGAGCCCAACTCTATTTCTGCAAACTCCAGTTGTTTTTGATATGTAATGAGGTGCATCTGGAGAAGGCTGAATTGCTTTTCTCTCCAAAATAATCCATTCCGGGGAGCAGCGAGTGTGGGATTTGCTTGCGCTGTTTCTCCTTTTTCATATACATCAAGGTTTTTTTGGCAGATCACTCTGTAGACCTATAACCTCACTTGTTATTCAGACAAATTAAGCACTTAACTTTGCTGTGCTGTCTC
The DNA here is from genome assembly GCA_947044405.1 of Leptodactylus fallax. Taxonomy (NCBI): domain Eukaryota; kingdom Metazoa; phylum Chordata; class Amphibia; order Anura; family Leptodactylidae; genus Leptodactylus; species Leptodactylus fallax. The sequence continues at coordinate 3,227,394 of CAMRHE010000201.1, read as the reverse complement.
TCTGCCCTTTTTTTCTTCCAGAATAAATTCCCTGGAAAAAAATATGTGCTGCGCCAGAGTGCAATGTTTGTGTAAATAAGAACTGAAGGGCATATTTCTTGAGCAAATAAAACTTGTTAGAAACCTCTTTAACTACATGACCATTAAACTGAGCCAATTATTTACCGAGCTGGTGAAATGAAGCTTCAACCAAGTTGGTAATAAAAAGACCCAGAGGGCGTTAAAGTTGTTATCGCGCTGTCAAAATTTCTCCCTAGAATGTAAATGTATTGCCACTTTGGTCTTTGCAGAATGCCTGGTAAGGTCCTGTGGCTAATCAATAAAGTTGGGCAGGCGGCCAATGATCGAGTCTTCAGCTTATGTTACAAGTAAGAAAAATGGGTGTCTAATGCTTAAGCCTTGCGGAATTCCTCTGATAGAAGTGAAAGGTTTATATGAGCATTAAAACGAACCTTAATTATACTGTACATGAGAGTGCGATAAAAGTCAGCCTTATGTCAATAGTTCTGTTACCCTTATGGGAACGCATTTCAGGGTCACTGGAAATAACACTATCTATACTCAGTACTATTATGAATTCCTAAAATAATGCTACAAGCTTCAACATGTCCTTCATACAGCGGTGTCCACCCTTATCTTTGACTGAATTTGGTTAAAGCCTCCAATATGTCACAAGACAAATTTGATATATCACAACCTGCTAACAAAACCCTTGACTAGCTGCAGTTCACAACACAACTACTGGGTGGTGAAATATAGACATATATAGGATAGATATCTTGTGACATAGTATCACAAAATTATATATATATATATATATATATATATATATATATATATATATATATATAATTTTTATTTTTTTTTTTTTTTTTAAGCTGGTCATATTGTGCCTCACATGTCAGAATATGTTGATCCAATAGGAAAGGTTATGGGGAACTTATTCTATTGGGCTAGGAAACTTACCATCGTAGAATGGACAGGAGTCATAGCCAAGGAATTGTACCCTTTAAAGGAAATCTGTCACTAATTTGGACCCTACCAAATTGCCAATATCACTAGATAGGTAACAAGTAAATGATTAATGCATATGATGGTCATTAGAAGAACTATCGATAAAGGGTCTTAGAGAGAAGCTGTTTTGAAGAATTTAGTCTTAAAGGGAGTCTGTCATCAATTTGGACCCCTTCAAATACCACTAAATGGATGATGAATAAACAACTTTATAAACCTACAATGCCAACCATGCTAGCTTGACATAGAAAATGAAGTTTTCGTCACTTATCCTCATTTTATTTTTCAATTAGGTATCAAGTATCCGTTGAGGATTCCATACCTGGTGATGTGTCCTGGACTGTTGACTGTACACCTTTGAAAACTCCACTTTGGTGATGTGACTGTACTTTTTGCTTACAAGCAATAGCATTGGCTTTTCCCAACATCATATGCTGAATGATCTGTAAATCCTTGACACTGGAAAAAGGGAAAACTAGAACAATCACTCAAGAGCAAAGTGGAGAGAGTTTAGAGAGTTGCCGACAAGAATCCAGCATATTTCACCCTTTGGGAAATGCCCAGAAGACACTTGACATCTAGTTAGTTTATGGTGCAGGAGTGATTACAACTTGATTTTCTCAATTATCCTAACATTTCAATGGGCAACAAAGATACAATGGGGGAATTTACTATTCCCCCAATTCCAGAAAACTGATGGGGATAGTTATGGCGCATATTTGGTACCTTAATGTGCCAAAGATGCGCCACTTCCCTCTTTCTGTGCCCTGCTCACCACTTTCTACAAAGGTGGGCTGAGTGGGGAGGAGACCAATGTAGGCTGTGGCGGGGATGCCTTGGCCCAACAATTTACCATAACTCATGCCAGAAAACTGTGTGAGTTATATAGGAAATCTATGCCAGTTCCTGACTGGCATAGATCTCCATACTGGTGTATTGGAGTGATCTTGAATTATTATGAGGCCAGAGCTTCTTGATAATTCAGGGTTAGTTATTACCAATTGGGGACTTCATTAGGATTGAACAACAGTGAAATTCTTCCAAGTATGTTTAACATTGTTTTTGTCATCAGCTATCTAGTTTACAAGTTTTAGTGATTTTGTGGGGTCTGGTGAGAGACTGAACTGTGCATAAGAGCTTCCCTCTGAGACTCTATACAGCTAAATCTATAGAGTTGAACCCTCCAGTCTTAAAAGAAACCCCTACCCCTTCTCATGACTGCCACAAGTCAGCATTGCAACTGTATACTGTAAATATAATTTACATGGGCATATATTTCATCCTAATAATGGCAGCAGAGCTTTCTGTAAATGTGTACATATATCTAGTCACTACTGTTTTGAGCCAAATGAAATAGAAAGAGCTATTTAACATTATATTAAATGTCACGGGAGTAGTTTCATGCCCTCTTGCAAGAAAATGATCGTACATCTTCTTTATGATAGCTGTCAAGTTCGCTGGACTTGCATATTGTTAACACATTCCTACTGTTGTCCATTAACCTAAGCACAATTTTGAAACACAATAAATATGTAAGATTTCATTATTATACAGCTTTTTATATCCTCTGATTTTTTTTTTTATAACTTTGAGTAAATTTGTATTTTTTTTTGCTGATAGTATGAATACTAGAAATGTGTGAACGGACACGTACCAAGCTAGGTTTGACCCAAATATTCCAAATTGTTTACTAAACCGAATAAATGGAGAATCATCTTGGCCAAACTAAAATGGCCACCGCATAATGCTCTGGGGTCTTCAGACCGCAGAGTATAATAGGTGGAGGCCCAGGGGAGGTGAAAAAAATGAAAAAAAAAAAAAATTCATATTCACCTTTCCTTACTTCTTTTGGGCCTCCTTGCAGTGACAGTCGCTCTCCGGGGTCACTGCTGAGGCCTGTGATTGGGCCACCAGCGGTCACATGGACATGCTGAACATCATGACTCTTGGCGTTCTCATATTACCACTGAGGCCCAATCACAGGCCTCAGCAGTGATCTCGGGCACATGACGTTACCAAGGAGACACTGAACACTGCGAGAAGCCCCAAAAGAGGTAAGGAAAGGAGAGTATGAAGGAATTTGTTTTACTTTTTACACCACCCCGGGGCCTCCACCTATTATACTCTGGGATCTGAAGAGGCCCCAGAGTATAATAATGTCACTTTCACCCTGATATAACTTCGGTTCTTTTTGTCTTAGAGTTAGAAATTGGATACATAGATTTGTATCGATCCAAAACTAATCTTGGACCTGAGCCACCTGAACCCGAAACTAAAAAATCCTGAGAGATTCACCCATTCGCGGTTAAGAAATCCCAACTAGTAGCGAAGCAAATGTTATGTAGAAAGTTACTCCATCAGTCAAGATTTCTTGTACCATGACGGTTCAATGTAGGGGTTTGGAGCAGCCATCCAACATAGCTGGTGGATACTGGTGACTGAATACAGCATGTTGATTTCTTAGACAGCTATTGAAGGTATATGGTCACCATTACATAGGATTACTCAGCTGGATGGAAGCTGGTCTTTATTTTCTGTCTATGACCAGTGACACAAAAGTGATTGTAAGATTCTACTTCAATGATATGTGACAAAGAGTCAAATAATGTCTGAAAAGATATATGGGTTATGGTTTCCAGGGTACCTTATATTATTTCCCAAATTACTACACCATCACAAGAGTGTTGAAATCTGCTGATTGTGGATAATCCTTAATTCAGTGACATAGTGTTTCTTCTTGTTTTAGTAACCAGACAAATGACCTCTCCTAGAGCCTAAGGCTTCTTTCTTTAGAAATGATATTACTGGAGGCACTTTAAGGAAAAAGCACCCATTCCTGATATTGGTAGCGGTATTATATTTACCTGTTTATCCGCACATACATCTAAATGAGTCTCCTGCTGCTGTAAACTGTCTGACTTTTGTTAGCTCTTGAATAATTCTTCATCTCTCCACAGTCCTTATGGTAATATATGTTGTTTGTAAATTTTTATAGTTTGCAGTAAATCTAGGACAAGCATTAAAATAAAAGAAGCACTTATATTAACATTGACAGATTTCTGCACCAGAAAGAAAACAGGTTGAAGCATCTCAAGGCACAATGATGACTATAAGATTGAAAGCCATAGAGAAAAGTGGCAAGGGATGTATTTGGCCAAGAACACAGGGGAAAAAGCCAATATTCTATGTGTACGCCTGGCAGCAGGAACAACTGATGTTTTATATTGAAGAAAAAAAAAAGATATACTGTCTATCTATCTATTTATCTTTCTGTATGTACAGTGTGTGTGTGTGTGTATATATATATATATATATATAGTATTGCACACTTTACAAAGTCTATATATAGTATAGTAAAGTACATTTTACAAAGTCTCTGCAAAGTGTGAATACAGTACTTAACTTTCTTCCTTGGAAGTATTAAATCATTCTTATTCATCTAGCTCCTGTTTGCATTAATAAATGGATTTGTAAAACTATGTATGAACAACTGAAAGGGGTCAGCTGAGTTTTACTCCATCTGTATAGGTGGTGAAAACCTGCACAAGACTGCGGCATTAACATATAAGGGAGTAAGGAATTGCACCAAGGGTCATGGAAATATAATGGATGACAAACAAACTCTCCGCAGTAGTGTACATGGACATGAGGACACTATTTGCAAAGATAAAAATGGGTCCCATTCTGGTTAATATATGGTAGTTAATAATAACAAACCCCTAACAATCCAAGATAGGAAGGCTTAGTGTTTCTGACCCCCATATCCTTGTTTGATGGACCTGTATAAAGGGAATTCCCATAGAAGATTTGTAGACAACATTTTTAGCTGGATCTTGTCACAATCTAATGACTATATGACTATATCAGTTGGTCTCTACTTTATTTTAGGGAAATGTAAATATAAAACTTTATTTCATACATATTCTATTGTTTTATTACTGAGATAAATATTGTTACAAATATATCTCACTGACATCCGGTTTTTTGTCATATTTCCATATAGAGAATACTTCATGCAATATCTTAAACCAACCACAATGACCCCTAAATCATAGTAAACTGCAACTTTCAGACAGCAGCTTCTTCAGACACCATCAACCTTTAAATCCTCGACAGACCCCAGAAGACCAAGAGCAGGCCTCAAATCTCAGATCAGCCAGCCCTACTTGCCTTACCTTTGATAGACCATGTTTACAGAGTTCTCCTGTTCTCCTTGCCAAGTCTATACTATAAAGCCTTAAACAATGAAAAGGCTAAATGCTAAGTGGTCTCCCAATTTCTTAGAGTGGTTTAAACACTGGAAAGGCGAAAGGCTAGCAGACAAAACTAGTCTAAAGTCCCACATGTGTGCCACAGTGATGTGCCAGATGGAGGTGCACACCTGATTCTCGCTTGATACTCCTGGTGCATACACAGAAAGAAGAAGAATCCAGGGAACGTAAAGTACACCCAGGTGGACAATGTGTGTTCCAGAATTAAGAGCACTTGGCCATTATTCGTATAGCCATGGTGCTTGTACAGGATTTCTGTAAAGCTGAGTAGTGATGTCCCTATACTCAGGGATGTCAACACCGGCAGGGGGTGTGGAAAGCTTGACTTTATAAGCTAGTGATTTGCACATTAAATAAAATGTCTTTTATCACACATTACAGCAAGGATGGCCATAAGAAGGGGATAGTTTTCACAATCTTCAGCTGCTTTATAAGGGACAGGGGCTGATTTAGAGTGTGAATTCTTACTGGCAGGTTCCCTTTAAACCACTGGAAACTCGGAGTAGAACCCAAAGCATTGGGCTATCAGGTAAGCATACATACAGTGCTGGCCAAAAGTATTGGCACCCCTGCAATTCTGTCAGATAATACTCAATTTCTTCCAGAAAATGATTGCAATCACAAATGCTTTGGTAATAATATCTTCATTTAATTTGTCATCAATGGAAAACCACAAAAAGAATCGTCAAAAAGCCAAATTGGATATAATTCCTCACCAAACATAAAAAAGGGGGTGGACAAAAGTATTGGTACCCTTTGAAAAATCATGTGATGCTTCTCTAATTTGTGTAATTAACAGCACCTGTTACTTACCTGTGGCACCTAACAGGTGGTGGCAATAACTAAATCACACTTGCAGCCAGTTGAAATGGATTAAAGTTGACTCAACCTCTGTCCTGTGTCCTTGTGTGTACCACATTGAGCATGGAGAAAAGAAAGAAGACCAAAGAACTGTCTGAGGACTTGAGAAGCAAAATTGTGAGGAAGCATGAGCAATCTCAAGGCTACAAGTCCATCTCCAAAGAACTGAATGTTCCTGTGTCTACCGTGCGCAGTGTCATCAAGAAGTTTAAAGCCCATGGCACTGTGGCTAACCTCCCTAGATGTGGACGGAAAAGAAAAATTGACGCGAGATTTCAACGAAAAATTGTGTGGATGGTGGCTAAAGAACCTCGACTAACATCCAAACAAGTTCTAGCTGCCCTGCAGTCCGAGGGTACAACAGTGTCAACCCGTACTATCCGTCGGCGTCTGAATGAAAAGGGACTCTATGGTAGGATACCCAGGAAGACCCCACTTCTGACCCAGAGACATAAAAAAGCCAGGCTGGAGTTTGCCAAAACTTACCTGAGAAAGCCAAAAACTTTTTGGAAGAATGTTCTCTGGTCAGATGAGACAAAAGTAGAGCTTTTTGGGAAAAGGCATCAACATAGAGTTTACAGGAAAAAAAAAGAGGCCTTCAAAGAAAAGAACACGGTCCCTACAGTCAAACATGGCGGAGGTTCCCTGATATTTTGGTGTTGCTTTGCTGCCTCTGGCACTGGACTGCTTGACCGTGTGCATGGCATTATGAAGTCTGAAGACTACCAACAAATTTTGCAGCATAATGTAGGGCCCAGTGTGAGAAAGCTGGGTCTCCCTCAGAGGTCATGGGTCTTCCAGCAGGACAATGACCCAAAACACACTTCAAAAAGCACTAGAAAATGGTTTGAGAGAAAGCACTGGAGACTTCTAAAGTGGCCAGCAATGAGTCCAGACCTGAATCCCATAGAACACCTGTGGAGAGATCTCAAAATGGCAGTTTGGAGAAGGCACCCTTCAAATCTCAGGGACCTGGAGAAATTTGCCAAAGAAGAATGGTCTAAAATTCCAGCAGAGCATTGTAAGAAACTCATTGATGGTTACCGGAAGCGGTTGTTCGCAGTTATTTTGTCTAAAGGTTGTGCTACCAAGTATTAGGCTGAGGGTGCCAATACTTTTGTCCGGCCCAGTTTTGGAGTTTTGTGTAAAATGATCAATGATTTGACTCTTTTTTTTCATTCTCTTTTGTGTTTTTTCATTGCAAGCAAAATAAATGAAGATATTATTACCAAAGCATTTGTGATTGCAATCATTTTCTGGAAGAAATTGAGTATTATCTGACAGAATTGCAGGGATGCCAATACTTTTGGCCAGCACTGTATACTAGGATGCCATTGACTTACCAATACCTGCAGTATGTTTGCTTAAGAACATTACAGTTTATCAAATCTATAGTATATACAGCTGTTGTTCATCAATACCCCCTGTCTAAACCCTTATTATAATACCGCCAGTGGTCTCAGGTTAGGTGTTTCAATTAGTTTGGATCCTGCCGTAACATAAACTGAACTTTCATGTGTTTTGTTATTTCTTTATTTTAATAAAATGAGTTTTTGTTAATAGAGAAAAGATTATTGGTGCTTAATTTCTCATATTTGTATATGTTTTTTTTTTTTCTCTTTTATCAACCCACAAACGAAGTAGTAATTATGTCATACAGGAAGAGAGGATTTTTAATTCCGTCTTTTATAATTCACAGCAGTTTTGTTTTTACCAATCTCTTCTAAACAAGCCCCTTTAGTTAATCTCCCACAGACTTTGATAATTGCAAATCCTTTATCAGAGTCTAACGGTGACTTGTTACAAAGCAGAAAACAGACTTTTTGAAATCTCAGCACCGGGAAGGCCCCATAGAGTGACTGAATTTAACAGTGCGCTTCTATGGCTTGTATACTTATGCTAAATTATATTTATTAGCTTTTTGCAGTTGCCTACAATCCGCTGCAGTAAAGAGGCTGCTCCTCATATGGTATAGTTCTGATATAATAAGAACATAATAGATAATACAGGTGGCCAATGACCAGACCTGCAGGTTCCAGTGGCAAAGACTGTGTAGGTGCCAGTGCTTGACGTTTAAAGCAAAAACGCATCAACTGAACTACCATTTTTGGGAAACTGGAACCTAGTTTATATTGTAGATTTCATGTTAGAGAAGATTGGCACAAGGCTCAGGAACAGAGAAGGGCAAGTGCTAATGGTGCACTGTGTAGCCAACTCTGGGTTCCCCAAGCAGATGTAGCAAACTCTGGGTTCCCCAAGCAGATGTAGCCAACATCATTATTATTGATACCATGTACTATTGTGTTAGCATATCGCACGTATGCCATTTAAATTGCTCATAAAGTTAACATGGGCTACACCAAAATATACCAAATAATGTACCGAATATATGTTTAGAATGCAAACTTAATTTTATAGCATACTGAATGCTGGTTTGCTTCTTGCTAGATCTGTTTACTGGGGGAATGGAGTCCCTTTTGTCACCCCAGAGATAAGTTAGAGACGACTGTCTATTCATGTGGCTCTATCCATTGTAGTGTATGGGAATTAGGAAATGTCAGACTGCTACAATAATGCTAATAATCTTCAATGGAGAGAATCACATCCATACTATATATGATTTCTTCTAGCTGGAGAGCCGACTTGGGGGAGGAGGGGACCTTCATTATTCCAGTTGGTGGCATTTCTGGAAGTGAAACGTACACCTATCAGACATTTATGGCATATATGTTTAAAGGGATTCTATCATTGGGAAAGGCATTTTTCAATAACACCACATCGTAATAGCCTTTAGAAAGGCTAGTCTTCTCCTACCTTTATTTTTCTGCTCTGTGTCGCCATTTCTGAGAATTTTCTTTTTTCTTCTGTATGCAAATGAATCTTTAGAAAGCACAGGGGGCATTCCCTGTGCTCAAAGAAGACACTCTTCTGAAGATCTAGCGCCGCCTCTCTCTTCTTCTGCTGATACCACTCCGCTGCGTCATCAACTGCCGAGTCTCTGTTCGGAATCCAAATCCACATGAAAATGCCCGGCTGGACATGCGCAGTCGGGTCTGCCGACTGAGCAAGCATGGGATTTGAATTACAAACAGAAATTTGGCAGCTGATGACGCGGCGGAGAGGCATCAGCAGAAGAAGAGAGAGGTGGCGCTGGATCTTTGGAAGAGCGTCTTCTTTGAGCACAGGGATGACCCTGTGCTTTCGGAGCACAGGGGGAACGCCCCCTGTGCTTTCTGAAGACTCATTTGCATACAGAAGAAAAAAGAAAATTCTCAGAAATGGCGGCGTGGAGCAGAAAAGTAAAGGTAGGAGAAGAATAGCCTTTCTAAAGGCTATTATGGCGTGGTGTTATTGAAAAATGCCTTTCCCAAAGATAAAATCCCTTTAATATGCCATAACAGTATTAGCTGGGAATATGTTCAATTTGGTAATGTAGCCTTTGGGCCAAACAAAGATTGTGCACTCCTGCTTTAATGACATATCAGGGTTGCCACATTATCAAATATTCTGGACATCCATATAAGGTACAACATTATTGAAAGGACATCATAGACATTGGAAATACATAGACCGTCCAGGTCTACCAGAGTGGGAGCTACTGCATTTGGTTAGCGGCTGTGCTTGTTATCACAGCTCAGTCCATTCACTTGACTAGGACCATTCACGTGACCAATGAATGTGACTTCACATAGTCTGTGAAGAGGAAGTGATGCTCAGGGAGTGCCACTGCCGCATCAAAATAATGATCCATGGGGGTCCCCCTTGGATCTTCATTTGATGACTTATCCTAATGATAGGTCATTAACTAAATAACGGTCCAAAACAGATTCAGATGGATGACTATTCATTCATATAGAGATCAATATTTACATACAGATCTTTTGTGTATTTTTTGGGATGGACACAAAACTATAGTATACTATGTTTGTGTGGATAGAAACAAATACTTTTTTAACATTGATCTCCATGTAAATGCAAGGCCATCTGTTTTTCAGATGTAAAAACGTGATGTGAATGGACCCTAACATTGCAGCATGATATCAGGCCACCTTTTGACATTTTGACATTATCCAAAGAGGACATGTCCTTCATAAAGTTGAATTGATGGTGAGCAATACCATATTATTATCACTGCCATTACCTATGTAGATAAACTAAACTATACAAGAACACAAGCAAAAAGTTCTTAAAAGTTTAATTACTAAGTCAATTAAGTTCTCTTCGTACCCAGAGGCTGACTTGGATGAGAAGACAGGTTTGGACAGATGAATAACATCCTGTACCTCCCTGAATTTTGCCTCCTTTTTTCATGCATTCATTACTTCCGCTGTGTTGAATAACAGCTAAAAATGAATTCTCATGAAAAGCTCAGTGACATCATTTTTGGTTGAGACATTCTAGAAAGCTGTCATACTTGAACATCATATCAATTTAAGACGTCCCTAGAGTTTGCGATAATTAAAGTCATTTTTTCCATTGCCAATCATTTAATTCTAAAGTGTATCATCTTTCTTGTTCAACAAGACTTTCTGTTTGGCAAGTGCAGTGAAAATCAAAAGCGCATAGGCGATCATTGTCTGCAAACAGAAGCAGTGTGTGTTCCCAGGGTCTCCGATGAATTGCTTGTTTTGCTTAAAACTAACTTTCAAACACAAAAGACGGAGCTGAGTAACTTGGGGTGAAGGAGGAGGACAACAGTCAGCCAGGGAATATTGCCGCCTACATCATAAAATAACACAAACTGAGTTCTGGCAGGTGCAACAATAACGCTCCATATATAAAAGGGTCTGCTGCTATTTGCATGGATGCAACATGTACCTTACCCCTTCTTTTGACCCCTTAATGCACTAAGACATCAGAATATTGGAGAGAGTTTAGAGACAGCCAACCAAATTAATATGCAGTATGGAAGAGTCATGTATAAAGATCAAAACTAGATTTATTTAGTCTAGAGAAGAGAAAGCTAAGGGGGATATGACAGCTTTATATAAATATGTTAAGGGGCCTGATGTCCTGAAGTTCAGAAGCATTACTTTACTGTCCAAAATGTAAAATTATGGAACATGATCCTGCAGGATTTGGTAATAACAGAAAGGGTGGCACTGGCAATCCTGACCACAGGGTTAGATGTCATCCTTGTAAACCATAAAGCTAATGGTAATGCTACAGCTGATCCAGGGATCTGTCCAATTTCCACCAAAGGTAGAGATGGAATTTTTCTATGTAATGGTGAATAAATTCTGTGCCATTACCTGAGTGATTTTTGCCTTCTTCTGGAGCAACTTGGGTTTTTATGTATACAACAGTTGAACTTCATGGGCCTAGGTTTTTTTCAACTCACTAACTTTATGGAAATATTATTTTTACCATTAAAAGAACATTGGATCCCCTTTCCATCCCATGCAGACACTGTCTGAGCAAGAAGTGAAGCAACTCAAGTGATAGCTGTGGTCAATAACCCACATGTGGGATACCGGTGATGTATTAGGAATTGAATGAGTTAGAATTTCCAAACTCTGCAACAGGTAGAGGTGTTATTGGGTTCACTAACCATCATTAGTATTTTGTTTTAACTATTTCCTTTCAAGAGCACACAGCTTAGAGGGAACATTGTATGTACTTATGACTGAGCAAGTGCCTGTACAGTATGGAATGGGGAACCCCTGGCAGGAATGGAGATGGGTGAGTATCATTTCTTTTATGTTTGCCTCCCTCCCCCCATTCCAGGATTTTTTACTTTGCGTGGAAAACCCCTTTAAGACTAAGGCCGTACGTTGCGGAAACACAGCTCACTCCACTCCTGGCTTTGGCTCAAAAAACCACAGCAAAATCTGCAATAAAAAAAGCTGCATTTCCGCAACGTGGGGCCTTAGCCTAAAAGTGGACACATATGAAGTTTTGCATTGGAGCCCTGGATTAAAGTTGTCTGTGATAATTGCCCACATGGAACACTATAGTGGTAACACACAGAAGAACTGTGTATTTTCTCTAACAAAATGTTACATGAACTATGTACTGTAGAAAAAATATGTTTTTAAAGAATAAATTCATCCAAGTACTGTGTGACTGAAGTGATTGTTTCTAGTAAAATTGTTGAGAGCTTGTGTAAAATAGAATGAGTTTCTTTCTAAGTAAAGTAAGTTTAGGAAAGTTATATTGCTTTACTTGATGTTTGTAGCTGTTACATTCTCTGGAGAAGACCCCAGCTAAATAGAAAGGTGGTCACAGGAGGATTTTAGCATGTAAAGCAAATAAACAGACAATTAAAAGGCAAACACATTGTTATTGCCTCCTCTTCCTGTGAAATCAAATTACATTTCTAACAAGATTGCATTTGGATTACTGGGATTAAGTGGAAGTTAAAGGCAGCTTTCCAGGAGTTAAGTGGTTACGAGAGACTCCAGTGAATCAAAGTACTTTTACGATTTGTTGGTTGTTTTTCTGCTTTTAATTAACATTTTATTTAATGATTTATTTGAATTTGGACTAAATATGTCCATATACTGTATACTAAATAACTGTTGTATAAACGCTCGCCAAACCAGTAACTATCTCTCTCTACACCGCCTGGGGAGATGGGACTACGTTGTTGCTGGCAAGGGCATGCATATAAGAAGAGGGACTTCACAGCAAATTTAAAATATACTCCATTACGGTCTCAACTTTTTTTCTGGTAGCCTAGCAGAGAACCTGGTGTTTGTTTTCCCTCCATGCACTTTCCATTAAACTTGGCCAGCATATGGGGAACTTCAGTTCTCATCCCCTAGATCAGTATTTCTCAATCTTTTCCAGCAAAGTACCCCCTAGTGAGAAAAAGTCCCTACTGAATACCCCAAAAGTAGTGATTTTTAAGAAATTACATAATAGTTATGTAATCGCCCCCACAGTGCCACCATATGTAACAAAATGGCCTCCATAGTGGTACAACCTGTAACATAATGGCCCCACATGTAATATAATGGACCCCACAGTGCCCAAACTTGTAACATAATGGCTCCCCACACCCAGAGATGTCTATACTACATACTACACTGTATGCAGGACCCCTCTGCCCAGGACACCTGTGCATGGCCACCACGGGCACCATATGTACTTTAGAAATGCAATGAGTCCTTCAGTACTGATGGAGACACTCATTGCATTAATCACTCACCATTCTGCTCCATGATTCCTCTCTGTTTTGGAGTCTGCTGTAATGTCAGCACTTGACGCCCAGAACAGAGAAGAGGGGAGCAGAGAGGGAGAAGTGGTGAACCTAGCCTCTTTGCTGCCTGAGGCGGACTATCAAAAGACGCCCCTCCCAAAAAAAAAAAAATATAAAATTGCGTTTACATGCTGTTAGCGTCACACGCTGTTATTGTCGTACAATAAACATACACAAACTTATGAAACAGTTTTTAAGATTTCTTCTTACTGTATTACTTCAGTATCAGATCAACAGCACGGTATTAACAATGAAAGTAACTTCACACATCTTCTGCTTGGTGGATAGAGGAGTCCACGTGGCCCCCATTCTCTATAATAGGAGGGCCGCAGATAGCTGAGTACTGGACTTCGGGTATCTTTGGCACTCCCATCGAAGTTGAATGAGAGCCACACGGGTTCGTCCATCCACCAAGTGACACACCTATATATATGGCTGCGGTCAGGCTGGATTCCAACCCAGTGTGGGGGGGGGGGGAACCCAGTTCTCAGGCTCAGTGGGGGTCTCAGCAGACAGACCCCCATCAATCAGGTATTTATCCTCTATCATTTAGGTGTATACAGGGCAGTAACATTCTGTGACTTACAGGTGACGTCTCTGACTAATCCTTCACATTTCCCTTCTCTTCCCTTTAGGCCGCCATGACCACTTCTTCCAGCTGTGACTTGTCTCTGTAAAGTTTACAACACAGACATCTTTGGCTCCTCACTTTTCCAGGCATCCGACCCACATTGTCCTCACCTACACAAAGCCCCCATCCTGCTGCTACCCCCAATTATAAAATATATGATATAACCCCCCATAATGAATAATACCCCCAAGTGCATCTTTAAATTAATAATGTCCGTGTGTACCCTGTATAAATAGTGTCCCTTATTAATAATGCCCCAGGTGTTAACTAATTAAAAGGTTTTCCAGGTCATTAATAAACTAATCAGTGGGGCTCAAAAACCCAGGACCCCTACTGATCAGCTGTTTGAATGAACCGTGGTACCTGTGTAAGTGCCGTGACCGCTTCTCTGTTTACATATTCTCATTCATTTCATACAGGCCATGTAATGTAACTACATCCTCGTCCTATACACGTCTATGTGACAAGACTGTAATTACATCACACGGTCACTATAAACAGACAGAGTATGATATAAACAGGCGCCATAGCCCCCCATACAACTGATCAGAGGTGGGGTCCACTGATCTCCTATTGATAATCTGTCCTAACGATAGAACATCAATAAAAATGAGTTGGAAAGACCCTTTAGTAAAGCCCAAGTGCCACCTTAAAGGGGTTGTCCAGGATAACCACTTTTTTAATATGAGGCTGGGGAAGGTGCTCCGGTGTCTCCCAGCGCGTTACAGTCCTGCTCCTCCGGTGTTTTCTTCCCCACAGCACTGTGATGTCTCATGTCAGTGACCTCAGCAGTCATGTGCGGTGGGGACTTCCGCCAGAAGAAAACACCAGAGCAGCAGAACCAGACTGGTGGGAGACATCGGAGCACAAGGGACAGATGAATAGATATTTTTTTTAATAGAGTATTACACGCTATTATGGCCCACAGCGGCCCCTGCACACAGTATTATGCCCCGTAGCATCCCCTGCACATGGTATTATGCTCCATAGTGGCCCCTGCACACAGTATTATGCTCCATAGTGGCCCCTGCAAGCGGTATTATGCCTCATAGTGGCCCCTGCACTCGGTATTATGCTCCATAGTGGCCCCTGTACACAGTATTATGCTCCATAGTGGCCCCTGCACACAGTATTATGCTCCATAGTGGCCCTGCACAAGGTATTATCCTCCATAGTGGCCCCTGCACTCGGTATTATAGTCCATAGTGGCCCCTGCACACAGTATTATGCTCCATAGTGGCCCCTGCACTCGGTATTATACTCCATAGTGCTCCCTGCACACAGTATTCTGCTACATAGTGGCCCCTGAACACAGTATTCGGCTCCATAGTGACCCACCCATGAACTATTATTATACTCTGGGGTCTTTTCAGACCCCAGAGTATAATGATCGGAGACCCAGGTGCTGGCAAGCATAAAAACCAATGTTACTTACCTGGGCTCCGGTGCACTCCCTGCTTTCGGCCTTCTTCAATGTCGCACAGACTGGCGTCGCCACATAATGACGTCGGGCTGGCTCACGTGGCGCCTGGGATGTCACCAAAAAAGGCCGAAGCCAGCTGGGAGTAGCTCAGATCTCTGGAGAGGTGAGTAACAATGGTTTTTATGTTTATCACCTCCCCTGGGTCTCCGATTATTATACTCCCATGTCTGAAAAGACCCCGGAGTATAATAATAGTAGTATTTGGCCTCACTTAGCGATCCCCGCTGCCGCTCACAGCCGCTTCTGATTCCCCTTTCTGCGTCCGATAGCAGAAGGGGGAAGCGGGGGCGGCCACAGCAGGCGCGGGGATCGATAAGTAAATAGGCCGTTATGCTGGGGTTATTCCAGTAGCTAACGGACTATTTATATATATATATATATATATATATAAAAAAAAGTTCTCCGCACCTACCTGCGATCGCTTGATGGAGCCGCCGCCTCTTCTTCACCTACGTCCGCCTCTCAGCGTAGGAGACACGATGACGTAATTGTATCGCCGCCTGCGCTGAGATACGGAGATTTCGTAAGCCAGCCCAGGACAGGTATCGCGCAGCTTTGTTTTTTTTAAGAGGCCTATTCTGGACTGGTTTACAGTGAATAGAAAGTAAAAAATGCCGCCCCCCAGACAGTGACGGACAGTGCCGCCTGATGCGGCCGCCTCATTTTGCCTCATTAGCGGTGCGCCCCTGCTCCCAGGGTGCCACTAATTGCAATGAGCACCTCGATCAGTACTGATGGAAGTGCTCATTGCTCTTTGAAAGTAAACTGCAGCATCCATCCTAGGGAGTGCAGCATGTAATATAGACCAGTGGTTCTTAATCACAATGCATACCTCCAGGGACTGCCGGGCGTACTCCAGGGTTTAAGAACCACTGCCCTACCTTGATCAAAAAGTAGAAGGATGAGCTACACAAGTTCACAGCACCCAGCAGCAAAGGGATGGGGAATAACCAGGGTGAACATGTGCCATCATGGAACCATCTATAAAACCCCATACACATTGTTACCAGTTGATACTGCCAATTTTTGAGGATTTATCTATTATATAATGAGTATGGTCAGCTTTTCAAGGATGCACAGATGTCGAATTGATGGAACCAGCAAGGTACCCACAAGAAATCGTTGTTTTTCTTCCAAGCTTGTGAATAGGAATATCTAATGCACACTGTAATATCTTTGGTGCAGATATATGCAGTATATTTAAAGTGACAAGTGTGAACATCTCTCAGCGAGTAAAGAATATAAGGGGTTTTCCAAGATATACATATTGATGATGACCTATCCTTAGGGTGAGTGCTGCGAACTCTATACTGAATACCAAGCGCAGCGCTATACATATCATAGATGCTTTGCTTAGTACTGCAGCTCAGTCCCATCTACTTGAATGGGTCTGAGCTGTAGCTCTAATATGTAATAGGCTGCAGCTCACATGAGCACTGATGTCTCTTCAAACATCTGATCACCAGGGATCCCGGATGTCACATCTTCACCGATCACATATTGATGACCCAAAAAACTCCTTTAAGCTAAGGCCCCACATAGTGGACTGCAGGGAAAAAGCACTGCGGGAAAAACTGCGGCGGAAACACATTGCGTTATTATAGCCTAGTCTTCACTGTTTTACACGCTTTTAAACATTTACAGAAAGCCTGAAGGCACAGAAAGGGTTATATAGATTGCTGGAATATAAGGAAGATGTCACGTTCCTGTAATAATGTAATGACAAATATTCATCTATTCACATGTACAGCTAATTGCCATTATTAAGACAGGTAGCCAACAATGTGTGAGCTTCCATTTATTACCATGCTGTATCTAGTGGAACTAAGCGAAGACATATACATCTTAATAGCTATGTACCTTGTAAAGTATGCCGTCTTTATGAATATGTATGCACAACATTTTATATCGGGAGCCAATGTGTTGTGTATTGTCATTATAATTCTTTGTTGCTGTACAGTACTGTACAGTATGCTTGCGTGTTTGCACAATGTAAAAGTATTGTTATTGTGTTATGTAGTTATCCAATTTTACATTTACATTGACTGCATTGAAAGTTATTACTTAAGGGTTACCGCGGTAACCGCATTTTATCAAACACCTACCTTGTACTTAGATGCACTAATTATTTCACGGTATCCTTTACGGCTCAATCATGATGTGCGACAAATTTGCACAAAGAAGTTGCAATATTTCTGGTCACTTACTAAATTTAAAGCATACCTCCAGTTCTAAATAATTTTTCATAAATAAATAGTACAGGTGAAAATAAGAAACTTTGTAATATATCCAACTAAGAATATTTGTTTCCTTGTCCACTTATTAACCCCTTCCCGCCGGAGGAATTTTTCGATTTTCGGTTTTCACTCCCCACCTTCCAAACCCCATAACTTTTTTATTTTTCTGCTCTCAGAGCCATATGAGGTTTTAATGTTTGCGGGACAAATTTTTCTTCATGATGCTACCATTTATTGTTCTGTACAATGTACTGGGAAGCTGGAAAAAAATTCAGAATGGGGGGATTTGAAGAAAAACAGCATTTGTGCGACATTCTTAAGGGGTTCATTTTTACGGCGTTCACTCTGCAGCCAAAATGACATGTCACCTGTATTCTATGTTTCGGTACGATTCTGTGGATGACAAATTTATATGGTTTTATTTACATTTTAACCCCTTAACTTAAATCAAAAACTGTGCAAAAATTTTTTTTTTTTTTCTAAAAGTTGTCATATTCTGATACCCGGAACTTTTTTATACTTCCATGTACGGGGATCTATATGGCGTCTTTTTTGCAGGGCCAGGTGTACTTTCTAGTTATACCATTTTGGGGAATTGCTATTGCTTTGATTACTTTTTATTCAAATTTTTATCAGAGGTGAAAAAAACCGTGATTTGGCACTTTAGATTTTTTTCCCGCTACACTGTTTACGTACCGGAAAAATATTTTAGAATAGCCTGCAATAGAAAGTAACTAAAGACAGGCCTGGAAGCCTTCAAAAGGCTCACAGCTGTCATACCAATGGGATGCCGGCCCCAGACCTGGCAAAATGGTGCCTCGGTCAGCTTTGACAGAGGCACCAGAGGGGCTAATGCCCACGATCAGTGTGGGCATTGATTGCGGGCATTAGCACTGGGTCTCTGTTGTATAATACAGCAGAAACCCGGAGGCTATGGCCATATTTAAATACCCAACATCCGCTGTACTATTACGGCGAATGTCGGGAAGGGGTTAAGCTATTCTCTTGCTTCTTATCTTCAATCTGACTGCTTGCTTACATAAAATTCATCTCTGTATCCAGCCTCAAACACAGAGCTCTATAGAGAAGGGAGCGGTAAAATAGGAGGTTGCCTCATTCTGTTCACTGGTAGCCCCTTATCTACAAACCTAGCAGTGTTAAAAGAGCACAGTATAGTAGAGGCAATTATTTGAGTATCTTTTGTAGCAGCCTCCTCTTCTCCCTCCCCTCTTAACAGACTAATATGTAGAAAGTAACTCTGCCATAAAAGTGGAGAAGAAAACCTAATTCTTTAATAATAATATTACGAAGTTTCTTATTTTCACGTGTGCTATTCATTTATGCATGTTTTTTATAACTGGAGGTATGCTTTAATAATTATGAGACAAGTAGACATGGTCTCCCAGGATTCAACAAGGTCTCCAAGGTTTAGACAGATTTATTAAGAAGAAAATCAGAAAATTGAACAAATTTTAGAATTTTTGAAATATGTCAAATTTATTAAGCGGCATGTGCTTTTTAATTAATGTCTCCGACTAGCTCCTTAAGTAAGAAAGAGAAAGTCTTGGGTAAAGTCTTCCTTCCGAAAGCTAAGTTAATGTTAGTTAATGTAGACCATTTTTTAAATTCCACAATTGAAGTGAGCCCTTGTGTAGGAGTTAGCTCCATGGAGGGGTAACCATGAATAGGTGGAGAATAGAAAGTGATGCCACTATGCATGATGGAAAGCAGAAACCTGGACTGGACTAAAAATAACAGGCCGATCCTTGAGAAAGCAGTGTGTGCATAAAGCTGTTCTTGTTGTAAGGAGATGGATTTCACAGTATGTTGGTGCCTAGAACTACAGTAGAGGTTGAAACTAAAACTGTAATGTTGGATCCAAAGAGGTTGTCAGGGTTAGAAAAAAGGGTCTGCATTTTCTAGAAACAGTGCTATATTTGTCCATGTTGTGTGTCTATTAATGCAGTTTGCCCCATTGACTTCAATTAGAGGAGAGCGACTAAGGTAATTAAAGGGATGGGTGGATTAGGGCACAAAGACAGGTTATTAAACTTGAGGTTGTTCAGTTTAGAAAAAAGACAGCTTTGGGGAACCCAATTACAATGTACAAATTTATGGATGAACAGTATAGAGATCTATCCAAAAATCTCTTTATACCAAGGCCTGTAACCATGAAAAGGGGACATATTCTATGTCTAAAAGGCAAAGGTTTACCATAGTAAGAGGCAAGGCTACTTTACAGTAAGAGCAGTGAGATTATGGAGCTTTCTGTCACAGGATGTGGTGGTGGCTGGAAAAAAATAAAGCTTACCAGTGAATTCCCTGTACTGGTTAAGCTTTATTACTAATACAGTGGGGAAAAAAAGTATTTAGTCAGCCACCAATTGTGCAAGTTCTCCCACTTAAAAAGATGAGGACGGCCTGTAATTGTCATCATAGGTAGACCTCAACTATGAGAGACAAAATGAGAAAACAAATCCAGAAAATCACATTGTCTGATTTTTTAAGAATTTATTTGCAAATTATGGTGGAAAATAAGTATTTGGTCAATAACAAAAGTTCATCTCAAAACTTTGTTATATATCCTTTGTTGGCAATGACAGAGGTGAAACGTTTTCTGTAAGTCTTCACAAGGTTGGAACACACTGTTGCTGGTATGTTGGCCCATTCCTCCATGCAGATCTCCTCTAGAGCAGGGATGTTTTGGGGCTGTCGCTGAGCAACACGGACTTTCAACTCCCTCCAAAGGCTTTTTATGGGGTTGAGATCTGGAGACTGGCTAGGCCACTTCTGGACTTTGAAATGCTTCTTACGAAGCCACTCCTTCGTTGCCCTGGCGGTGTGCTTGGGATGATTGTCATGCTGAAAGACCCTGCCACGTTTAATTTCCAATGTCCTTGCTGATGGAAGGAGGCTTGCACTCAAAATATCACGATACATGGCCCCATTCATTCTTTCATGTACACTGATCAGTCGTCCTGGTCACTTTGCAGAGAAATAGCCCCAAAGCATGATGTTGCCACCCCCATGCTTCACAGTAGGTATGGTGTTCTTTGGATGCAACTCATCATTCACTCTCCTCCAAACATGACGAGTTGTGTTTCTACCAAACAGTTCTACTTTGGTTTCATCTGACCATATGACATTCTCCCAATATTCTTTTGGAACATCCAAATGCTCTCTAGCAAACTTCAGACGGGCCCAGATATGTACTGGCTTAAGCAGGGGACACGTCTGGCACTGCAGAATCTGAGTCCCTGGCGACGTAGTGTGTTACTCACAGTAGCCTTTGTTACATTATTCCCAGCTTTCTGCAGGTCATTCACTAGGTCCCCCCGTGTGGTTCTGGGATTTTTGCTCACCATTCTTGTGATTATTTTGACCCCCACGGGGTCAGATCTTGCATGGAGCCCCTGATCGAGGGAGATTATCAGTGGTCTTGTATGTCTTCCATTTTCTAATTATTGCTCCCACAGTTGATTTCTTCACACCAAGCTGCTTGCCTATTGCAGATTCAGTCTTCCCAGCCTGGTGCAGGTCTACAATTTTGTTTTTGGTGTCCTTCCACAGCTCTTTGGTCTTCACCATAGTGGAGTTTGGAGTGTGACTGTTTGAGGTTGTGGACAGGTGTCTTTTATACTGATAACAATGTCAAACAGGAGCCATTACTACAGGTAATTAGTGGAAGACAGAGGAGCCTCTTAAAGAAGAAGTTACAGGTCTGTGAGAGCCAGAAATCTTGCTTGTTTGTAGGTGACCAAATACTTATTTTCCACCATAATTTGCAAATAAATTCTTAAAAAATCAGACAATATGATTTTCTAGATATGTTTTCTCATTTTGTCTCTCATAGTTGAGGTCTACCTATGAGGTCAGTTACAGGCCTCTCTCATCTTTTTAAGTGGGAGAACTTGCACAATTGGTGGCTGACTAAATACTTTTTTTTCCCCACTGTATATACACACGTGGACAAAATTGTTGGTACCCCTCGTTTAATGTAAGAAAAACCACAATAGTCACAGAAATAACTTGAATCTGACAAAAGCAATAATATATAAAAATTCTATGAAAATGAACAAATGAAAGTCAGACATTGCTTTTCAACCATGCTTCAACAGAATTTTTTAAAAAAGAAAACTCATGAAACAGGCCTGGACAGAAATGATGATTCCCTTAACTTAATATTGTGTTGCACAACATTTTGAGGCAATCACTGCAATCAAACGATTCCTGTAACTGTCAATGAGACTTCTGCACCTCTCAACAGGTATTTTGGCCACTCCTCATGAGCAAACTGCTCCAGTTGTCTCGGGTTTGAAGGGTGCCTTTTCCAGACGGCATGTTTCAGCTCCTTCCAAAGATGCTCAATAGGATTTAGGTCAGGGCTTATAGAAGGCCACTTCAGAATAGTCCAATGTTTTCCTCTTAGCCATTCTTGGGTGTTTTTAGCTGTGTGTTTTGGGTCATTATCCTATTTCAAGACCAATGACCTGTGACTGAGACCAAGCTTTCTGACACTGGGCAGAACATTTCTCTCTAGAATCCCTTGATAGTCTTGAGATTTCATTGTACCCTGCACAGATTCAAGACACCCTGTGCCAGATGCAGCAAAGCAGCCCCAGAACATAACAGAGCCTCCTCCATGTTTCACAGTAGGGACAGTATTCTTTTCAAGATATGCTTCATTTTTCCGTCTGTGAACATAGAGCTGATGTGCCTTGCCAAAAATTTCGATTTTTGTCTCATGTGTCCATAGGACATTCTCCCAGAAGCTTTGTGGCTTGTCAACATGTAGTTTGGCAAATTCCAGTCTGGCTTTTTTATGATTTGTTTTCAACAGTGGTGTCCTCCTTGGTCATCTCCCATGAAGTCCACTTTGGCTCAAACAATGACGGATGGTGCGATCTGACACTGATGTTCCTTGAGCTTGAAGTTCACCTTTAATCTCTTTAGAAGTTTTTCTGGGCTCTTTTGTTACCATTCGTATTATCCTTCTTTTTGATTTGTCATCAATTTTCCTCCTGCGGCCACGTCCAGGGAGGTTGGCTACAGTCCCATGGCTCTTAAATTTCTGAATAATATGTGCAACTGTAGTCACAGGCACATCAAGTTGCTTGGAGATGGTCTTATAACCTTTACCTTTAACATGCTTGTCTATAATTTTCTTTCTAAGCTCCTGAGACAACTCTTTCCTTCGCTTCCTCTGGTCCATGTTGAGTGTGGTACTCACCATATCACCAAACAGCACAGTGAGTATCTGTAGCCCTATATACAGGCCCACTGACTGATTACAAGATTGTAGACACCTGTGATGCTAATTAGTGGACACACCTTGATTTAACATGTCCCTTTGGTCACATTATTTTCAGGGGTACCATCATTTCTGTCCAGGACTGTTTCATGAGTTTTATTTATTTTTTAAAATTCTGTTGAAGCATGGTTGAAAAGCAATGTCTGACTTTCATTTGTTCATTTTCATAGAAATTTTATATATTATTACTTTTGTCAGATTCAAATTATTTCTGTAACCATTGTGGGTTTTTCTTTCATTAAACGAGGGGTAGTAACAATTTTGTCCACGTGTGTACCCCAGTCCCTGGAGCCCCATTCAGAGGGCAATTGGGGAGGCCGGTACTCTTGTTCCTCTGTCTCCCCGGTTGACATTCTGACTCTTGGTCACAAAACAGTCTGAGTAGAGTAGAATTGGTGACATCAATGAGAGCTGCAGCAAGTGCAGGAGGACAGAGGAACAAGAGTTCAGGCCATCCCAGCTGCCCTCTGCAATGGGAGTAAATGGGTCACCTGGAGACTGGAATGTATTTTGGTAATAAAGTTTAACCAGTGCAGAGAATGCAGTGGTAAGTTTTATCATTCCCCAGATAAACCTTTTAACAAACTTACCCATTGTCTGTTGCCATTGCCACCTACTGTCCTCAATCAGGATTTAAATCCTCACTGAGGCTATTTATTATTCTCGAAACGTAGTCCATAACATGACAGATGTAGATAAATTGTTAAAACAATTTTCCCTCGATAAGGCTATATGCACTCGACCGTGCTTTGCCAGTGTGCTATTCATGTTTTCAATGGATTGAATACTAACCCTTTATTTTCTTTGGTCCCATACACATGTCTGTGTATTGTCAGGGGTTAGTGTACAGAGCCATGAGCTCAGAGAGAGGTCCTATTCCTGTCTGTTTCATGGTTCGGGTTCATTAATTGAATGTATGCATCTGTGGAGGGCACGGAGAGCATGGGTGACACACAGATATCATCCAGGCGAATACAGATAGCTGAAGACCTCTGAGCAAGAACAAATATGAGCCCCTTGTTTTCCATTGTCTCCCTTATGTCTCTCTATCAATCCACCAGTAATAGTTACCCATTAAGCTTATTACCCACAATCTAATAGACAGTAGAAAGCTGCTGTTAGGGTGATAGGGCCCCCTTATTACTGGGTCCCTGTGCAGCTGCCCAAGCTGCACCAATTGTATGTCCACCCCTGCAGAAATGCACATGTTTGTGTGCTTGTAGCTTAAAGCTGTGTTTTACAATATACAGTATACTGTTTTATTTTACCATAGATTATTACATCTAATCTAAAGTAATAGCTGACTTTCAAAGCAGAATTTTTACAACAGATGGTATTTTAGTCTGCTAAGGTGAAATAAGGGCTGTAAATCTTCTAAAATGCTGCTCAATAAAGCTCTGTATTCTAATCTCAAATATTATGTAATACCCTGACCCTAAAGAAAGTTACATATTCACATATTAAATTAAATTATAGATATTTTTTGTAGGAAATTTTTTAGCATTCAATTAGCGTTTCACACCAGTACAAAGGGTAAAACACTCATTTAATGCTCAAGAAAATTCTCTACATGGTTGTGAGCAAGACATAACCTAAATTATTCTCTTCTTAAAAAACAAGTGGTGCATCTTAAGGTTCTTGGTCTACCATGTACCATTTATAATACTGGTATCTTCTTATATGGAGATGTGCTTTTGGACCTTCTTGGTCACGAGGACTAAGGTGCTGCTTTTACCAATTTGAAGTAAAAGGAGCAGACATTCTAGAATAGACATAAAACGCGTTGTCTACACATTGCGTTTTACTGACCTTAACCTGGTTTTAGTATAGTTTCCAGCCTTTAGAACAAAGGCGCTATATAAATAAAATGTATTATTAATCCAGTGGATCCAGAATACACATTCTTTTACACACTCCATCCTACTTTTACTACTGCATCTTTTACAGGAATGTCCCTGACCAGTGGGAGTCTAACAATCCTGAGGAAGACTGCCTTTGCATGCCACCTTCTGGTTACATGCTCTGCTAAGAACTGTAAGACTTTTAAATGCTCTGCTAAGAATTCATGGTAAAGAATATGCAAATAAGTTCTCAGTGATGGAAAAAAGGAAAACTTACTCTAATGCCAACTTTTGAATGGTAGCTCCCTATAGACCAAGGCCTGGTTCTCAAGAAACCTTTTGACATTATCTGGGTTTCAATCCAAACCAAAATATCTCCTCCATACAGAAGAAACTTAGTAGCCCCTCTGACTCACATCTATGGCCTCTTTCCTAGCCAACTAGTACCCTGCTTCACACTAATAAGGACAATAACCTCAAAACAGTTGTTTACAGATGGCTCACATTTTTCCTTTTGGAGGAGATAAAATGTCAGGGTCAGGATCAGAATCACCAAAGCAAATGGAACAAGAGCCATGATAAATATACACCTTAAAATGCAGCTGTGAGTGGAGGAGTGAATGGTAACACCTCTTCAAATAGGTTGGCATGCTGAACGTTATCACATTATGGTCACTTGAAGCACTTGGGCCGCTAGAAAAAGGGAGTTATGGGTGCAAGAAGGAAGATAGGAAGATAGCACAGGATTGTCGGAAAAACAGTCAAGCCTCCTTGTTCGCTGCCAAAATAAATACTACAAAGGAGCAAAGCGAGGTAAGTAACCCTAAGATTTCTCTTTAATATATAATTACCAGTCACTGAAAAACACAAATTGGTGCAACTCATATTAACTACTGTACATGTTAAAAGGGTTATGTGGTGATATCAATTTTTTTACAGTGCATTCAGGGCTGTATAAACATGCAGACTGTGTATATGATGACACCCCAATGATTATCTTTGCAGAGCAGAGTGGGGGGTGGAAGTGTTACTCCGTTTCTCAGTCTCATTCTGCTGTTGCTGCTCTCAGTCACAAGAACGACTCCGCTCTACTCTATGGATCTGCATCTCAAGAAGAATGGAGTCAGTGACATCACAGGAGCTGAGGAATGAGGCTTTTGTCACCACCCTCACTCTGCAAAACTAATCATTGGGGTGCCAGGGAACCTTCATATATACTGTAAGCAAGTTTATACAGTGCATTGAATACACTGTAAAATATTTTATATCATTACATAACCCCTTTAAATCAAAACTGCAATCGATACTTGATATTGCACCCAACAACTCTATAGCATGTCCCTCATTACAGTATAATAGCATTCCTTTGTATTATTCTTAACAACTTGCTTTCCAGAATAGAGTCTAGATTCTATGTGCCATCTTGACTATAAAGGTTACTGCAAAGTGTACATCATCATGTCCCATGATGCCTCATGATCCTGGGGCACAGGAGAGGCTATATACTGTGCCCCGTGCAGCTGCATACATGTCACTGGCAGTGTGCAAAGTCTATCCCACTATAGGGAAGGGAAGAGATGACAAGATGGCACGTTATTCTGGTTATTCTGTTGCTATACAATAACCCAGGCGCAATAGGGGGACTTCCACCTCAAATTTCTCTTCAGTTCAATGGCTCATGCCATAGGTTTTGGAGCTGAATCAGCCGCAGAATCCCTGGCGAGATCGAGCAATATGTTTATTTTTTCAGTTTCCTGATTCGATCTCTGCCTCCCATTTCAAGGAATTGGAGGCAAATTCAGGGCGGAATTTAGTGCTTGTTTTGAGTCAGAATCTCTCTCAAAATCAGTGCTAAATTCTGAAATGTGAACGAGCCCTTACTCCATTCCACTGCTCTAACTGCAACTAAATTATTAAGAGGTCCCAATTCTTTATAATTCAGGGGCCAGGACTGAAATCTGTGACAATTCCAGCATTCTGGTGTGAGATTTAGTAAATTTGACTGGGTGAAGCATTTCCACCCAGGCCCACCTTGAGCTTTGACCTACTCCACCAACTTTCGTAAAGTGTGGTGAACAAAGCACAGAAAGGGAAAATTGAGCATCTTTCATTATATTCCTATAGTAAATTTCCCCATTAGTCCCAATATTTTACTACAGGAGAAAGCTGTATTATCAAATATGTTTAAAGTTAAGAATTAATGCTAAAAACCATGATTTTTATCAGATTTTCCATTTGCTTTTCAACCTTGGGTCTGCATGTTTATTATATTATTCCATATAGAGTATGTCTTGTTACTGCGAGAAGAAAACAGGTCAATAGTCTACTTTTAGTTTTGTCCTAATAGTCATGTTGACTCCATATATTATCTCCACCTTTACCAATCATTATCTAATTGCATTTTCTATCAAGTAAAGCAGGACATAAATTTTCGCAGTCACCAGAGACCTTATACCTTAACATAAAACATCTTCATTAACATTTTCACTGCTCAGCATAAAACTATATTCAAGTTTTATTAATGTATCTTAATTTCCTCAAACGTGTTTTGTAGCATAAATATTTCATCCCCTTATAAACATGCGATCACTTTTGGTCTTCCTGTTCTTCTCACAAAGCTTTATTGACTAAATGAAAATGTACAATTAATTACTTTTTGGTCCCTTGGGCAACCCTACCACAGTTTTAATCTACAGCTTGTCCTGAAATCTCATCTGAACAGGAGGCGTTATGCCTTTTTTGGGCTATTCATACACTAGCAGCGATACTAATTGTCTGTCTTAAGACTATGGGGTATATTAATCAAAGGTTCTTATTCTTCTAATGTGCGATAAATAAAATGCCCTGCCCTTGTATCCTATTGGGTTTATTCATTAATGTCTTTCAAATATGACATAGCTTGATGAATAGGCTATGCTGAAGATAGGTATAAGCTATGAGCATTGTGTAAGCACAGACGTTTCCTGGAGCATGGATAACCTTGAAGAAAGGGCACTTGAACCTGATTCGACTTTCATAAAGATGTAATAAGAATTAAGAGGTGGTAAATATTGCTCTATCCTATTCTATGCCCAGGCAAACAGTTAAAAAAGGTATATACAGTATACTACATATAATGGGGGAGGATATGGCCCTATTCACACAACAATGAAAAACGGCCGTGTGGCAACCATTTTAGAAATAATATGAGTGAATGAGTGTATTCATATGGTCCTGGGGCTGTTTCTGTATGAGAAAGACAGATTCTCCTCTTCTTAGGCCTTAGTTACATGACAGTGATGTTTTTGACAGATAAAACGGCCATTGAAACAAGATGTACACATCCGGTTGTAATGGGTCTGGGGTGCATATGTTTTGCATCTGTTCTTTTGTTCCTTTTTTGAGGGCTGAGTGTCATCCATTTTGCATCAGTTTTTAACTTTCCGTGAAGAAATAGTCTTTCATTGGTCTTTCTTTTTTGACCCAACCCAATGATCTGTTTTTAATGGATGTAACGCGGACGTAAATTCATTTTACATCAATTGAAAAATGGATCCATTGATTTCTATTGGGTTTGTGTATCCGTGAAAGTAAAGACAGAGCGTGTCAGTTTTTTGATTGCTGTGAAAAACGGTCAGTCAAAAACCGACGTGAATAAACACATTGAAATCAAACAGGGCATGTGAACTGTAGTGGGGTTAAGGCTTTAGGGTATGTTCAGATGGTGCTAAATGTAGAGGAATTTGAGGTAAACATCAATTTAATCTGTATTTTCTGCCCCCAGCACCCTTCGTTTTCCTAGATGCAAATGCTCTATAAGCAGGGTGTCTCAAGCCACGGACTTTACAACTGAATCAGCCGTGGAATGAGTGGCAAGATCAAGCAGGGCATTTATTTTTTAAGGGCAGAATCTGATGATCAGCACCAGATTCCATTGTGTGAACATACCCTAACCCTGAGCAGTGTATGGCAACCTATCTCCATCCACCAGATCAGGGAGAACTGCAAACAGAGCTTGCAGAGAGGAAAACTGCTAAAGAAATACAAGTCATATAATTGGTACTCATCATGTAGTTAAACATGGCTGTTTATCCTGAAAAGTCAAATGAACCACATGGTACAAATGGAGAGCAAGGAGCCCATACACTGTTTTAGGCTAAAGCCCTACGTTGCGGAAACGCAGCTTTTTTTGTTGCAGATTTTGTTGCGTTTTTTTGAGCCAAAGCCAGGAGTGGATTGAGCAGAAGGTAGAAGTATAAGAACTTCCTATATATTTCCCATTCCTTTTGTAGACATTCTTGGTTTTGGCTCAAAAAACCACAACAAAATCTGCAACAAAAAAAGCTGCATTTCCGCAACGTGAGGCTTTAGCCTTAATCTGTCTCTGCCACTGACGTATAAACCAGAGATGAACAATGTTGATAGTGAGAATAACAATTGAAACTAGCTTCCTTTCTACAGTAGTGGTGGATCTTGTATGAATTACAGAACTATAATAGAGTTTTCCAGCAGCAAAGTATATCCTACATGGAAAATGGAAATTGCTAGCAATAATATTGCTAATATCCACTAAAGTTTTCTAGTCTAACCAATAATTTGCAAATAAGATAAAGATATTTGAAAAGTGGAATGTGAGCTTACAAATATATAGCATCTTCTATTACGGGAATGTGTAAATTCTTCATAACATTTTCTACCACTTAGATATGAAAGGACTGTTTTATTAGGTCACGCATTAGGCTTTTTATACATTAGAATAACACTATGAGACAGTTTTATTCTGCAAAATATACATGATCAATCAATAATACATTACTAGATACTTTCAAAAGCAAAAAGCACCCATAGAGCGCCATTAACATCTGCTGTTCGGTGGGTGTTGCATTCATAGACAGGAAATTGTGGATTTATATACTCCTACTATATGACCAATAAAACAAATCAAGTCACACATACTGATGGATTATCTTTATTATTCACACAATGCAGGGTGGCCAAGGATCAAAACAGATGTTTTCCTTTGATAATTCTATGAATAGTTGAATATAACTAACATACCATAGAATATTTTAACCACTTCAACATCGGGCCATTTTCCCTGGTTTATGAAATCTTCAAGGATTTCTTGTACATGCATTATTTTTTTTCATTCGAGTTATTCAAATAATGTTTGCACCTTTTTCCAGTGATACAAAGGGCTTTGTTTTTATGTAATTTTTGTTTTTGCATGCTTATTTATCTATTTATTATTTATTTATTTAGTTGATGAGGCTGAT
Organism: Leptodactylus fallax; assembly: GCA_947044405.1. Taxonomy (NCBI): domain Eukaryota; kingdom Metazoa; phylum Chordata; class Amphibia; order Anura; family Leptodactylidae; genus Leptodactylus; species Leptodactylus fallax. Next base: position 3,197,286 of record CAMRHE010000201.1, on the reverse strand, counting down.
ACATTATCACTTACTGCAGAGATGATCTGGATTCTCTAGGACCCAGAAGTTACTGCCGTCCCTGGTTCCAATGGATCATGTGAACACTGGGCTGGAAGGGAAGCCGCATCATGGCGATTTCCATAGCTGTGTACACAGCACTCATTGAGTAATAAATCACCCCTGCCTTCTAGGATAGGATGTCTGATTTTGTGCTTAACTCTGCAAGGACATATGTTTACGTCCTTTTATAGTTAGGCACGTACCACTCAGACGTATATAGTTAGTGGGCAATATGGGACAGGTTAAGAAATATTTTTATTATATAAACTTCACCTTAATGTATGCTATACCATCCATCTATATTCTGGAGATCTAGTTTCAATCTTTTAGTTCCATTTTTAATAATGTAGTTACAGATGTGTCCAGGCTTAACTACAGTCTCTATAAATTTGGTTAAGGCTAAGGCCCCATGTAGTGGGCCGCAGCAAAAAAGCGCTGCAGGAAAAACTGTGGCGGCAACGCATTGCGTTTTTTCCCGCTGCACTTTTCGCAGAAAGTCACAGAGGTTTCCTCTGGGGACTTTCTGCTTCCATTTTACCTATAGAGAAACTGACGGTGTTTCTGTAGGTATAATTGACATGCTGCGATTTCCAAAATCGCAACGGTTTTGGAAATTGTAGCATGTCCACGGCGCCTATTTACCCCACTGTGGGGCTGAGATTCCCTAGAATCTCATCCACTACACAGTGACTGCAAAATGCCACATTTTTTTCACGGCGTTTTCACCACGTGGGGCCCCTGCCTAAAGGGGTTTTATCAGGTCCAAAATGCCTTCTAAATCAGTAAAGTGCAAATTTAGGGGCCTTTAATAGCAGAAACATACCTTCGTGGCCACAAACTGATGAAATGCAGAGATAACCATCTTAATATAGATATGCAAGTCTTCAGTGGCAAAGCCTGTTTGAAGAGATTTGCCCTTTATAGGTACTGCAGTGGCATTAGGTTGCAAAAAATGACAAAAATAGAACATGCCCTATTTTTTAATAGATTTTATTCACTGTAGATAAAAAAACGGAAATGTGTATGTACATGTGTGAAGAACATTAAAAAAAAAGTCAGTTACACATCCATTTTTCACTGTTGTGTGCAGGTGGCCTTAAACTTTTCTTCTCGGGCATGTCTCCAGCACAAATTCAGAATTTTCTTGCACACGACTGGACATAGTCATTTCCCTTTCATGACACATACCATTGCTTTGTCTACCACTTACTGTCATATATTCATATATTTGTAGAAATAAATTAGATTGAGACACCATGTTGAGTTTACCACATTTATCATATAACCTTTGAAGTCTCACTAGGTTCATTCTCTAGTAGAACAATGCTCAGGCATTAAACATGCCCACGCCATGCCTCTTGACTGATGGTACCATTGATATTGATGTAGAACGACGGCCTGCCGTCACCACTAAATCAGCAAGTGTGAGGCAAGAAAAATCTTTATGGATAACATCTCACAGCAGGATCAGAGCATCATTTATATACATAAAACTGGATGACAAAACTAATATCTCAGGCAAGGAGATGCAGATTGTATCCTGCAGTGTAAGCGTATTGCCTACTTAAGAAATTGAAGGTATTCTGCCTTTGACATTGACTGTGGTCCTAAAGTATTCCTTTTATACATGAACATGTACCTTCCGCTGACATGAGGCTCTGTCATATATAAAACAAGCTCATAAAGCCATAGATCTGCCTTACAAATTGCCATCAAATCACATCAGGTGGAATCGATTAACATAACCTTGTAATGTGAAAAGAAAACTAAGATGACCTTAAATAGTACTTTGTATTTCTCTGTGTACTCTCATACTGCCATGTCTCAGAGAGTTGTCTTCAAGGCCCTATGCCCACGACTAAAAAATAGACAAGTTAAAGACTTTTTATTAACAATTTTTACATGTCTGGTTTTAGAACAATAGGAGTCAATGGGTACATACACATGTCAGTTTTTGTATTTAACTGACACTGAATAACATCAGTTAAAAAATAGGACATGTCCTATCTGTCCATTTTTTTCTGGCCTGGCGGACCCAGTGCAAGTACAGTGCCTTGCGTAAGTATTCGGCCCCCTTGAACTTTTCAACCTTTTGCCACATTTCAGGCTTCAAACATAAGGATATAAAATTTTAATTTTTTGGTGAAGAATCAACAACAAGTGGGACACAATCGTGAAGTGGAACAACATTTTTTGGATATTTTAAACTTTTGTAAAAAATAAAAAATTGAAAAGTGGGGCATGCCAAATTATTTGGCCCCCTTAAGGTAATACTTTGTAGCGCCACCTTTTGCTGCGATTACAGCTGCAAGTCGCTTGGGGTATGTCTCTATCAGTTTTGCACATCGAGAGACTGAAATTCTTGCTCATTCTTCCTTGGAAAACAGCTGGAGCTCAGTGAGGTTGGATGGAGAGCGTTTGTGAACAGCAGTTTTCAGATCTTTCCACAGATTCTCGATTGGATTCAGGTCTGGACTTTGACTTGGCCATTCTAACACCTGGATACGTTTATTTGTGAACCATTCCATTGTAGATTTTTCTTTGTTTGGGATCATTGTCTTGTTGGAAGATAAATCTCCGTCCCAGTCTCAGGTCTTTTGCAGACTCCAACAGGTTTTCTTCCAGAATGGTCCTGTATTTGGCTCCATCCATCTTTCCATCAATTTTAACCATCTTTCCTGTCCCTTCTGAAGAAAAGCATGCCCAAACCATGATGCTGCCACCACCATGTTTGACAGTGGGGATGGTGTGTTCAGGGTGATGAGCAGTGTTGCTTTTACGCCAAACATATCGTTTTGCATTGTGACCAAAAAGTTCGATTTTGGTTTCATCTGACCAGAGCACCTTTTTCCACATGTTTGGTGTGTCTCCCAGGTGGCTTGTGGCAAACTTTAAATGAAACTTTTTATGGATATCTTTGAGAAATGGCTTTCTTCTTGCCACTCTTCCATAAAGGCCAGATTTGTGCAGTGTACGACTGATTGTTGTCCTATGGACAGACTCTCCCACCTCAGCTGTAGATCTCTGCAGTTCATCCAGAGTGATCATGGGCCTCTTGGCTGCATCTCTGATCAGTCTTCTCCTTGTTTGAGATGAAAGTTTAGAGGGACGGCCGGGTCTTGGTAGATTTGCAGTGGTCTGATACTCCTTCCATTTCAATATGATCACTTGCACAGTGCTCCTTGGGATGTTTAAAGTTTGGGAAATCTTTTTGTATCCAAATCCGGCTTTAAACTTCTCCACAACAGTATCACGGACCTGCCTGGTGTGTTCCTTGGTCTTCATGATGCTCTCTGCGCTTTAAACAGAACCCTGAGACTATCACAGAGCAGGTGCATTTATACGGAGACTTGATTACACACAGGTGGATTATATTTATCATCATCAGTCATTTAGGACAACATTGAATCATTCAGAGATCCTCACTGAACTTCTGTGAGTGAGTTTGCTGCACTGAAAGTAAAGGGGCCGAATAATATTGCACGCCCCGCTTTTCAGTTTTTTATTTTTTACAAAAGTTTAAAATAACCAATAAATTTCATTCCACTTCACAATTGTGTCCCACTTATTGTTGATTCTTCACCAAAAAATTAAAATTTTATATCTTTATGTTTGAAGCTTGAAATGTGGGAAAAGGTTGAAAAGTTCAAGGGGGCCGAATACTTTCGCAAGGCACTGTATATGGGCTTATTCACACAACAGTGAAAAACGGCTGTCTGATGGCCATCTTTGTAACGTCCATCACATGGCCATTTTGGGAACGCATTGATTGCAATGTGTCTATTCACATGTCTGTTTTTTTGACTAAGGTTACATTCACACGAAAAGGTGCAATGCAATCCCTTTATCACAGATACCCCATACATTTCAGTATATGGAGGGATCCGTGAAAACGACCCGACCATAAATAGGAGATGACCAATATTTTGACGGTCCGTGACAACTGTCAAACCAATAGCCCCCATTCACTGAAATAATGCTGCTATGTGACGTCCATTAAAAAAATCTGAGAATCTAGCCTAATCGTTTTTAATAGTCATCAAAAAAACTGACATGCTAAAAACTAATGTATATGGATGACATTCAGCTATCAAAAACAGAAAAAATTAAAGGGAACGGATGCAAAATGGCTGTTAAAATTGGACATGCACATTCATTATTAATGGCCATTAGATTCGTCAAAAACATCACTGTTGTGTTAGCAGTATTACCTCTGTGGATATACAGTATATATATCAGTGGTTATCAGTGTTGCTTCTGTACAGTATATGTTTGTAGGGAGAGAGAGGTGTAAAAATGTTACAATAACTTCCATGAACACTGAGGGGAATTTATTAAGACTAGAGTTTCATACTCTATTCTTATCAGGAACTTCACAAGTGTAAGATTCCCTGAATGTATTAAGAGGAGTACACCTCTGAATAAATTAGGTGCATCTACTGGCTGTCCATGTCCCCGACAACCAGATCTAGACCAGCTATGAGCTGCTGTAGATTTATGCTATCATTTTTATTACTATTATTTACACCAATTTCTGACATAAATTAAAGGCCCTGTCGAAAGTGCACAAGGGCAGGGGAAAAAACAGCAAAAAAGTCACTTTTTGTTGTGCAAATGAGGCAGGTACAAAAAATTATGACTTTTTAACACCATAAAACAGATGCCCAACAGTTGACAAATTACCCCTCTGCTCTGCTGGGTCCATATACAGTGCTGGCCAAAAGTATTGGCACCCCTGCAATTCTGTCAGAAAATACTCAATTTCTTCTAGAAAATGATTGCAATCACAAATGCTTTGGTAATAATATCTTCATTTATTTTGCTTGCAATGAAAAAACACAAAAGAGAATGAAAAAAAAGTCAAATCATTAATCATTTTACACAAAACTCCAAAAATGGGCCGGACAAAAGTATTGGCACCCTCAGCCTAATACTTGGTAGCACAACCTTTAGACAAAATAACTGCGAACAACCGCTTCCGGTAACCATCAATGAGTTTCTTACAATGCTCTGCTGGAATTTTAGACCATTCTTCTTTGGCCAATTTCTCCAGGTCCCTGAGATTTGAAGGGTGCCTTCTCCAAACTGCCATTTTGAGATCTCTCCACAGGTGTTCTATGGGATTCAGGTCTGGACTCATTGCTGGCCACTTTAGAAGTCTCCAGTGCTTTCTCTCAAACCATTTTCTAGTGCTTTTTGAAGTGTGTTTTGGGTCATTGTCCTGCTGGAAGACCCATGACCTCTGAGGGAGACCCAGCTTTCTCACACTGGGCCCTACATTATGCTGCAAAATTTGTTGGTAGTCTTCAGATTTCATAATGCTATGCGCACGGTCAAGCAGTCCAGTGCCAGAGGCAGCAAAGCAACCCCAAAACATCAGGGAACCTCCGCCATGTTTAACTGTAGGGACCATGTTCTTTTCTTTGAAGGCCTCTTTTTTTTTCCTGTAAACTCTATGTTGATGCCTTTTCCCAAAAAGCTCTACTTTTGTCTCATCTGACCAGAGAACATTCTTCCAAAAAGTTTTTGGCTTTCTCAGGTAAGTTTTGGCAAACTCCAGCCTGGCTTTTTTATGTCTCTGGGTCAGAAGTGGGGTCTTCCTGGGTATCCTACCATAGAGTCCCTTTTCATTCAGACGCCGACGGATAGTACAGGTTGACACTGTTGTACCCTCGGACTGCAGGGCAGCTAGAACTTGTTTGGATGTTAGTCAAGGTTCTTTAGCCACCATCCGCACAATCTTTCGTTGAAATCTCTCGTCAATTTTTCTTTTCCGTCCACATCTAGGGAGGTTAGCCACAGTGCCATGGGCTTTAAACTTCTTGATGACACTGCGCACGGTAGACACAGGAACATTCAGGTCTTTGGAGATGGACTTGTAGCCTTGAGATTGCTCATGCTTCCTCACAATTTTGCTTCTCAAGTCCTCAGACAGTTCTTTGGTCTTCTTTCTTTTCTCCATGCTCAATGTGGTACACACAAGGACACAGGACAGAGGTTGAGTCAACTTTAATCCATTTCAACTGGCTGGAAGTGTGATTTAGTTATTGCCACCACCTGTTATGTGCCACAGGTAAGTAACAGGTGCTGTTAATTACACAAATTAGAGAAGCATCACATGATTTTTCAAAGGGTGACAATACTTTTGTCCACCCCCTTTTTTATGTTTGGTGTGGAATTATATCCAATTTGGCTTTTTGACAATTCTTTTTGTGGTTTTCCATTGACGACAAATTAAATGAAGATATTATTACCAAAGCATTTGTGATTGCAATCATTTTCTGGAAGAAATTGAGTATTATCTGACAGAATTGCAGGGGTGCCAATACTTTTGGCCAGCACTGTATCTGAACTTATAAAATGCAAGTCTACCTTAGAAAATTACAGCAAGTCCCAAAATAGCTGAGGATTGTGTTACAGAATATACAGGTTACATGTTGTATGTTATATACAACTATGTAGAAGTCCAGATCAAGATCAGCGGAGACCATTGGACTGAACTGTTCCCATTGGCTACTATATTGCCCAAATTAGGTTCCAAAAAAAAAAAAAATCATATTCACGTAATGATATTGTCATACATTTCTTACATAATAATAGTGATGCACAGTATATAGTAAACAGGTAATGATTTCACATAGTACCTAAAGAACAGAGGAATCCAGTGCCTATATTATGCTATAGCTGGGGCCAGGGGCATAGCTATAGGGGTCCAGAGGTTGCAGTCGCTACCAGGCCCTAGAGCCTGAGGGGGTCCGAGGCCTCCCTACAACATAAGAATACACTAGTATTATATATAGCCAGTGGTAAATGGGGGAGCATTGAGTTATGCCTCTGGCTGGTGCCAAAGAGAAGACTGATGATAACCTACCAGAGAGGAAGATGTGGATGGGTTGTGCTTAGAGATGAGCACACCAGTTCGACCTAAAACCAAAACTTTGGGGTTTCATTACCCATGTACTAATATTATTCTCTGGGGTCTCTTCAGAAGGGAGCTGCAGAAACGCAATAAACAGTTGCTTCATGTTCTATCACATCTCCTGGGCATCCTCACAATGTCCAGGGTCCTTTTGTGGCCTCTTCCGGCCTCCTAGGTGAAGTCACATGCCGTAGGGAATACATAGGTGCACTGACATCATGATGCTTGTGTTAAATTGTCATGATGTCACCTATCTGCATGTGCGTAACATCACCCAGGAGGTCAGAAGAGGCCAGAAGTGGACTCGAGGTTGCACTGAAGGCCACAAGGATGAAAGGAGAGGTGAGGGAATGTGAGTATAGCTGATTATGATGTTTCCACATTTCCGCTTATTATACTCTGGGGTCTAAAGAGACTCCGGAGTAAAATAATAACATTTTCATCTCGTGAAGTTTGACCTGAAACTAAACAAATCTTTACAGATTTGCCCATCTCTAGATATATTTCTTGTTGTGGATCAACATGTCATTTAATTGGCCAATAATCATAATTCATACATAAGCAAATAACCCAATCAGTATAACCAGTATTAATATACGAAGGAACATCCTGGAAATAAGAGATACATTACATTTTAGCTACGCTTAATACATGTTTACAAATGACATTACATATAGTATTTTTAGCAAATGAATTTGTTAACTGTGAATCAGAACTTGGCAAATTACAGTAGTTTATTCATTTCGAGACTGTCCTAACATGTGTCATTCTACCCTAAATAGTTGTCCAGCTGTTGTTGTGATGTCAAGGATTTTTAAAGTGGTTATCCAGGGATATAAAAAGTTATTTGTATCTTCTGTAATTGAAATGAATAATATACTTTCTTCAGCCTCTTAAAGAAAACCTGGGATTTTGGACACTAAACCCCAAGTCTATAGGGACCTGTGGGTGGTTTAGTGTCCCAGTAGTAATCTCCCTGTTCTAAATCCATCAGTGCCTGCAATTAAAAAAAATATATACCTTTATACTTACCTAGAGATGAGTCCGTTGAGTCTTATCGGACTCATCTCTGGTGCTCCCCGAGTCTGTGCAGTTCTTCAGTGAAGCCGAGGACATACACGTGCATACATTAATTAGTCAAAAAGCGCTGCGGGAAAAACCACGTCGGAAATCCATTACAGACCGTAATGGATGGGTCAAGAGAAGGTTTTTTCAGCAGTGGGGTTATGATAGCATGTTTGTGTATATATACAGTGGATACGGAAAGTATTCAGACCCCTTTAAATTTTTCACTCTTTGTTTCATTGCAGCCATTTGCTAAAAGCAAAAAAGTTCATTTTATTTCTCATTAATGTACACTCAACACCCCATGTTGACAGAAAAAAAGCAGAAATGTAGATATTTTTGCAAATTTATTAAAAAAAGAAAAACTGAAATATCACATGGTCATAAGTATTCAGACCCTTTGCTCAGTATTGAGTAGAAGCCCCTTTTGAGCTAGTACAGCCATGAGTCTTCTTGGGAATGATGCAACAAGTGTTTCACGTCTGGATTTGGGGATCCTCTGCCATTCTTCCTTGCAGATCCTCTCCAGTTCCGTCAGGTTGGATGGTGAACGTTGGTGGAGCCATTTTCAGGTCTCTCCAGAGATGCTCAATTGGGTTGAGGTCAGGGCTCTGGATAGGCCTGTCAAGAATGGTCACAGAGTTGTTCCGAAGCCACTCCTTTGTTACTTTATCTGTGTGCTTAGAGTCATTGACTTGTTGGAAGGTGAACCTTCGGCCCAGTCTGAGATCCAGAGCACTCTGGAAGAGGTTTTCTTCCAGGATATCTCTGTACTTGGCCGCATTCATCTTTCCTTCAATTGCAACCAGTCGTCCTGTACCTGCAGCTGAAAAACACCCCCATAGCATGATGCTGCCACCACCATGTTTCACTGTTGGGATTGTATTGGGCAGGTGATGAGCAGTGCCTGGTTTTCTCCACACATACCGCTTAGAATTAACGCCAAAAAGTTCAATTTTCGTCTCATCAGATCATTTCTCACAGTCTGGGAGTCCTTCATGTGTTTTTTGGCAAACTCTATGCGGGCTTTCATATGTCTTGCACTGAGGATAGACTTCCTTCGGGCCAGTCTGCCATAAATCCCCGACTGGTGGAGGGCTGCAGTGATAGTTGACTTTGTGGAACTTTCTTCCATCTCCCTACTGCATCTCTGGAGCTCAGCCACAGTGATCTTTGGGTTCTTCTTTACCTCTCTCACCAAGGCTCTTCTCCCACGATTGCTCAGTTTGGCTGGACGGCCAGGTCTAGGAAGAGTAATGGTCGTCCCAAACTTCTTCCATTTAAGGATTATGGAGGCCACTGTGCTCTTAGGAACCTTGAGTGCTGAAGAAATTCTTTTGAACCTAGGCCAGATCTGTGTCTTGCCACAATTCTGGCTCTGAGCTCCTTGGGTAGTTCCTTTGACCTCATGATTCTCATTTGCTCTGACTTGCACCGTGAGCTGTGAAGTCTTATATAGACAGGTGTGTGCCTTTCCTAATCAAGTCCAATCAGTTTAATTAAACACAGCTGGACTCCAGTGAAGGAGTAGAACCATCTCAAGGAGGATCAGAAGGAAATGGACATCAGGTGAGTTAAATATGAGTGTCACAGCAAAGGGTCTGAATACTTATGACCATGTGATATTTCAGTTTTTCTTTTTTAATAAATTTGCAAAAATATCTACATTTCTGTTTTTTTTCTGTCAAGATGTGGTGCTGAGTGTACATTAATGAGAAATAAAATGAACTTTTTTGCTTTTAGCAAATGGCTGCAATGAAACAAAGAGTGAAAAATTTAAAGTGGTCTGAATACTTTCTGTACCCACTGTATATATATATATATATATATATATATATATATATACATATATATATATATATCCTGCTAATGATTTAACTGTATAAAAATAATTGTCATTTTTGAGAAGGTCCAACATTGCTTGCCCATATGCGATGTTCAGGATCCTTGTCACACAGATCATGATTACAGCACCACTAGAAAGCAATATACCTACACTGTACCTCCAATCTTATACTCCAATGAATTTCATGAAATATTCACTGTTTGATACGTTGCCCCAAGTCACCAAACGATGGACCATTTCATCTGCTCACATGAGGTTCAAAAAACAAACTAATTTACCCTAATCCCAAGTATATATTGGTAGTAAGGCGCCTCCAAAGTGACCAACCTAGGTATTTGTTGTCCAAAGTTTTTTTTAGCAAAAGCAATGTAAAATATTGGTACGGTTAATGCAGAAATTGTAGTTTGTAACAGTACATTTAATACTACACTAGCCACACAATTGGTGCATGGTGTGTATGGGATCTATAGCCATAGCAACAGCAAAAACAGATGATTATTACTACATAGTAGTTTCTTTCCTAGCATTTAGCTGCCAAAGAAATTCTCTTTGCTTTCTCGTATGACTGCCTAAGAAGAAAGTGTCTCCCGACTGGCTATCCCTAATACCTGCATGTAGTTCAGTCACATTGATCACAGATGAACACAGGATGGGCATATATGTAGTCTGATGCCTCTCAGCTATTTTTGCTATTGCTGGTTGCCTTCCAAAGCAGTGTCAAAAGACAAGTGAGTCCTACTGGAAATCTGTGTAGCGTGGCGTTCTGGAATATGGTTTCATCCTGTAAAATAGAAGCAGGTAACACAGGTCACATCTGTACCCGTCTTCTTGTGTAATTCCTAAAATGGCTCATCTACCAATTTTCCTAAAATTATCCCAAGCTTGTCAGCTATAATTACATTTGTGATGAGCGAAGATGTTCCGTTTGCTTGCCAATGCTCTGGCAGAGGGCCTACTCTCATCTCTCTGCTAATCTTCCACTCTCTCTGCCTGCCCTCGCTCTCATGCCCTTCACGGCTGGAGTGGGCTATTAGACATGGAGATTATGCAGCTTTGGTAGCCCTGTTTCTTTCTTGCTTATAATACCCCCTGATTTTTCACGGCGAGAGCTGGAGACTTGATTACACCGAGCTCTTCACAGACATGTAGATCTAGTTAGGGAGATTGCTCGCTTTGATGACTTGATTGATACTTTCAGCACTTCGCTCTTTTGTGGATTTAACCCATTGAAAGCCAGTCTGTACTAGCACAAATAACTCGCCTTTATTCTAGACAAAGCAGAAAGTTTCTTTATCTCAGAATGATCCCCATTAACTTTACTTTCACAAGTAAAATCCAGATAATTGAAATACTACAATGAGCTTGAACAAGGTGGCCATTTTTAAAGATTCTAAATCTAGTACTACATTAGTATTATCAAGGATAACAAGTATAAAAGCATATAATGCACATAATACATCAAGTCTATGAATGGACTAAGCCACAGTATGCAGCATGAAACCTTCCAGTACCATAAGGCTATATTCCCACTACAGTCAATAACAGCCATCTGATGACCAATTATGTAATGTCCATCACGTGGCCATTTTGAGAACGCATTCATTTCGATGTGTCTATTTACATGTATTAGTTTTTTTTAACTGATTGTCAGTTTTTTTTTATGGTAAAAACAATTTCTCTTTGTCCATTTTCATGGACACATGGACGCAATATTAAACAGTGGATCTGTTTTTAACCAATTTAAAAATGGATAAATGGGTTGGGTCAAAAAGGAAGACCCATAAAATGCATCTGTTTTTCTCACTGACAATTAAAAACTGATACAAAACGGATGACACTCAGCCATCAATAATGGAAAAAAGGAACGGATGTAAAATGGATATAAAATGCCATTAAAAATGAACATGTTTTTAATGGCCATTACATCCACCAAAAATGTCACTGTCATGTGCATAAGGTCTAAGACATCAATTCTAGCCATTTGCAAACACCCTTGTGTTATACACTTGGTTATGATCCACCTTCAGTATTGATTCTGATTTTGGTTGTGATCTTTATATTTTCTTGAAATTTAATAGAAATTTAAAAGTATTTAATAAAGGGTGCTTATGATGGTTCCTGGAGGACCATTATAAGTAAAATCATTCAACTTCAGACCATAATGCTATGGAAAAACTAGTAATAATTTCCAAAGACCCCAAGGTATCACAAAAATTTAAAAAAAAAAAAGTACATTAAAGAAAAATAACTAATATAGAAAACCTTACACATAAAATCCAGAAAAGGCTGATGGAAATTGTAAGTTACTTTCCATGATGGTGTCACCTGGTGTCCAAAGGACCAACTCATCTTGAAGCACTTGTAGTACTGCACTATACTGTACAGAGGCGCTACTAGCCAGTTTGTCAATGCATGCATTTCACTAATACAGGAATTTTTACAGTGAAATGACCATGGTATGTTGAGTATAGTTTCAAGATACAATAGTCCAGAAGAAGTGATTGTAACTTGAGGCCATTGTAACTTGAGGAACCACTTTGCTTAGTTCAATGTAACCTAAGTAATAGGGTGTGTTGGAAAACGTTGTCTTATAGACTGAAATTTTTACTATTCACTGAGGAACGCCTTACACTGGAGTTAGAGTCGTATTGCAGATGAAAGTATGTCCTTATTTCAAGCCAAACAGATATGCATGAATATAATATACATGGCTTAAGAAAGACCATTTTATGGGAAAAACTTTGCCTATATTACACATGTCTATTTCACAGGAAATAATGCTACCATTTTATTTGCCTACTATGCAGTGACTTACTTCATTGTATGGTAACTATGGCTGGCTTATTGGTAGATCCCACAGTTACGTTTGCATAGACTGTTTACCATCACACTGCAGGTAATATGAGTGAAGACTACTGATTAGAATCGATCATAGTCAGAATAAGCAATGACAATTTTTTATTGTAATACAAAAGGTTTTGGCACTCAAAATATTATTAGTGTTATTAGTATTAAAATATTATTATGAAATATTATTATTATTATTATTATTATTATTATTATTATTAATATTATAATAAATGAATTTATTAAAATGAAACCCAAACATAACATGTGACATTTTGTTCCAAGACGGACCTTCATCAGACAATCGGATGGCCAGAACAGGATAAGAAATTAAAGGGGTAACATATAGGAGAAAAGAGGGTGCCTACACCTGGATGCGTCCTCCACATGTGTGCACACATTTCTCCTAAATGCTTTAATTTTTTATCCTCTTCTGGCAATCCGATCATCTGATGAAGGTCTGTCTTGGACAAAAACATCATGTATTTTATTTGGATTGCATTTCAATAAATCTCTAATTTGCAAACTATCAATATTTTGAGTATATTAAGTTTTGATTGTAGTTGCTCTCCGTTCCCTTTTCTTCACCTATAGCGCCATGATTACTGTGCTGAAGAAAGCTATAGTGCCAAAAAGATAGTAAGTAGAACATTAAATAGTTCACCAGTTTGTCCATCTGATACCTAAAACTTTATCCAGAGATGTTATACTCCACAGAACACCAGATTACTAGAATGAAATTCAGCAAGAGACAGGTTAGTCAAGTGAAAAACCTTTATTCAGGAGTAGGCAAATTCATTATGTATTGTAGACACAGTTTTTCTAACACTTGTCTAGCAGCTTTGAAATGAGAGGCAAAATTCTTTAATGGTCTGTGACCCTTTTTGTCACAAATTTTGTTCCTGCACAGCAATCTTGAGATGGCATAAAGAAGAGAAAGTCTCATCTATTATTGGTGCTCGCACAGAAGTGAAAGGAGAAAGCCTAGCATGTGCTGTCACCTCCCCATTCACTGCAACCGGAACACCAATTGGACCAGCAAGTGCTAAGATGGTGCAAGTTCCTGTATCTGTAGTATGTCACAGGAACACTCTCTGAGGTTTAATGTTGCTATTTGATGTTTTATAAAGTTTTAGCATGGTTTGCACTTTTATTACAATATGATATGGGTGAAATACTGGTTTCATTTCTGCTCCATAAATGTGTAAATGGGATTGGTATCTTCTCAGTTGCTTCTAGAAGGTGGGGGAAGCTCCTTGTTAGCTTAACAACCCCTTAGCCAGACTGCGTTCAGTTTAATATAGGTTGCTGGAATAAAAAAGTTGCAGTAAGTTGTGCTCAATTTTAGTGGCCGTTTAGACCAGGGACCCACCCTGAGACAGGCCGTCCCATACCACTGGGCCACAGGATATTGCAGAAAGTAACCTTTATTTCTGTGAAAAGATTTCCACTGCTACTCAGGGAGGAAACCAGGAAAGGTTGGAGCTGGGGTTATCCCATATTTCCTATGGTGGAAAGGGACAGAGGAGGGAGTGAGGAACAAACACAGCTCGTGTTCATGTTGAATAGAGCCCTGTAAGTGCATGCTTCATCTGTAAGTGACTGTGCTTCCATGCTGAGCAGTCCCTTTTGAACTGTTCTTTTATTCTACCCAACACCAAGGGTACCCCAACCACTGTAACAGCAGACTCACACTAGGGTTTGCCATGGGAAAACACCACCACCATCCTGTACACCCATTCATCCACCCATCATTGTGCCACCTCAAGGCCTGTGGGAGTTTGTGATGTAAAAACCTCTGTGAAAAGTGTGAGGAAAAGGCCAGCTATCATCTTGGGTCTATCAGACATTAGTGTGTGGCATATCATTTTCAGGTGATAAATGGTATGCACAACCACTTTGGTTTGATAAAGTTGTCTTTCTCCATAGTTTTCTCTATATGACATCCAAAATGATTTTTCTTATATTTTCTCCAGGCTTTCAAAACTCCAGGAAATTAACAAAATATCACACATGTCAACATATAAAATGTCACAGAAAAATGCCATTACAAATGCTTGAATATATGATATATTTTACATTTGTTTTAAAGTACAGAAAAAAGTGTGGCCAGGATGCCTTATGGAGACATTATTGGTTTCATCCACTTGTCTCATTAAATAGGAAATTGTGGAATATATACTCCTCAACATTGAAATTGCAACACCAAGAAGGACAAGCCATGAGGTTATTTAGATATAAAGTAGCAGAAAACACTTAGATCTGCAAATGATCACATTTTCAAACACCTAGCTCCAATCTATGGCATGTGGGAGGGGCATAAAAGCCAGATTGAAAGAAAAGTTTCATAGATACATAAAACCTCAAAAATCAGATCAAGTGTATGGGAAGGGTGTTCAATGTCTCCTGTTCGTCAACATGAAAGTTATTGTCACTTGTCACAAACTAAGAGGGACAGAATCTTTGAACTAGTTTATCACTCCAGCAGATCTCTACGTGAATGGATCAAGATGTGCCCATTGTTCAATGTTGTGTGTCCTGGTGGTTGGGAGAACAATGTCAAACTGTAATGACAGAGGCTGG
Source organism: Leptodactylus fallax (assembly GCA_947044405.1). Classification (NCBI taxonomy): domain Eukaryota; kingdom Metazoa; phylum Chordata; class Amphibia; order Anura; family Leptodactylidae; genus Leptodactylus; species Leptodactylus fallax. The sequence continues at coordinate 3,181,984 of CAMRHE010000201.1, read as the reverse complement.
AATGGAGTTCAATCCTCTTAATTGGACACCATGATAGCTGGAGATTGGTCTGGAGACTTTGTGGGCAATGACATGAAAAGGCCTTCATATGGGAACATCATCCCAGTCCTACTCTGGGATTATGGTGTAAGGTGGCATAATGAACAGACCCTTCTAGTCTTCATTTCAAGTACACTAACAGCTTGGTCTTACATTGATTTGGTTGCTGAACCAGTAGTATGGCCATTTCTCCAAAGTCACCCAGGAACTGTTATTCAACAGGACATGGCTACATGTTGCTTGTGCTACTGTGAGCAGCCTGTGTGGCCTAAATGTGCTACCGTGGCGTGCAGTCTCCAGACCTGTCTCCCATCAGACACATCTAAGACTCCATTGGTTGAGAATTGCAAAGGGAGCTGCCAGCAGACAATCTTGATGCAAGTGCATTCAGCATGACATAATATAACATTCCTCAGACTATGATTAATCTCATTGATAGCATGCGTAGGCTAAGTAAATGTGTGTATTTTTGCACATGGAACTCATAATCGATACTGAAGAATTTAAGATTTTTTTAAAATATTTTGCTTCCATTTTGTCATTTGCATATTACTAACTTGTCTATTGATCCTGTGTTTTCCTTAATTCCAAGACTTTTTCTTTTAGATGTTACAATTTCAATGTTGAGGAGTGCCTTATACAGTATATACTGTATATAGATACTGCATCTAGCCACAAAGTCACTAAACCAACCACCCAATATAGTGTATATCAATAGTCCAAAATTAATTTTCTGGTTGCACACTTTGTCATTGTAAGTGAGCAGGTGGCTCCTTTGAAAAATGCCCGTTCTTTACCAGTGATCCACCCCTTCCAGCCCATCTCTGAATTAATAGAGCAGACTAGCAATATATTGCATTTTATAGAAATCCATACATTTTTATGTACACCCACTTCCTACAGAGTAGCATTTATTATTAAAGGGCACAATGTATTTCTCTTCCGCAAAATGTTTGTCATGGGGATTTACATTACAAACGCCGCCTTTCTGCCTTCAATGTGCTATACATATTTACTGTCATGTTGCAAATTAAACATTTATAAAAGCGTACACACGTTTGGTTATGTTGAGTGGACCCTGCTGAATTGTGCAGTGGATTTTCTTCTAGCTACGCTAAACTGTTCTTTCTGCAGACACAAAGCACGGATTTATGCTGAATCTCTAATAAAGCTTTGAAGCAAGCAAGAAAAAATGATGATATATCATTGTTTCCTATGCAAAAAATGCAAGCTGTCGTATAAAGTGGTCGGTCTGCTGGAGCTTTTGTTTGTTTGTGTGTTTTCTGCTTCTAGATCACTGTCTGTGGGAGCAGATAATGCTTTCTGTATATTGGAGAGTAAAAACTCATTCTGTTGTCACTAGGGCTTACTTTCAGCCATATATTTATTGACTCAGCTGTGATTTTGCTTCTATCTTTGCTTTTATCCTTTATATCTTTATCTCTTTAAAACTATATTATTATCTTTCTAGGACCCCTGCACACTACTGAGTGTGCATCCGAGTTGGGGCCGAGTTTGCAGCGGAAAGCGGTCGGATGACGTTCTAGTGCCATTCGAGTGCATTCCATTATGCATTTACAGTATCTCTATGGGGGCTTCCAATCCAGTCTGTTCAGATAAAATTAAGGAGGATAGGACCTGGCTCTAATTTCATCGGAATGGACCATCGGATGCCCCCTTGGATTGCACACTCGGATGTGTACATGAAGCCTTACACTTTCTGAAGTGTACACCTCTTTAAGCCAACCACTCAAATTATGGAGGTCTTCGCAAAAAAAAAAAGTATACAGAATGCAGGTCAGCAAATATGTGTAGCATCCCACTGGGAGCACTACAAAACATATATAGTTCATTTGTTCTATGTGTAATATGTTTATGTTGTAACTTGTACAGTGTTTGTATATAGTGTATAGTGTCTTACTTAAATGGGTTGTACCACTGTGAGCCAGAAGCAGAGATTTGGTATGACCCAAACAGTTGGTTCTGGAAAGGAGGAGAAGACCAGGATCCCTCTCTAGTCCTTAGAATAGTAAGGAAATGCAGAGAGCAGTGAAACTGAGCTAGAGGCATTGCTGGTCTGGAGACCACCCAGCCAGCCCATAGTGGGCTTGAATGTTAGATAAGAGTAAGCATTGTGATCCCTGTTTTGGCTGAAGAGAATGAGGAGAGTGTGCCAGCCTAGCAACTGAGGATAACTGTTATATGGGCCTTGGAGCAAAGACCCTGCCTGCGCCACAGGACAGACTGGGCACCCTGTTAACCTACACCACAGGACTTTTGTGTGAGAGAGTGACACACAGACAAGTAATTACAGCCTTAGCATGGAAATTGCAGACTGCCCTCAGACTCAGGAAAGCTGACAACATCTAGGATGTGCCCTACTCTGCGGGCCTCCTCAGCACTGCACCAGCCCAGGAGGAGAGCTGGAGAAATTGGTTGACTTCATAGCCAAGTTCAAGTACTATTGCTTCAAGCCTCCAGGCTTCTATAACAGATTGCTGTAGCCCCATTCCCTTCCAAATTACATATAATGAAAAAGCCCACAATTACAAATGATGACAATGACACACATTTGCATGGCGCTTTTCTCACTAAGGGACTCAAAGCACAAGAAGCATTGTGGAGTAGAGTAGTTTGTGGCTGCCATACATGCTATCATCACCAACACCCACAAGGGTTAGTTGTTTTTCAGGAAGCCAGTTTATTGTTCAGTATATTTTTGGCATGTAGGAGAAAAATCTTTCAGCATTAATATTATTTATTTTACAGCACTATTAATTCCCAGGTTTGTACATATGAAATAGAAATATGGTGTAAGTATATAACATAAGCAATAAAAACAACAATTATGCAACACCCCAGGGATGAACATCGTGAGAATAGCACAGTTAGGAAAGGCCCAAGATGGTGGCCACATCGTAACAGTGACTATTGAAGGAAATGCAGTGATGAAGGGGGTTACACTGAGGTGATGGTGAAGAGTCCCCTGGGGCACTTCCTGCTACTTTTTTCCAGTATGATGGTGTTTTGGGTGCTCTTTGGTGTTAAGTGTGAATGAGGCACAGGAGATAGACTGGAAAATTAAAACATGTGATGTTCACGGCTCAGTTTACATGAGGTTAATCCAGTTACAAAGCAACATGGATGTACAATTACCTACAGCAGCAGGTTCCACATGTACGGCACTTGACACAAATAGAGGGGAGTGGCTAATGCTCTTCAGTCCTTACTCAAGTCCTTTAAACTGTTTTCACTGTGATAGTCTGGGATGACCCCTGGGACATTGTAATCCTTGACATTGGCACTGAGGATGTTGTCTCAACCAACATATCACTCACCATTGCTGCGGCCTCCTTTTCACCCCCCCTCCCCCATTCTTATCTTCCCTAAGAATGAAGACAACACAAGTTATTTTTGGATTAATTGGCCACAGCAGCCATTTTATTACAATAACAATACAAATATAAATATATAAACCGTATTTTATCAAATTATATACCAATTTAAATAACCAATAACTAACAAAATAAATAACAATTAAATAACAATTAACCCCACGTTTTCCTGATAAACATCCTTCTTGAGGGGGAGGTCCTTGGAGCTACCTAGATCTGGCCGCCAAACTGTCCATCACACCAAGTTACCCCCAGCCGCAAAAACCACAGGCTCGGAGGCACCATAAAACACAGATGGCAGTATCACCACATATATACCAAAAACCACTCCCCGGGACACCACCCAGCAGGAGCCCAAAAGCAGCCAGACCAACCAGAATTGTAGTTAATTATTGGGGAAACTACCCTCCATGTTTCCCCCACCACCGAATTTCAACCAACTCCAAGGACCCCCCACACCGCCACATTGCGCACGCCTTGACCCCCTCAAGGATGCGCGCCCCCCACCAATGCGAGAGCACGTTCAACACCGCCTTGCAGGCCCAAGGCCCAGAGATCAATTCCCACTGCATTAAGGTGAACCCCATCAGCTAATCAAAAACCACCCTGCAAATCCTCCAATTCATGGTGCCGAACCACAATGCCACCATGCCTGACCACAAATGCTCCAATGGTCCTATTAACCTTGGCCCTTGCCCTATTAATGCTAGTCACCGACCTGGCCCCCCTCCACGAATGCCGAGGGACAATATCCGACCACACCACTACCACTGTCGGACACTCCACCCACAAGCGCAACAAATCGTGTTTGACGTCCCTCACCAGTTCCCGAAAGGGGCGGGCACCCAAATCATTCCCACCCAGATGCAACACTAGGACATCCGGAGGGTGATCTAGGTGGACGTACCGGAAAAACTCCCGCAACATACGACCCCACAACATACCCCGGAATCCTAGCCACCGGACCACCGCCACCGACCTGGGGAATCCTAGTTGCCGACCATGGGGGCGCATTTTCGCTCTTTCCGCCCCCCAGTGAACATAAGAATGCCCCATAATCCATACCAGATGGGCTGGAGGACCTACAAGAAAACAAAAACAACCGAATCCGCACATCAGCCAAGAAGAAAAATTAACAACCTTTACAGACCTCCAAGCCCCTAAATTGGTCCACCCCCCCCCTTGTCTCAGCGGAGATACAACAAAACTACAAAAAAAGGGGGTTCACATATGAGACAAAGCGACGTGATTCCCATCTGCCGATCCGACGAACCACCTCAGGGCCCAATCCCCCACACCGAGGCCTCGGTAGCAGCACCAATTCTAAACGAATGTGGCGCAAACACCGACGGATCATGGCCCACAGCCACCAAACATTTTCTAAACATCCACGTAAACTGATAACGTGATAAAAATGACCCATCCATATGGCACAACAGGGGGCCAAAATGTCCCTGTCGAAGGCCGCTAAAATTCTCAAAACACCTCACCGGACACATCTCGGACGTCGTCACCGGGAACAGACGACACCTGCCTGACTGGTCTGTCTTAGATCTCCGTATAACAAACTCAACCCCCGGCCCCTCCACTGACACGTCCTGAAATAAGACCCCTCCTGCCTTCCTCTTACACGGAGACACCAATTCCCCCACTCTCAAGGCCCCAAAAAATGACCACGAAAAAGCTAACTGAAACAAAGCAACCTCGAACGGTGACGAACATGCCCCTCGCAACGCCTCCCCCAGACGTTCCAGCAACTGAAAAGAAACCGGCCTGCGCCCATCCAGGCGGGACAGTCCCTTCCGGAAGCCCCGTAGCGCCTGCAACACCAAAAACTCCTTAGTGACATCCCCCCATCCCCTAAAACGAAAACCAAAGGCCAAACCTGCCACCAGACGATTCATCCTAGACACAGACCAACCCGCCAGCGACCCCCCGACCAATCAACACCAGCACCGCCGTACGTCTGTCCCCATCCGAAGAAACACCCCCCAACTCGCCTGCCACGGCCTCAAACTCCCTCCATGCTACCTCGTATGCTGCCCTGGTACTATCTGCTAACGAAGACCGAATCAGCTCATCCGCCGCGGCAAGACTACGCCCCACAGGTGATCCGGACATGGGATTCCAGTGACGTCCGCCTCGGGGGCCACCTGCCGAAACCGCTCCCACTGAAACCGAGAAAGAGAATCGGCAATTACATTGGTGACACCAGGGACATGAACAGCCACCACCCAAGCGTTCAGAGATAAACAACGCAGCACCAAGTGCCGCAACAAGCGAACCACCGGAGGGGACGAGGCCGTTAATGAATTAATGGCACCAACTACGGACTGGTTGTCACAGTGGAAACGTACCTTCCTGTTTCTGAAACGATCCCCCCAAATCTCCAACGCCACCACAATAGGGAATAACTCCAACAAACACAGGTTCCGAACCAACCTCTGCTCTATCCAACCCGCTGGCCACCTGTCCGCACACCATTGTCCCCTACAAAAAGCCCCAAAACCAACCGACCCGGACGCATCCGGGTATAAGTCCCAATCATAAACGTCGGCCACAGGCGACATAACCAAGGAGCGGCCGTTGTACTTACACAAAAAATTGGCCCACACCTCTAAGTCATCCCTGTGATCCCTCGTCAACCGTATAAAGTGCCTGGGCGACGACACCCCCGCCGTAGCCCCCGCTAAGCACCTGCAAAAAACACGCCCCATTGGCATGATCCTGCACGCGAAATTGAGCTTTCCCAAGACCGACTGCAAGTCCCTAAGCGTGATCTTACGTAATCTTGCAGCCCGGTCTACCTCCTACCGCAGCGCGACCAGCTTGTCTTCTGGTAAACGGCACTCCATCCGCTCGGCATCAATAGTGATACCTAGAAAGCTCAAGCACGTACATGGGCCTTCAGTCTTACCTGGCGCTAGGGGGACCCCAAAACACGCCGCCACCCACTCAAGAGACCGAAGCAGCGAATGGCAAACGGGGGAGTCGGCAGGACCGAGGCACAAAAAATCATCCAAGTAGTGGATAACAGACCCGACACCCGCCAGGTCCTTCACTATCCACTCCAGGGATGAACTAAAGGCCTCAAAGTAGGCACAAGAAATCGCGCAACCCATAGGGAGACAACGATCTACGAAATACGCCCAGTTCCAAAACACCCTAAGAGCCGAAGGCTCTCAGGGTGAACCGGGAGGAGGCGAAAAGCCGACTCAATGTCCGTCTTTGCCATCAACGCCCCCGTCCCATATTTCTGCACCCAATGAACGGCCGCATCAAATGAGGTATATACGACGGAGCTCAGCTCAGGATCAATACCATCATTAACCGACCCCACTTTTGGGTAAGACAAATGATGGATGAGCCTGAACTTGTTAGGTTCTTTTTTGGGCACTACACCTAACGGGGAAATTACAAAATCCGCAAACGGCGGTGAACTAAAAGGACCCGCCATGCGTCCCAAGGCAACCTCCTTGGCCAACTTTTCCGTCACCACCCCCGGATGGCGGTAAGCCGACACCAAATTCCTCGTGGACAAGGAGGCCCTCTGAAGCACTGACGGGATCCGAAAACCCTGCCCAAAACCGTCCCGCAACAACTGGGCCCTAAGACGGTCTGGATAGCGATTAAGATAAGACTCCATCTCTAGCAGCTTCACCGGTGTCAACCCCATGGCCAGGTGCCCCTCCCGGCTGCCGTCCCTTCCCTCTTTTAAAACATTTGACGGAACCGTGGGAAGATCCCCCACAAGCGGAACATGAGTGCTTAAACTTACAGGTCGTCCTGAACTTGCACTGGCCTTGGTTAAATTGCCAGCAAAATCCTGTCTTACCCCCAGCCCCCTGCCCAGTTGGGGACTGACTAGTGGGGCCGGATGAACCGCCGCTCCCTGAAAGGGCTGCCCAAATCGGGGAAGGGGCCATAACTCTTAGCCACAACCCTATATCTTTTTGATCCCACCGAATAGACGGGCGGATCGCCCTGCGCTGATGGAACTGCTCATCGTAGCGCAGCCACGTCAAACCCCCGTAAACCCGGTAAGTATCCAAATAACAGAAGAGCCCCGAACAGTGTTCAGGAGTCTTCTCCCCAATAACGCTGGCCAGGATAGCAAACGCCTGCATCCAATTAGTAAACGTCTGCGGGATTAAACGCCAACGCCTCTTTTCCTCCTCCTCCTTCTTGCTCTCATCCCGCTTCCCCTTGTCCAGGTTGAATTTAGCTAACGGCAGCAAGGAAAAGATTTCGACGTATTCATCACGCCAAATCGTATCCTTCACCTCCTTCTTTAAATGCGCTCCCAGGGGACCCTCATAACACAGGTATATCTCCCCCCTGGCTCTGTCATCTAAACGAATACCGTCTCCCTCTTTTTCCGTCTGGACCGACACTTCTACCCCCGCCTCTCTACGAACCAAACTATCCGACGGCAAAACTATTACTGGAGGGGGGTGCGGATCCCCCCGACCCACGCTGCCACAGGGGAACCCGCCGCCCCCCTTTTCCCTCCTGACCGCGACAATACATCACGCAGCCCGCCTAACAGCGACCGCAGCTCCTCACCTAAACCCGCCGCCGTCCCTGTCGCCGCCTGGCTATCCCCAACCCCCACGTCGGGTCCCTCCCCGCACGCCTGTGATCTAAACAACGCCGGCACAGAACCAGACAAAGACAAACACTCACCTGGCTGCGCAGAAGCTGTGATCCCACCAGCCGCTTGTCCAGAATCCACCCGACGAGACGTATTCAGGAAGTCATCAACATCGGAGTCTTGGTCGTCGTCAGCGGCCACCGCGGCCCTGGAACAGCCAGCACACGAAGAGCACCCCCTCCTGGAGGCCGCCACAAGCCCAGAAGAGGAACGGTCGGGAGACCGTCCGCCGGAAGCCGCCCGCCGCTCCATCGACACCGAGGTACGCCCCGGCCGCTCCAGCGGACCGGCGTGAAGCTTCGGGAGACATCAGCCATCTGCTCACTCACCTAGCAGCCCCCCCCGACCGGAGCATCGCCAGTGGGGGCCACCATTGCCATGGTTGAACTGGGGGGCGGAGTCAAAGTGGTAAGGGGGCGGGGCCGCTCTGACGGCAAGCCCCGCCCCCTCCCCACCGCTGGTCCCGGCCGCTGAGTTGGATGCCTCCCAGGCCGGGAGCCGCTGCCCGAAGCTGCAGGGCGCGCCCGTCGGCCTGGAGGGTCCCTGGAAGGGCTCCGCAGCCGGCGCCGGGACCTGGGTGCGTTCTCAGGGCTTAAGCGCTCCGGCGGCCGAGCCCGACGCTGCCGCCGGGCCGAGGCCACGCCCACCGGAGCCCTGGAAGGAGAGGGTGAAGAGGAGGGCCGCCGGCGCCATGTTCTGACCTGGAGAAGACAGCGCCGGATCGATGGGGACCGCGTCGACGATCCCCTGCACCTGCTGACACAGCCATTCTGCGTCCACGGAGCCGGCAGCAGCGCGGAGCTGCCCCAGGAGGACTTCAAGCTCAGACATCTCACAGGTAAGTCGCGCGACCCGACCTGCTCTGATCCCCCTTCACCGCGTAACTGACCGCGGGAAGCCCTCGCTAGTCCCCTATAACCCCTCTCCCTAACTACTCCCGCCACTGCACTCTGACCCCTCCCCTAGTAACCCTACGCCAACCCCTTCAGGCCCTGTCATGGCGGCCTCCCCCCATGCTTTGCCCGGGTCCGGCCTTACTTTTCAACAACTCTAGCATAAATGCAGGGCAAATTTCAGATAAAGACACCTAAGTTCCTCACTGAAATTGCAGTAGAGATGTTCAGCATAAATCAGGTTCAGGATGGTTTAATCTGTGAGCTGGGGGTGCAGTGACATGTATGTCTTTTGTATTCTGAACTACCACTAACTAACCTGAAAACCTGATGGGGAAATTCCACAAGCTATTGCCCCGGTCTAAGGCTAACTAACATTCGCCTAGAACAGGAAGTAACTGCCACAACCCAATGGAGAGAACTGGAGGATGGGAGTAGTGGTTGTAGCTGTGATGTCACTAGTAAGCCAAAGACACTCAATCTACTCCTCCAGCTGACCTCCCAGGCCAGACAATGTACCGTACCTGATGTTGGTGGTAGTTCCCTCGGGGCCTTTCTAGTTTGAGAGGGGTCCTCTCTTTCCCTGAGCCATGTGATGATGTTTGGAAGGGCCCTGATGGTAAGTACAGGAATGATTCAGGACGCAGCAGTACAGTTGGACCAAGGTATACAGTAACTTTACGGAGGCAACAAGGAACACATACAGTTTTCCAATATAAAGTAGTACTAAAGGAGTTCCACTGTGGATGGCTGATCCCAGACTTCGGATGGAGTATGCCCAACATTAGGATGGTAACTTGGTGCCTGCTATCTCCACTCTAGTAAAGAATATACTCTGACTCTCCCACTAAGTCTATGGGGGCTGATAATATGTAGTCCCAGAATCCCAGGTTACCTGTATGTGGATGGTTCCTGGCTAGGAGGTTCTGAAAACCTCAACTTCTCCAACAGGCACTCTAGACAGCTCATCTTCCTTGTCTTAAGTCTGTGATGTTGGTGTCTGGGAAGCAGCTCTAACAGGAACTGAACTCCTTCTCAGAAGCTGCTCAGCCACTCAGGCCACAGTGCTTCCAAAAGGGAGAAACAAAACAATAGGGGAAATTGTAAAACACATGGAGAAACACATATAAAACAATGTACAGTACAAAATATATACACAGTGGCGCAGAAATAATATAAAGCAACACAAAACATAAAAACAGTGTCTCATTGATTAAAGCCTAGGGTCTCCTAGTAATCTCTAAATGCCTCCCACCTTTAAGGCCTGGTTCACATCTGCGCATGGGTTTTCGTTCAGGGAGTCCATTTGGGGACCCCCTGAATGGAAACCTAATCCTCATAAAAAAGCGGTTACCTTAGGAAAACGGCGGACCCTATAGACTATAATGGGGTCCGTGTGGTGTCTTCTCGGTTTCCACACGAAAAATGCAGAGAGAAAAGTGCTGCTTGCAGAACTTTTCTCTCCACATTTTTCATGTGGAGAGGGGAACGGAATGGCCCGAATGCAGATGTGAACTAGGCCTAAGAAACCCAAAGCAGAAGCTGTTTCTTCTTACATAATACCACAGTAATGGCTTGTTATCCCCTGAGTATATAGCTTAAAGATGGAAAACTGCAAAGCCAGAGTTAGAGAATACAAAGTGAGTGCAAAACATCATAAAACAGTATAGAACACGTCATATACCAATAAAGTTAGGGGACACTGCAAATACAGTGAACATGAGCCTACTGAGTTAAAGTCTACTGTAGTGCTGAAAGTAAGAGAACCTTGCCCTTGAGACATTACAAGAACATGCAAATTACCTATCTGTAAGTGTATGTCCATATAAAATATGTATGTACAGTATGGCTACCCCTCATTCCAGCCATGACTGTACCAAACTTAGTTAACAAAACTTCATTAGTAAGCAGGACAATGCTTTTTAAGCAAACCACAATATACTGAATTTCCCATGGAGGATTAGCTCATGTATGTATGCCTAAAAACAATCCAGAAACATAGAAAAAGACTATTTCAGCGGTAGATTCAGCATAGACACAGAGTTGAATTTATTCAGAGACATGAAATGTCAGTACAACTGAATAGTTCCCTTGACATTGTCTACATCCATTGTCTACAGATCTGACAGTACGTGAAATGGTCGTGTATTCAGAATGTTTATCCTGGTATTCCTTCCTTCATTAGGACAACAGGACAATAGACATAACATAAATGGTGGCTACACGTGACTGATACATAACTGTGCTCTACGTTCTCCTCGACAATAAGGACTATTTTAGCCACTTCAACCACTGTGATCTTTTACATTAAGATGACCTTGTTCTTTTATTTTCTAGTTACCTAAAAGGCCTGAAATACAATGTGCCACACAATAGGGTCGCCTGGTAAAAACATAATAAGCAGCAAAGGTAAAGTAAAAAAGAAAAAAATATCAGAATACTTCATACTGATAACTCCTTCACTACCATACACTAAATTTTCATGAAACATGATAAACTCTATTCGTGTTTTTACTTGGCCTGGTAATCTGGGTCTTGGAAGTGGCCCAGAAACCTAGCCCTCATGTACAGACCTAGTAACTCAGTAGTGCAGAGCAGTAGGCGCTGTATGTGCTGTGTTATAGTACAATAAACACAGCAGGCCACATTAATTTTTGAAAAAAAACTCAGTGGAGGATATTTATGAAGACTCATCCCTCATTTAAGACGCATTCTCCATTCATGAGGATGTGCACAGATCTTCATAAATGCGGTGGCTTCTCTGTTGGGCCGTGCGCAATGGTGGTTTTCAGTGATCATTTCCTCCAGTAAACTGTTGTAAATGGAGGAGGTACATTAGGGCCTTATGAGAGCGGGGCCCCCTTGGGATAGAGTGGGGCAGTCCTGCATTTGCTGTCCCTCGCTGTCCCAACTTCAGCTCACCGAGAGGACGCCGACGAGTTGAAGAAAGTATTTAGCGGGGGGCTGGAAAGACAGTGGCCTAACTCTATGGGGCCCACCATCAACACATGCATGTGTTGCCATTCTGCAAGCCATCTGCACACAGGACGGCACAATGACGTCATAGCATTGCACTTCCTGTGGCAAGACCTCTTGTCTGTGCTCACTCACCTCGCAGAGAAGAGACGGTGGCAGCAGAGCAGTAAGGCATCACAGGCAGGTGAGTATAAGTTTTATTTTTTATTTTTTTGGGCAGTTCTTATATATGGCATAAAGGGCACGTTAGGGGACATTATTCCTATAAGGGGGAGATAATTTGTATAAGGGGCATAGAGAATATAAGAGGTCATTGGGAGTATTATTACTATAGAGAGAAGATCATTTATGTAAGGGGGCTTAAAGAATTTAAGGGACATTAGAGGAGTTTATGAATATAACTGGGGTCATTAATAGGGGAGCAGTATTTATGTCAGTATTGGGCAGTATTAAATTAAGGAGCACGTGGGCTTTATGGCAGGGCTCTTACAGCTCATTTTTATTGATGATCAGTCCTCAGGATACATCAACAATAAAACATCAGGGTTATGACACTTGGGACCCCACTGATCAGCAGTTTAAATGGGCAATGATGCACGTGCAGGCACGGTGACCCCCTTCTCTGATTATATTGCACGCTGTACTGTTTTATAGTGACCGTGTGATGTATAGGATGAGGCTATAGTTACATTGCATGGCCACTATGTAACGAATGATACAATGTAAACAAAGAAGGGCTCATGGTACTTGTACAAGAGCTGTGGTCCCCTTCAAATGACTGATCAGTGGGGGTCCTGTGTGTTGGAACTTCAGTGATTTTTTTTTTATTGAAAAAGGAGCCAAAGATGTTTGTGTTGCAAACTTTACAGAGACAAGTCACAACTGGAAGAAAAAGTAGCCATGGTGGTCCAGTCCAGATAAAGACAGAATGTGAATGATTACAGTCAGAGACGTCACCTGTAAGTCATGAAATTTTTTCCTGTGCTGTATTCACCTAAATTGTCTGCAGAGCCCTGTGCAGAGTCTGTAGTTACCACTATACTGTCACCGTATCTTGATAATATTGGTATACCAGAGTTGGGAGCCCACTTGGATGTATTTGTCCCCCCTGTGCTGAACCCTTAGCTATGGGTTTGTCTCAGGCTGAAAACAATGATTAAACAGGGGGCCGCCCGCTCCCTGAAGATTCTGGACTAGAACAGCAGGGGCGCGAGGAAAGGTGAGTATTGGTGTTTTTTTTTATTTTTGGTAGGAGAGAGACATAATATTGTGGGGGCAGTTGGAGAAGGACATTAAACTGGGGGCAGGTGGAGGGGGACATTGAACTGGGAGCAACTGGAGGAGGAATTTATACTGAGGGGGACATTAAACTGGGGGCAACATTAAACTGTGGGTGCACTTGGAGGGGGACATTATGCTGTGGGGGCAGATGGACGGAGACATTATGATGTGGGGGCAGATGGACGGAGACATTATGCTGTGGGAGCAGATGGATGGGGACATTAAACTGTGGGGATAGCTGGAGGGGGACATTATATTGTATTTGGGCCACTTGGGAGGCATTATAATATAAGAGGGCCACTAAGGGGGCATTATAATTTGTGGAGGTCAGGTATTTCTAAGTGTTGGTTATGGGGGTCCCACTTATGAGACCTTTGCACTGGGCCCACCAATGTGTTAAAACGGCCCTGGTTGTAGTATGCTCATGTGCACTAACTTTGTAATGTTACAATGCCTTCTGGTAAGTAATGACAAGCCCTGGCAGCCTGATATCTATAACCAGTATTTTATTCAAGTCTGTGCTGACTCTGGGCTTAGGAGTCCAGTCCTATCAATTTTTGACAGCCATCTCTGTACACATGCTCATGCTCATAACGCCATAATTTTGTTGCTTTTCAGTTCACAGAACCATATGAGAGCTTAATGTTCACGGGACAAATTGTACTTCGTAATAGTACCATTTAATATTCTGTATGACGTACTGGGAAGATGTAAAAAAAAAAATCAGAATGAGGTGGAATTGGAGAAAAACTGTGATTGTGAGACTTCTTATGGGCTTTGTTTTTACAGCATTTTCTGTACAGCCAAAATGACGTATGTAAAGTCCCATGTATTCTATGGGTCGGTACGATTCTGGGGATACCAAAATTATATAGTTTTTTTTTGTGTTTTAATGCCTGAAAAAATATCCAAATCTTAAAAAAAAAATAAAAAATGTCTTGAAGTCTCCATATTGTGACACTCGTAACTTTTTTATATTTGAATGTACAGGGATGCATAAGGTGTCTTTTTATGCAGGCCAAATGTACTTTTTAGTTATACCATTTTGGGGAATGTCTGATGTTTTTATCACTTTTTATTAACATTTTTTATGGTAGACAAAATGGTGAGAATATGGCAGTTTTGATTTTTTTTCTCGCTACGGCTTTCGTTGTATGGGAAAAATAGTTTTGTAGACTGGGCGTTTTCAAATGTGGGGATGCATAACTTCCTTATGTTTGTTTACTTATGATTTAAATTTTTAGGTTTTTAGTATTAGCCTTTAGCCGATTAGCATGGACTGGCATTAGTGCTGGGTCTCTACTGTTCATTACAGAGGAGATGTGGTGGTGACCGCACTGCAGCAGAACATCCGCCATTTTAAAGACCCGACATCCATTGTAATAGTATTGTCGGGAAGGGGTTAAAGAGGTTTTTCCATTAACATAGCCATATTTAAATTTATAAACAATTAAAAGTTAAACATTTTTGCAAATATAAATAACTACAGATTTTGCTAAGTTTTTAAGATTTTCTATAGTCATCTTAGTGGTGTCAGTCTTTTGTATTGATCAGTTGTCAATGGATACGACCATGAATGCAGGAACTTTCTATGGTCTGGCACTTGTCACAAGTCCAGCCATGATTTCCTTATTGTGTCCGGGTTATCTTCACATACCTGTAGTGTCCCTGCTTGATGACTTGTCCACAATAAGAAAATCATGGCTGGATTTCCGACAATTCCCAAATGATAGAAAGTTCCTGCATTCATGGTCATATCTAGAGATGGGCGAACCGCTTCGGCATGACCTGGGTTCAACCCGAATATCCCAAATTGTTTTTAACGTAACCAATTTGGGATTCATCTTGGATCACCTAAAATGGCTGTTGTGACATGCATTGCTGGTAAATTATTATATTCTGTGGTCTCCTCAGACCCCAGAGTATAATAGGAGGAGGCAGAGAGGAGGTGACAGCTTTCTGCCTCCTTGGTGACATCTGGTGCTCTCCTGTGACGTTGTGTGCCCGGAGTCACCGCTGAGGCCTGTGATTAAGACACAGAGGGGACATGGGCATGCTGAGCGCCATGATCTAATGACGCTCAGGCTACCCACATCTATAACATGATGTGGGTAGGCTGAACAGTATTTTCATGGTGATACATTGCCTTAACAATTTCCTGAATTATGCTATACTTAGTATTGGGCTGGCTCAACATCTTTGGAACCAATTGTGCTTTAAACACTCCATGTAATATAATCCAGCACTATCCTTCCGGGTGTGGCCCCCCTATCCCTAGGGTCACCCATAAGCCTATGCCTTTTGAGTCTAGTGGTGTTCTGCACTGTGCCCTAAAAAATGCAAAGAAAGAATACTTTTAAAAAAGTGTTAGTTTATTTTTGCCAATTAACAACATAAAGTGAATGAACAAAAGAGAAATCTAAATCATATTAACATTTGGTGTGACCGCCTCCATCAGTTCTTCTAGATACACTTGCAGACAGTTTTTGAAGGAACTCGGCAGGGAGGTTGTTCCCGCCATCTTGAAGAACTAAGCACAAATCTTCTGTAGATGTAGGCTTGTTCAAATCCTTCTGTGTCTCATGTACCCCCAGACAGACTGGAGGATGATGAGATCAGGGCTCTGTGGGGGCCATATCATCACTTCCAGGACTCCTCCTCCAAAGGGCGCTCACACCAAATATTGATGGGATTTAGATTTCTCTTTCTTCATTCACTTTATTAATTGGCAAATATAAACTATTAACCCTTCTATTTCTGAAAGCATTCTTACTTTGCAACATTTTTCCACACCTGCCTAAAACCTTTGCACAACACTGTACATGGATGGGAATGAGGGATTAATGTGAAACCATCATTATAGGCCACATAGCAACCATTCATTTTGGTTATGCCGCTGTATTAACATATGTGTCTCTTTACATGTTAGCAAGCAGCCAGGAAGAGAAAGAAAAAGCTTCTTTAAGACAGCAGATCTGTTTTAATAATTCATACAGAAGAACATAGAAAAGACGGACTATTAAAAAAGACTGGCAACTGCCCTGCACCCCCATGACTCCTCTTCAAGCCCTGTATATTTGCAATGTTGTCAAAACTAAGACAGAAGCACGCGTTAAAGCACTTCAACAGAAAAATATACTGGAAACTAATAAACGGTTTATTGTAATAGAGATAGCTTCGGGGCTTTAATAACCAGATCCCTTAGCTCACGTCTGTGGAGTCTTCTGTAGCAAGCAAAGACCTACAGTAGAGCCAGAATGCTAAAACAGATCGGTCGCAGCAATAATGTTGACTCTATTTTTTCCAGCTCTTTGCAATTTTTATAAACTTCTTGCAAAATTGACTTTATATTATATTTTAATGTTGCATTTGGAGGATTTTAATATAATTCCAAATATTAGCATTGCTGTGAGAAGTCTGCCAATAAGAGAAACTTTACTGCCCTCTAATGGAAGTAGAGCTGGTAGGAAATTGCAAGAATTTATGTTACAGAGTTTAGTACACATCAATGCTGATGGTCACATTAAAGAGGTGAAGAGACAGCAAAAGGAAGCACTATGGAGTAGAATTTGGTTGGAAAGCATTACGGTAAATGTAACAATAAACAGATGTCTTACTGCAAAAAATGTCAGAGGCCAAAAACTAAATGCTAGAGAACTAGGAGTACAAATCTGTCTTTAAAGAGTAGAAACAAGATTTATTTTATATGGAAATTTGCATATTGCTTCCAGTTTTGGACAACTCCCTTTCAAGAGTCCTTCAGTATGTTTTCTTTACAGATAGGCCTTGCATTAGACCAGATTGGATGTAGCCTCAGCTTGGAGAACAGCCAGGCCGTACACTATAAACTGTGCATAACATGTGTAGAGAATATCAGTATTGGAGTTTTGCAAGAACTGTGTCGGGTTTCCTGCTTTTGCCTTCACGGTGTCACTCCCAGCCACCCACTGTCAGTAATACGATAAACCTTGTCCCATCTGTACATCAGTCTTTAGACTATTCCTTATGGATGCTATATGTCGAAGAATCCAATGTGCTACTGCTTCAATATGATTTCTCAAAACTGGCACCTAAAATATGACATACATATACATATGAAATTTCAGCAGCCATTGCCATGATATAACATTTGTTAATGGAGCTATACCTCTTAGATTACATTTAATGTAGTTTTCCAGGATTAAACCATTGATGACCTATTCTTAAGCACTAGAGATAGGCGAACCTCCCAAGATTTGTTTAGTTTCGGGTTCGGGTGGCTTGGGTCCCTGATTCGTTTTGGGTTGAACAAGTTCGGTAGGAACTGGAAATCAAATTATTATACTCTGAGGTCTCCTCTTTAGACCCCAGAGTATAATAGGTGGAGGTCCAGGGGAGGTGAAAAAAAACATTCATACTCACCTTCCCTCACCTGAGTCGAACCCAGTCTGTACCAAATCAATTCACCCATCTCTTTTAGGCACTTGGGACCCCCAGCGATCAGCAGCTCGAAGAGACCGCAGGATGTGGGTGTGCTTTGTGGCCACTTTATTGAATACCAACCACAATACAGTACTTTGCTTAGAGACTGTGCTTGGTATTGCAGCTCAGCATCATTCACTTGAAAGGGACTGAGTTGCAGGTAGATCTTGTGACTTATGAACAAGTTACTAATGATTGTGACATTATTTGTACAGGAGCATGATCGCTGCAGCCTCTTCAAACAGCTGATCTGTTGGGGTCCTGGGTATCAGTCCCCCACTGATCAGATATTGATGATCTATTTTAAGGATAAGTCATCAATAGTTCAGTCATGGAAGCCTCTTTAGGAAAGTCTTCATTTAAAAAAAAAAAACATGTTTGAACCAAAGCATATAGCCAGCATCAAGTATTGTATGTGACCGTGCCCAGATTATTTATACGCCCTATACAAATTCAGAGCACCACTATGAAACTCCCCCCTACTTAGCATGTGAAACTATCTTCATAGGTGCACTCTATGGTATCAGTGTAGCACCATCATTTTTTGTGTTAAAGGAACACTAAACATAGAAAATATGCAAAAAATATACCAGGAATTCTTCTATTAATCTCTTCCATCCTATTGATCCTATCTTACTCGTATTATAATTTAGGCAACATGCACTTAATCATGTGCTTTGTCAGTGTACTAGCCATGTTTTCTATGCCAGCATTATTCAATACTACGTGTCTTGGTGGTTGAGAAAACAATGATGAATTGGAATGACAGCAAGAGGTGTGTGGAGGAGAACCTCAGCATGGAAGGATGTCCAGATTGCAAGAATGGCGCATAGTGACCCTTTCTGTACTGCAAGTGAAATTGAACATCACATCCCAAGCCTAGTGTGGCCAAACAGTCAGCTACAAGTTTTCCATTGACCTCACGCCACCACTCTCAAAGGCTATCATCGTGCACAGCAAGACAATGGAGGCTGGCATGGAGGTCTATCCATTCCAGCAATGAGTTCCACTTTTGTCTCGGATGTAATGATAGCTGGAGATTGGTCTGGAGACCACACTAGCAAAGCCATTGAGTGGATTTGACAAGTGACATCACTCCAGACGCACTCCTGGAATTACATAAGGTACGATAGAAAGACACTGTTTCCACAAGCAAATCAATGTAAGTCTTCATTTCAAGCACACTAACTGCTTGGCATTACATTGATTTGGTCATGGAACCAGTGTCATGGCCATTTCTCCAAATTGCCCCAGGAGAACATTAGGCTGTATGTCGCTTGTGCTACTTTGGGTAACCTGTGTGACCTAAATGTACTACCACAGTCTGCAGCATCTCTGGACTTGTCTCCCATCTAGCACATCTGGGATGTCACTGGAGAGCAATTGCAAAGGGAGCTCCAGCAGCCAATTTTGATGATTTGTGTGCCCAAGTGCATTCAATATGGCATTACAACCATTAACTACCTCAATGACAGCAAGCCAAGGATTGTAAATTTGTATATTTCTACATGTGGCACTCAAACCAGATACTAAATAAACTGAGATGTTTGAAATATTTTGTTTCCATTTTTTTAACATTTACATATCATTAACACGTCTATCGATCCTGTGATTTCCATAATTCAAAAAAATTGGTGCTGCAATTTTAATGTATTTGTATTATATGGTTGCTTTCAGCTATTTTATATTTTAGAGCAAGATTAGAACATATTTACTGTGCATTAAATTTTTGATGAAATTTAAGCAATTCAGTATTGTTCACAAACTTTTCAGCACAAGCGAGAA